>CM045761.1:2325118-2808127 GCA_025200525.1 Camellia lanceoleosa | reverse complement strand
GATGTACTGGAATTCCTGCACCAAGAAAACAACAGAATTTATTTCCAACCAATTTCGGCTTAATGCTACAAAATCATCCCCTGATACATCAACAAAAAAGAATGAATCAGAATAATCTTTAGACCACACCTTTGCTTCTTTTGAATGTAAACTTTTGTTGAACTTAAAAATTGCTCAAGTGGAGGCCATAATGAGAGGTAAGGTCTTTGAATGACTTAGTTTGCATTAAGATTGCGTAACTTACAGTTAGTTAAGTCCAAACGCCAATCAGCAGTTAGGAACATTAGGACAGGGTATTTCTCCAGACAGCTCGGAGTAGAATGTTTGCAATCACTCTACAAGGACCACACCACTGATGCACTGGAAGTTTGCAACCACCTGTTTGATGAATCAGTGCCAGTTAGGAGTGAAAACCACACTCCACATACTAAAACAACAAACTCCAATCATTTAATAAAAAAATTTCTAAAGAAAACATGTATATATTGGTAGTAGTTGCTATGCCTAATGCTCATATTCGAGAGAAAGGAAAGGAGCACATTGCTTCTTTTCTTTTCTTATAAAAAGGTGTGTTAATGATTTCTTTTTTAATTGACGCGTTGGCTTTTCCCTCAGTTTTTTTTTTTTTTTTTTTTTTTTTTTCTCTCTTTCTAAAATTATATGAAGGGGCTACCAGTGGGTGCTGGCAACGCTACCCGAGCATGACCCGTTGTAGCCTCTGCCTGTCGGAGGGGAGGGTTAGTTCTGGAGGAGGTTTAGAGTATGCCTACAGATGCAGGGGTATATACAGGTGGTGTCCCTTGAGACTGCAGGTCAAACTCAAACCCATGTCCTCCACTACCTGTCGGAGAGGGGGGTTAGTTTGGAGAGCGTTAGAGTATGCCTCACAGAGGCAGGGTATATACAGGTGGTGTCCCTTGAGACTGCAGCTCAAAACTCGAACCCATGTCCTCCTACCCGCCACCTACCCCCTCTAGCCACCATAGGTAAGTTCACTCTTTCCAGACAAAAAAACTTCACACCTTTCTGAGAAAAGTGAAGCAGGAGATAACCCACTTGAGCTATAAGCTGATGCTCATTACTAGAAATACCCAAGTCAGAATTGAACACAAAACAGAAAATGAAGTTTCAAAAGACAACCTGCATTTAATCAGTTTTTCATATCTAAGCATTTTTGGCCCCATTATATATCATTATTCATGAAGAAAATTCCACACCTTCTGAGTAACTGTGAGCATAAGCAACCCATTTCAAAGAAACTACTATGTAGAAAAAAGGCCAGCAATTTGAACATGGGTTATCTCTCTCAAAGGAGGCATCAATGGCATTTTTTTCTAAATTCCTCTACCAGTTCATGCACTACTGGTTTATTAAAGTGAATGAAAGAAGGATGTTAAAGAACATCCCCTTGTTGACTATGAAAAAACCTTTACCGAGGAAAGTGGCAACAAAAATTCAGGAAGTATAGCACAATAACCTCCTGTTAAATTAAATGAATAAATAATAAATACAGCTTAATAAGGTGTCATCATCTATATTGTCAACTCCAAAGTAAAACTTCAAATCAATTCAATGTTGGAAAGGTTTTTCACAGTAGGTGTGAGTTCTCATAACAATTTCCTAGTAGAGAATGTAGTATTTTTGTAATAAAACAAATCAGTTCAATCTCACAAGACGGAATAAGGAACCATGCTGGGGACAGCAATGGTTAAAACACATACTCTTGCCAAAGAAATATATGACCATGCTCATATACGGGGTTGTTTGGATGACCTAAATAAGTGCACTTTTGTCTTTTTACGAAAAGATGTGTAAAAAAATAGAGAGGTGCTGTGATGAAAAAAAGATAAAAAGATAAAAACATGGATTATTTTGTGTACGCCAAACTAGGCCTTACAATCTTGCCATCCCTGCTTGCTTCTGACAGCTTTTCATCCCAACTTTGTTTTGTCGTGATGAGGTGCACATTTCCACCAGCAAACTCAACATGATGATCAGAGTCATCACCATCATTCCGAGGCTACAATTATGATTCAAATTACAAATTCTATGTCAAATTCAATAAAAGGTTAGATTCTCAAAAAACCACACTACAATTACACCAAGTTTCAAAATCATCAGTCAAGGCAGAAATGATGGTTTTGTGGAGGAAAGGTTTCAAAATTCTTTTTGTATTGCTAGGCAATGGACAATGAAAATCAAAGAGGCTATAGAGCATGGACCAGTAATTAACAATTCTATTCCCACCAATATGGAAATTGAGTCAATTCTTATTTTTTTATTCCATAGCATACAAGGCAATAACCATGGCCTTAAAAAGATCATCATATAGAAAGACAAACCAATTATTAACGTGAAATAAATCACTGAAATGCTAAATCCACATTGTAAATTTGTGTATGCTGTTTTTGTAAACATGCCTAAATGCTATTTACCTAAACAAATAAGATTTCCAAGATAAGTAACAAAATGTAACGAGGAACATTTCTATCATTAATCCTCTATTCTTCACTGGGATATATGAATGCAAAACAAACAATAAACTCATTTTCCGACTGCCATTAAAAACAAGAAATGGATTCAATTTCCATTTCTTCAAATTCCAAGTACACAATAGATTATTAGAAAAAACAGATGAAGCACTCAAATACTTTTACACCACATCTCTTCCAGGAGGCAACCTATGTTGCTATGCCTTTCCTTTTTCCTCTACTTGTCATGGCACAATCACCCTGAAACGATACCAAGCCTATAAAGCATTGTTGGAGAAAACAAACTGTACAAAAAAATATATCTTGCTATTACCTTTCCTCATATGATGTTTTCAGTAATTTAGAGAAAGAAAAATCAGTAAACACATAATTTACCGGAAAAAGGAACGACGTCATACAAAAGTACCTATAAGATTGGAAAGAGGGACAAATAACCACCTCCAGACTACCAAAAAAACATACACACATACACATATAAAGATGAAGAACTACCAGCTCTTTGTTGATCGAGATGATTTTTCTTTTCATTTTTGTTCATTCATTAATGAGTAGATATTGGTTTTTAAAAAGATTACCTTAGAACAGCAAAGTCCCATCTTGATTTTCAGAAACTGATGTAGTACCCTGAAATTCAGATTGAATTAAAGAAAGGGGATGCACCAATAAATCCCAAATTAATAACTTATACTATTTAGTCCTAAAAGTTTTCTTATAAATGAAAGGTCCCCATTACAATGTTTCAAACATCAGATTAATCATACAAACATTAGATTTCAAACATCCAATGTTCATCAGTTACAATGTTCAATGTTCATTTATACATGAACATCATGATGATGTATAAAATGACTAAATGGAGCATAAGAAAATTTTTAGGACTAAATGGTTCAACTTTTTCAGAAACTAGGACTTATGGGTAGAATTTTCCTTAAAGAAAATGCAATGTAAACATCGAAATTATCACACAACCTAAATCAGTGAAATTAATTGAAATTCTAAAAAAAGCAGTATAAGATCCCAAGTCCAAGGAAAGATAATGAGTTCCTTGACTAAGTCAAAATCCCAGAGGATATGTAATCACACAACTTTTCTGACAACAAATATATGTTTTGAATTCAAATGCATACAGGAAGTATGTTGCTCTAGATTTACAACGCAATTAACCACAATAATAACACATCTTCTGCAAGAAAATAAAAATAAATCAGATACTACAGGTAGGGGGTTTAATACCAGTAAATTCCCATAACCAAGATTACAAATAAAACCCAGAAAGCCCACTGAAGTCTAGCCAAAATTATGAACTTCGCTTTTTTTTTTTCCTTCTATATATAAGAACTGTAATATAGCATTGAGAAGAAGAAAATGTTGGAAAGATAGTATCAATCAATCCATATCTAAATTGAAAGAAAACTAAACATCAATTAAATGAAAAACATTAAAAAATAAAATAAAAGGAATAATACAAAGAATCAATAGAATGCAAAAACAACGTAGATTGAGAAAAATTAACCTCGAATGGAGGTTGAGGATCGAATTAGCAAGTAATTCAGTTGGCATTACAGGGTGGAGATTCAAATCAAAGCCCTAAATTATATATATGGTGAGTCACAATATATATATATATATATATAAATAGAGAGAGAGAGAAGATCTGACGAATAATACCTAATTTTTATTTTTTTTTCGGTAGCTAAAATATAAATTTGGAAGTCAAATTTCGTTAATACCCATATGGTATGAAGTCCACACTGAGAAGGGCGTTGTGGTTATTTTCGCGGAAAAAAGTAGTTATTAAAATGAGTGATATTAGAGATTTTACATAATTTATTAAATTTTTAATTAAATTTTTTAAATGTGTGTGAAATTTATGCATTTGAATTTATATGAATCTTATATCATATATAAAATTTGATATAAAATTTAATAAATTATTTAAAATTTATAACATTTCGGCAATAAAATAGTACTAAAACTAACAGAGGTTACTGGAGGAAAAGAAGAGGCCAATCAACAGTATCTGTAAATCATTTGGTTACCCACTTGGTTGGCAGTTCTCCATGGATCCTACAATTTCACAAAATAATAATTAAAATAAATATACATTATAAATATAACACTTTTAAAATACGAATTATTTTTTTATTATAAATATTTTTTATCATAAAATTTTATTTAATAAAATTAATTAAAAAATAAAATCTATAATTATTCTCTTATATAATAATAAAATTATTTAAATTATTAATTAAAATAAAATTTTAATATCATTAAAATTTATTAATCAACTTAATAATTTATTAATAAAATTAATTATTTATTATAAAATTAAAATTTTAAAGTGATGAAATATAATTTTTAAAATTATAAATGTAATTTATATTTCAAATAAATATTAATATATTTTTATTTATCCTTAAAATAAATATAAAAAGAAGCATTAAGAAATTATTATAAATTTTAAATTTTTTCTAAATAAATAATTAAATATCTCACAGACCGTACACCTAAATAAAATATTTGACCATATTAAAAAACTTAATACTCTAATCTTATGTTATTTGGTGTTGAGTGGGGGTTAGACCATACTCCAGCAGTTCATCAAACCCAAGTATCAAATTTAAAATTTGATGAAAAAAGTTCTTGTTCATCACTCTAGCAGTTGCACCAAATCGATATCAAAATGAGATTTCACCAAACATTTCATCAAACTGAGAACAGATGAAGCATTTCACCAAATCACTGTCACTGACCGTTGGGTTATAACAACCGGTCGATTGACCAACCCGATCAACCAAGAAAAGATTCAAACAGTTCGAGGAAAAAAAGTTCAAACCGTTAAAATATATATATATATATATTTTTGGTCATCCCAAAAAGTTCGAAAGTTCAAAAAATTGAGACAATTCAACAAAAAAAAAAAAATTTTTTTTTTTGCCCAAAACGATTGACCCTTTGGTTGTCGGAGCAATTTGGTGAAAAGTAAACCATTAGAGCATGTGATATCAGATTTGATGAAATGAGTCATTTTTTACTTAAATTTAATGAAAAATCTGATTCACCATTAGAGATGCTCTTAAGGAACCATCAAATCAAATCAAATCAAAATCATTATGTATGGAGTTTCGGATCGAGAGAGGATCCTCTCCTTGCAGTATTGGTGCTTGCAACCGTCCTTGCAAGCCTTCGGGTCTACTTTTAGGCTCAATTTTGATAATCAGGCAGTTCATATTTTATGATTTATTGATATATCATACTGTAAAAAATCAAGTTGATGGATATCGGGAAGTATGTGTTCAAAAATTGAACTAAAAATTATTTTTTAAATAATTTAATAAACATTTTCGAACATATGCTTCGATATCGATCAATTTGATTTTTAAGTATAATATACCGAATAAATCATAAAATATGAACGATTCAATTATCAAATTGGACCTAAAAGAGACCCGATCTACAGAAGCGGTTGCAAGTACAAGCTTGCAAGGAGAGGCTCTTGACTCGGTTGGATCCACTTCCGACTCAAACTTGTCTTTTTGTCATTCTTTGCTTTGACTGAAGTCTATTCTAGCATCGAAGGAATGATAATTAATATATACAATTAATTTTATATTTTTAACATAATTATATATTTTAAAATTTTAATTTATATAATATATAAATTATGTTATCAATAATTTATGAATCGTATGAATAAAAAAAATAATAATATTTTATCTTTTTGACTATATTAATTTTGATAATTTTAATTTTGTTAAAAAAATATTAGTGTACTTATATCACAATTTTAAAATTAATTATATTCCTAAAGTTAAAGAGGGTTTTAGTTATTATTTTTGTAATATTTTATTGGAGCAACTTGTATTAAAATAAGGAACCATGAAGTCAATAGTAGTTCATTTTAGACCCATGAATATTTTATTGCAGCAGCTCGTAATGAAATGAGGTAATGATAATGGGTGGTGAGTTTGTTTTTTTTGGTGGTCAAGCTACAAAATTAAAAATTAAAAAAAAAAGTTGAAAAAATAATAAAAATTTTGAGATAAGGAGAGACAGACACAAAACAGCGAGACAGAGACAGAAAGAGATTGTGCCTCGAATTGAACATTGGACCCATGAGTGTACATTTATGGGCCACAATTCATGCAATGAAATTCCAAGATCTCTGTATCCACTCTCTAGCCACCACAGCTCTATGGCCTCACTTCACAATCACCACCACTTCTCCTTCCTCCTCTCCTCTCTCTACCAAGCTGATCAATCACAAACAATTCTCATCTCTCTCTCTCTCTCTCTCTCTGTTCAAAACCCAATACACTGCTCGTATGGTTGGTGGGACTGTTTGAATTCGAATGCAAAAAAACCATTCTCAATTGCAAGGTAATTTTTTAACTCTCTGAGTTTCTTCTTCTTCTTCTTCTTCCTTGGCCAAAAGGATTGTGACAATTCTATTTAAGTATATTATTTTTTATTCTTTACCAATGACACTGTTTCATTGAGAGGAAGATGGTGACATGACGCTTATGTGACAGGAGTATTTCATTACCTTTGATAGACCAATCAAAAAGAGCTCAAACCCACGATAGACAGGCTCAATATCAAATAAGTAATGATGACAACCTAAGTTACTCAACTAGCTAAATGATGAAAGCTCAGATCATTTTCAATGGTTAATGAAAGCTCAAGATAATTAATGTTAAAATGGTAATGTTAAAAGCTACATTTTAGATCGTCGATGCATATTGAATCCATCCATGCTTGAACCCATTGAGGATCGTTGCATAGAAAATCAAAAGATTGTTGCTCCTTTGCAGAGTGTGCAATGCGACTGTGAGATGGAAAGCTATAGAATGGTGTCCTTTATTGATTGGAACAGTGACCATCTAACACTTTTATGTTGTGTTTGGTTGGAGGATTTGGAGAGGGATTTGGAAAGGGAAAAGGAAAAGGTGTGTGAAACTATGTGAAATATATGCATGATTTATTCACATTTCACCTACCTTTTTCATTTCCCTTTCCAAATCCCTCAACCAAACACAGCGTTAGATGAGTTTTGAAAAAGAATACTCGTTTTGGAAAAAATATAATTAGTTTTATATTTTTATTATAATTATATTAATTTTTTTTAAATATGATTAAAGCGATCAAAATTAATATCAATAATAAATAGATAGTGAAATAAACAAACATAATTTTAATAATATAATAAGATTCAGCAGCCCCCCAATCATCCCCATCCCTTAATTTTGTGTGACAATAACAAGAATTTTTCATACAAGTGCACTTGCTGTGGCTTGCTTTTTGATGCTTCTGCTTCTGCTTCTGCTTCTGCTTCTGCCTTCTGCTTCTGTGATCTGTGTTTGCCTCCAGTGCAACGCCTTGCAGCACAGATCATGCGCCAAGTTGCCTTGGAATATAGAGCACCACCCTTTTCACCCTTCACATCCTCTCATCCTCAAACCTAGGACACCTTATCATTCCGGTAGCATATCATTTAAGTGCAGTGCCTGTAGGATGGAACAGTCTGGTTTTTTCTACTACTGTTCTCAGTGTGAGTTTAATCTGGATGTTCATTGTGCTTGTTTGAAGCCTACCGATCCTGAAACCAGTGAAGGTTGTGGTCAGCTGCTGCTGCTTCTGCAGGATCATCACCAGCAAAACAATATTCAACAACTACAACTACAACTATAACTAGTAGTACAATACAACTCAGGCACCCCCATTTCTTGATTTTGTGCTCCAATAAACAGAATTTCCCTTATCCCTGCTATGCGTGCGATCTCCCCATGGTGGATGATGATTCTATCTATTTTTTCCCTAAATGCAATGTCATGCTGCACAAATCATGTGCTGATTTGCCCCAAGAAATCGATGATCACCTCTTTCACCCTGCACCCACTCACCCTCCGCTTTGATATTCTCAACCACAACTACGACTACTTGAAATGCTATGCATGTTACAGAAATTTTAAAGGTTTTTTCTACGAACATCCAATGTGCTTTGTCAAAGCCCACCACTATGATGTCTGAAATTCACCACCCTCTCTTCTTCTTTAACTATTCAAATGTTTATTTGAGCTGCCACGCTTGCCGTTGGCACTGTTACACCCCTTTCTTCAGATGCTTGAAGGACGATTTCAATATCCATGTCCATCGTATTTCAACCTTACCACCTACCATCAAAGCTTATCATCACCATCCCCTCACTCTTACCAAATCTTTAATTAAAGACTATCCAGATGAAGACGATGGTGCAGAGTTTTACTGTGACATTTGTGAAGAAAGAAGGGAACTAACTGATCCAAGTTAATGTTAGCATTTGTGCCTCCAAAATCAATTTGTTGACTTTATTAATTCATTATATAAAATTGCTTAGCATCTTATTTTGCATTTTGTATATTATTATGAGGAATGTTATATTTAATGTTACATAGGATGTGAACATAAGGTCCCTTAGGTAATATTGTAGAAAAACATGTTAATGTTTAATGAACCAAAAGCTGGGAGTTATGATTTTTCGGTGCCTTGTAGACCCAATTAATGTTCTAGGTTATGGGTGTTGATTGGGCGTCGCACTACTATGGCCTATACCTGTTTTGCTACTATATGATAGAATGATTAACTCCGTCATTGAGGTAGTGATCTTAATTAAATAGGTGGGTGTTATGCAATAAGTACATGCACTGAATAGGATCGGTTTTGAGAACACCTATGGAATGATCACTGTCAGTTTAAAAGGTAGTTCTATTATAATACACTTATTTTTTTTTGACCTAAGAGGCTTGTATAAATTAATTAACTATTCATTTAACTTTAATATTGTCAATCGGGCGATGCCAAACCAAAAGCTATACAAGGACATATTAGTTTATGTGAGTGGTAATTGATTTATATAGGTGCTTAACATGGAATCCACCATTCTCAAAGTGAGAAAGTATATTCAAGTAATTTTTCTTATTAACGTTAGACCAAAAGAAAATCAGCCGGTTACTTTTTCATAAAAATATTTCTATACATATATAATTACAAAAGTACTATTTTTGAAAAATGTTTTGGGGGTCCAATTAGAAAAAGGAAAAATTTAAAATTCGGTTACATGAGTTAGGGTTTTTGATAGTGATAAATTTGTCCATACTTAATAGCTCATGTAGAGTATAGTTTGGTGGAAGGAAGTTTGTAACTAATTGTAAGAAAAGTCATCACTTGTAATTCTCTACTTTTAGGGGGTTTAATTGTAATGTGCTGATGGAATTATTACAATTAGTGGAAGTTCTATATTATCTGTTTAATAGATAATTAATGAAAAAATTGAATAGGTTGTATCATGTATATTTAAGATAAAAGATATATCTTTTATTTTATCCCCACAATTAAAAGATAGAGATCCCTAAGGATCCCACCTACATGCACCTACATGCAAACTCTATCATGTGTTGTGTATATATATCAGATGTATTTGATACAAAAATTGACCATCAGAAGTTTCAAGATTTTTAGAAAAATATAGACAAAAATAAAACACAAGAGGATGCAAGATGAATCACTTTAGAGGTGAAACACTTAAATCGCTTGGTGAGGTATTATCAAACGCTTAGATGAGGCAATATAGATTGTGTAATCAGGGGATATTTTTTTGAAAAATTGTTTTTCAAAATAAATTATTTTTTCGTGAACTTTTATTGATATCAAAGTTACGCCACTTTAATTGCATGAATCTATATATATATATATATTTTCATATTTTGATAAAAATATTGAATATTCAATGTTGTGCCTGTTTGGCAAAAATAATAATCAGTTTATTTCAGCTTTCAACTTAATTTAAGCTATTTTGATGTGTTTGGTTTAGCTTATAGCTTATAGCTTATAACTTTTTGGAAGTCAGAAATCAGCTTATTCTTTGAGTGGGGCAGGAGATGCTTTAAGAATAAGCTGGAAATCAGCTTAAGCTGAAAGTTATAAGCTATAAGCTGTTTAGGCATAAGCTATAAGCAATTTCCCACAGCTCTACCAAACAAGGCCGTTGTCTTGCATAATTGAGGATTATATAATTTGTGAATATATAATCTGTCTCTCCTGCATTAATCCTTTTTAAAAAAAAAAAAATAATAATAATAATAATAATAATAATAATAATAATAATAAAAATAAAAAAGGAAAGGTCTATAGGCTTGCTGCATCCACACCTAATGTTTGACGACCCTAAAATAATAATAATAATAATAATATAATAAAATAAAAAAAGCTTAACAGTTTGTAATTGATATGATTAATTGCTGAATAGTTTGCACACCATCTGTTTGTTTTTGTTTTGGTTGCTGGATTAGTCTAAAGAAAATTATTCTTATTATTATTATTTTTCCCTCACTTGGTGTTTTTATGTTATTTGTACATGAATATATATATATATATATATAATTTGTACATAAAAATTGATGTTTTTCGTACCATAACTGATCGTCCTGAATTTGATATATGTTGTAGTTCATATAATGTAAAGCATAACTGCAAAGTTTTACAAAAATTGAACAGTCAAATTTTAAGAAAAATTGATATTTATATTTATTTTTCGTAACTTTGACTACATATTATTTTTACATACTTTATTTTTATGTTATTAAAATTATATATTTAAAATTCTTATTTTGAGACATTCGATTTCCGGTTGAGGAGGGAGGGAGTTGAAACCATTAAAACCATCAACAATGATAGAGATTACGAATTTTGGAGCTCTAAAAGGACCACTAATGATATGATACTTAATAAAAAAGGAAAAAAAATACAACACCAAGATCAAAACATGAAATCATTCATGGTGGGGCCTACTGCTACATCATTAGTGATAGTACTAATTAGTACTCCCACTCATTTTCCTAAAACCATTGAGCTGACATCACCGACACGCGTGATGACATCATCCGCTTCTACAACGCGCTGGTGCAGGCGTGGGACTATTAAGGCCCTGTTTGTTTGGTTTTTAATTTAAAACTACGTTAATTGCTTCTATATTATTCTTTGTAATTCTGATTGAAGCACGGTTTATTCCGTTGGACTCGAAATTAACTTTTTGCACAAGATGTTAAAGTTTCAGAATTTTATAGAAAATAAAATATTTTTCATTAGTGAATAATTCAATAATTTTACGTTAAATTGCTCTTGAGGGAGCATGACTTAGATTCTGAACTTAAAATTTTGGGCAAATTACATATACCCCCCTTGAGGTTTAGCAAAATTACAGATACCCTCCTGAGGCTTAAGAAATTACAGATACCCCCTGAAGGTACTATTTGCATAATAAATTAGGGGGCAAATTGTTATGAAAATATAAATCTCAAGGGGCAAGTTGTTATGAAAATATAAACCTCAGGGGACTATTTGTAATTTTTGAAACCTTAGGGGGGTATTTGTAATTTAGCTAAATCTCGAGGGAGGTATATATAATTTGCCCTAAAATTTTTACAATAGCCTACTGCTAAGTAATTTTATTTTAATGGTAAAATTTTTGTATTTTTCAGAATCTGTAATATTTATTTCTGATTTTCTATGTAATTATTAATCACTTATAATTCTAGAAAATATCAAAAAATTACAGAAATTATAGAAATATGTTATGAAATTATTTAAATATTGTATACAACATGTTAAGATCTTTTAAATGATTAGAACTTGCAGTATATTGTTATTTTAAATAACATGATTTATTTATATTGATGAATTTTAATTAAATGATTAAATATTTAAGCATGTTTTCTTTCATGAATTACATTGAGATGTTATCATATGGAATTAATATTTTATTACGCTTTAGACATGCCATAGTTAGTGAGAGGTTGTTAATTTGAGAAAAATCTTTTAGATTTTCTTCCAAAAATTATTTTCTTGTTGATGGCATGTAACCATATTCATGTTTATAGATATATATATATATATATATTGTGGTTTTCATGTTATTTATGATAACATGAAAATTAATTAACTCATTTATGGGGATAAATTAGTTTAAAATGTTATTGGTATTCCATTTTAATAATTAAGTGTTAAATAGGATTATTTTAAGAAATATAATGCCTATGGCTCTCCATTGTTGGTAAAGAAAAATTGATTAATTGAGATTTAAATGATGCCAAAAGGGTCGGTTGGATTTTAATTAATTAGTTTGTTTTATTTATTTTGTGAAAAGTATAAGTGTGACTAGTGGGAGTCTTGGCTAAAATGAAGGCATAATTTTACATGTTCATGCTATGTATCTAAACAATGGTTTGCACTTAGACAAATACTATCGACAACCAAAAGGTGTTATATGAGTTGATTTGGAGGCCAAAAGAAAAATTGGGAGTCATAAATAAATTTATTTAATTTTTCTAAAAGAAAAAGAAAAATGATAACATGAGATGATATTATGATGGGTAGTAGCTAACCACCCATTCAAGATATGTTCACTTATTTCAAAAGAAATTTTTGTACATACAAGATTGGTTTCCCAATGCTCACTATGAATGTTTTAAATATAAGTGTCATATTTGTGGGGTTATAAATTGTTTGAATAATAATTCTAGTCAGCATTACCATAGTAGATTTAAAATCCCGCATCCTATGGATTTATATACAATGCAGTACTTATATTCTTTTGACACATGTTTTAATTTTTAGCATATGTAGTTAAAAATGACCAACTTTAATCCTTTGTCCAAAATTCTTAATGATAATCGTTTGACTAGATCAAACTATATGGATTGGAAGAAAAATTTAACAATTGTTCTCATTGCTGAAAAACTGAACCATGTCTTAACCACTAATCCACCTGCGCTTTCTAAGGTAGATGCCACTGATGAACAACGTGAGGCTGCTTGGAAGTGGCATGAGGCGGATGATGTTGCAAAATGCTACATATTGGCCTCAATGACCAATGTGTTGCAAAAGCAGCATGAGGGTGTTTCTACCGCAAAAGACATGATGGTTAATTTGAAAGAAATGTTTGGAGAACAGAACAAAAGTGCCGCCAAATTGCCACGAAAGGTTTGATGTCCACCAAAATGGTGGAAGGTACTCGATCTGCCAGGAACATGTTCTGAAAATGATATCTTTCATTAACATACTGGAAACTTTGGGTGCATATATTGATGGTGAAACTAAAATTGAAGTGATACTTTCATATTTACTAGATTCTTATAATTAGTTTATTTTTGAATTACAATATGAATAAGATGATTGTTGCACTATCAGAGCTGCTCAATATTGTACAAGCAGCAGAGGATCTTATTAAGAAGAGCCAACCCACTGTGATGATGAGTGAGAAGGAAGGTCCTAGAAAATTCAAGCCTAAGGGCAAGAATAATTTTAATAAAGAATCTATGGGCTCTAAGTTCTTTAGAAAAACACAAGGTGTTTTTAAAAAGGGCATAGATAAAAAGAAAAGCAAATGAAATTGTTTCCATTGCGGAAAGCTTGGCCATTGGAAGAGAAACTGCAGTCATTATTTGGCAACACGGAAAAATAAGGTATGTTAAATCTGTTTGTTATTAAAACCAATTTATTGTTTGGTCCTTCTAATGCTTGGTGCGTAGACTCTGGTGCGACCTCACATATTTGCAATATGTTGCAGGGGTTTAAGGAGACCAGAAGTCTTAATAAATGGGAGATGCTAATAAAGTTGGAAACAAGTGCAACTTGATTCTTTGTAGTTTCCATAGGAACTTTTGTCACGACCCAAACTGTCCTATGGGTTTAGCATAACAAGCTAGTAATCGTGATTACCGAATGCTGCTAATGATAACCGTAATACAGTCTGATGAAATTTGGCGGAAGCCAAAACAGTATAAAGTAAATGTCCAATGAGCTGTGACAGTCTGTATGCAAAAGTCTTTTCAATACACATTCACATTCGTAAGCAAAACATCTTTACAGTACATCATATACACATCATCCAGATTAGGGACCTAGTCCCTAAATAAACAGTACAATATAAGTTTCATACGGTCTACACAAAATAGAGACAAAAAAAGGGGATTCCAAACACTCCAAAGACAGCCTTCGTTCGCTTAGGCTTGGAACCTCACAGTGAGGCACTGTGGTCGGCTTGACAAAAAAGAGTTTAACCCAACGCTCCTAGCTCCGGTCCAGTGCCTGGACACCTACATATTAAATATAAACAGTGAGCTAAAGCCCAGTGAATAACATATGTGTAAGGGGGTTAAGGATGAATGTTCCTTCAGTATTTTAAATGGTCATTTGCCTTGGTAAATGAGTTATACAATCAGTGGCTTATATTTCCTGCCATATCAGTCGTTTAGAAAACATAGTGATCATACGTGGCACATTTGTTAGTAGAACAGTACAATAGGTCTTAATAGGCGAGCGATTCGGATAATGGGCATCAAAATAGTAGGCGATTGGGAGTTAGGACATTGGAATTGGCGAGATCTCTATGACAATAGCGATGTGATAACAATGATAGTACAATAACAAATCTGTATATACGGTAACAATTGCGGTATCGGTCTGATGTGATATAGTATGATCTGATAATAATCTGATAGCGGTGGTAATCTGATATGATCTGATGGCGATACTTGATGCGATGCGGTGCGAGAAGCGATATAGTAATAGCGATGCAGCAGGTATAATCGATCTGAGCGGTATAGTCGATCATTTAGTGAATTAATATAATTGAACATGTCTTTACAACATTGTTACTTACAGAGTTCTGGGTTATAAGCAGTTAGAGCGCGTCTCCGAGTGCCAACCCTAAACAGTTACAGAACGAACAGACACTAAGTTACACATTTTGGAACAAAGACTTAGTTCCTACTTAGACTCGGTGTGGTTCTACCTCAATATCCTCATTAAGATGTCTTAAACTAGGCCTAAGAATGCCTAGGATGGGATGAGGATGCAAAGATGTACTTTAAAAACACTTTTCAAAATTTTCAAAAAACAGGGGTCCCACTCGAGCGTGACTATCTCCGCTCGAGGGGACATGCTAACAAAGGTCTTCACTCGAGCGTGTATTCCTTCGCTCGGCGGTATAAACTCTGATAAAAATCTTGGATGTGTGAAATTCACGCTCGGCAGGCGTTCGATACCGCTTCGAGTGTGAGACACAAACCCCGCTCGGCGTCCTTATACGCTCGGCGGATCAGAAACAAATGAAAGTGCTTGATGCCGCAATTTCACGCTCGGCGCCCGATCACTCCGCTCGGCGTGAGTTCATCTGGAATTTCGATTTGAACCTCAACTCAAATCAACTTGTAAAGCATAAATTTGATCCTCTTGGGCTAATTTTACGGAAAACACTTCAAAACCCATAATATTACATGTTTGAAAGATCAATTTGAGAAATCAAAGCCCAATCGTAGTTCAATCAAACCCAATTTCAAACAACATTTAATGAACATGACTTCAATGCAACATACATGAAGTTATTCAACTTTAAAGCTTCAATACTTGCTCTAAAGAGCCAATTCTTTCAAAATAAGATGAAATCATGGTCTATAACAATGATATGAACATGCATGTGGGAGTTTTCATGAAAACAACCTCCAATTCAACAATGTAAACATGCATGCATGATTTGAGCTACAATTCAACATGTTAGGACCAAATCTAGACTTGGATCACTAAGGACACAAGAACCATACAAGAATCAACTCAAATACAAGTTTAAGAATGTGGATTTTCTACCTTAGACCTTGAATTCAAGATGTAGAAGCTCAATTAAGTAACCTCTCCAAATCTTCCAATTCTCTTAAGTTTTCCAAGCCAATTGAAGATGAAATCAAGCTTTCTCCTACTCTCTCTCTCTCTCTCTCTCAGTCGGTTAAGGCTTAGAAAATGGTTGAGGAAATGTGTTGTAATGCATATGAATGAGTCTCAAAAGTGTTAAGCTAGTGGCCCACTAGTGGTGGCAAAATGGTGAATAAACTAACTCATGCAATTTATATCATTTAATCTAATTTAATCATACCAAATCAATTTTCAATTAAATATACCATAAAATCACATTAATTGTAAATGGCATAAAACATCAATCGATTTGGATTGACGTGATAAGGCCTTCAATTTCTGATTTAAACCATAAAACATGAGCAGATAATTTCACGACCAAACAAATAGAAATGCATTTAAACTAATACAATCAATCAATCGATTCGAGAACTTGATCAATCGATCGATTAACATGCTTAATCATAGATTAGCACTAATCGATGGTATTATCGATGCTTGATGGTGAGAGTTGTCACAGTCTCCCCTCCTTACAAAGAGTTTGGTCCTCCAAACTCGGATTACTTTTATAGACATTGAACATATTTCCCAACCTCGGATTATATAAGTTATGTATATAATGTAGTGTCCCTAAATAAAGTTTCACATGCTGATCTATCACGAAAATTTCTGAAATAGAAACACATCGGATTCAGAACAGATGCATATTAGGGTCGTATTATATTCAAATCTTGTGTGGTACTTCCTTTAGCGTAGCATACCATATTGGTCAAGCATGTTGAGGTCCATAACGGAACCTCATTCACAAGAACACATCTCATACATGGGCCTGATATTATTTCCCGGCGAGGGCACGTACTAAGGATACCACAATTATGTTTCACGAAAATTGGACAATCATTCATTCATTGACTTGATAAATTGTCACATGGTAGCTTAAGGTGAAACTTTTAACCTTTTCAATCGTTACAATGTCCTCCTTAGTTTAACACTAGAGTTTAACTTCCTTACAATGTGTTTGGCTATTTTAGTTAGGATTGAAATCAAACTCCAATTATGTGTCTTTAAGATTATATCACCATTCCTTTTAACTACCATTCGGATATGGAGCCACTAGATCCTCTTCTCCAAGTCATTTTAAAACGTAATATCATTTTTCCTAAGTCTGACAATTCCGAGTTAGGTTTTGATAGCCAAGTAATGAATCCTAACGATATCAATCATTTAAGTATGAGCATTACAGTATCAGGACAACATGTATGTCATATATTTTTTTTTCAACATTATCAGAATGCTCAATAATAGTATAATTTCAGTAAATTAAGTTACACTTACTCGGGCGCTGAATAGGAAAATTTTCATTAGCTCATCATTAGCTCAACTCGTCTAGTCGTTCAAAGTCCCTTGGAATGTTTACTAACATCTACTTAATACGAAGGATAGTATTCTTGATAGGTAAAGGAATAACAGCCCCAGAATTGTGGCACACCCGTTCATGACCGTTGGTGGCCAACCTGGAATCGGTTAGACAGCCCACCCAGAAAACCATCGGTGGTAAAATATAACCCACCCGTACAAGACCATCGGTGGTACCATCCGTACAAGACCGTCGATGATAAAACATAATCCACCTGTACAATACTGTCAGTGGTAAAACATAATCCACCTGTACAAGACCGTCAGTGGTACTGTCCGTACAAGACCGTCGATGGTAAAACATAATCCATCTGTACAAGACCGTCGATGGTACCATCCGTACAGGACCGTCGGTGGTAAAACATAATCCACCCGTACAAGATCGTCGGTGGTACCATTCGTACAAGACCGTCGATGATAAAACTTAATCCACCCGTACAAGACCGTCGGTGGTACCATCCTGTAACAACGCCCGCGGGGGACCTCGCTACAGTTCGGACTCGATTTTGTTGCGGTTCTCAATCTTGAACCAAAGAGTCCAAATCCGGCAAATCGTTTTGAAGAAAAACAGATTTTTTGAAAGAAGTGCCAAACATGGGTGCTTTGCGGATATGAGTCGCTACCTAAATATTTTAAAATGGGAAATTTAGGAAACCCTGACTCGGTGCCGAAAGGCCCCGTGTCATCACCAAAGTTGGCTCGGGAACTTGGGTACGATTAGGGAAGGTCACATCGTGAGCACCCCCTCTCGCCCGGTCAAAGACCGGCCTCTACTAACCATGATATCTGTTTTTGAAAACATTGTGAGTTCTTGTTCCGGTTATTAGCCTAGATTACTATGTGATGCTCGCAGCAAACAAGTATAGACTGGGCCGTCTGAATTGGAACAAAACATTTCATGTTTGTTTGTTTGAAAATGGTGTGATGGTGCTACCTGTAGGTAGGCTAAAATGCGGATTTGCCACCCTCAGGTGGGCTTAGAAAACATGATTTTGCCACTATCTAGTGGGCTTAAAATAAACATTTGATGAATTATTCCAATTCAGATAACTCAACCTCCACCCATAGGCATTCAAGGTAGTTATATCACATAAGCACATAGCCTCATGGCAAGCATGCTATCATGGCAACACTCACACGCATGCAAGGATGCTAAAGCATAACCACTTACAAAGTACTCCAAGCCAAAAGCAATGATTAGAAATTATGCATGATCCTAAGTATCTGAAATTGCCTAATGCAACACATGCAAAAATGCAACTATAGCGAGGCTCGGCTATTTTAAAGATGGCATGTGAGATGTATGATTATCATATATTCAATTTGGAATCGAAATCTGAGATCACGTTTATATGATCGCCGAGCAGTGCGTCTATCTGAATGAATGATGCAAACATCTTTGTCATCTTGTATGCTAATTGAGATATGCCCTACATCTAACCATTGTAGCGAGGTAAATAAAAGGGAGAAAGAAATGGGGGTTGGAAAACATACATCACACTCCATAGCCTTATTACAATTTTGCCCTCATATGGTCGAATAAATATCTGATCCGAATAAAAAGAATATCTGATCAGGAAATAAATATCTGATTTCTAATTAATTGACAAATTAATTAATAAAAATGATAAAAGCTGGCGTGCAAGCCGAGGGCGCCTTATGCTTCGATAGATGCGCTTTGAAATTTGGTCTTGAAATCCTTTGGGATGCCCGATTAGCCTCTGTTTGCATTGTTTCTCGAAATGTAGGATTCTTGAAAAGTTATTGATCCTCGATTTTTCTTGACAGAGAGCGGGAAAAGGGCATAGCAATGTATTTCACAAATATATGCATGCCTCGATCCTCGTGCCACTGTCATCGCATATATCGATGCATGATGGCGAGGCAATTGCACAACTCAATATAGGGATGAATGTTAGTAAATGCTACAACAAAACCGAACTCCATCATGGGTGTCTGGAGTGTTGGTGACTTGGGAATTGAGACCCGTTAAGATTACTAGAGTACAAAAGCGTGCCTCGTTTCAGCATAATATGCATGAAATGGAACTATGATACATCCTAGTATGCAATCTTGATGAAAATGAGATGAAAATGAAGCATACTCGAAAAGTGTGCGCGAACGCATAAGCAAAGCGATGAAAATAAATCGAATACAAGAAGTGCCTCGGCAGCGTACCCACGCCGCAGCGAGAAAGCGATGATAAAATGAGAAAATCGGATATAACCGAAGTGCCTCGAAGCAGCGTGCCTGGTAGCGCGCCGTCGGCGATGATGAAAGAATGAAAATCGGATAAAACCGAAGTGCCTCGGCAGCGTGCCTAGCGCGCGTAAATCGGCGATAATGAAAGATGAAAATCGGATAAAACCGAAGTGCCTCGAAGCAGCGTGCCTGGTAGCGCCGTCGGCGATGATAAAATGAGAAAATCGGATCTGGCAAAGTGCCAAAGCAGCGTGCCTGTAGCGCGAGCCGGCGATGATGAAGATGAAAATCGGATAAACCGAAGTGCCTCGAAGCAGCGTGCCTGGTAGCGCAAACCGGCGATGATGAAATAATCGGATAAAACGAAGGTGCCTCGAAGTCGCGTGCCTGGTAGCGAGAAAAGCGATGATGAAAGATGAAAATCGGATAAAAGCCAAAGTGCCTCGGCAGCGTGCCAGCGCGCAAACCGGCGATGATGAAATGAGAAATGAAATGGCACGGAATGCGCGATGGGCTTACACCAACATGGGAGAGCCTCGGCTCACTCGCGTAGGAGGCGTCGGATAAAAAGCGCCTCGAAATCGTGCTGCGGACACACAAACCGAGGAATGGCGAAGGCATGAAATGGCATACGGAATCACGAATTGGGCTACGCTAACATGAGAGGGCCTCAGCCCCACTCACATAAAATTGTCGTCGGATAAAAATGAAGTGCCTCGAAATGCGCACGACACGCATAAGCAGAAGGCAATGCAAAATGATACAAATAGCCTAAGAAATGACATGCAAACATGCAAACCATATTTCAGCACCTAAATGAAGGAAACAGCCCGAAACAATTTGAAACGACACGAAGCATGCAATCATCCCGAAAATGTGAAATTAAGCCCCGAAATGGCCTATAGCCATGCTATACATGCAAAATATGATCATGGAAGCAATAACAGTAGCAAGGCAGTCCCAAATATGGCATTTTTTCAGTAATAAACATGGCCAAAATGCAAGCATAGATATGGCAACAATAGCTCGCAAGAATACGGTAAAGGAGAGGATTTTCAAAGCAAGTAGTATATAGAAAATTCAAATAGAAAAATTTTATTCTACAACAATGAAGAGGGCCCAAAAATAAGCATATGTTAATTTTATGGAAACCCCAAAATCAGAATAAAATCATGCTAACAATTCCATGTAAAATGGAGCTCAAAAAAAGGCTATAACAAGAGACATGCAAAGCACACACCAAATGACAAAATTTTATTAATGAGACATGTAAAGGGGGTCAAAATAAGACCAAAGTCAGTAGGGGTCGAAGTCCCAAAAACAAATAGAAATAGGTCAAAAATTGCATACAAAATGTGGCACATTTGATGAAATTTGAAGGAGGTGGTATATACAATGGCCAAATGGGGTTGATCCCTTCTACAATGTTGTAGAGGGGCTCAAAATGAGCACAAAACCAGTAGGGGTCGGACCCCTAAAAACAAACACAAATAGGTCAATTTTAGCATGCAAAAATGTGACAAATTTGATGAATATTGAAGGAACTAGTATATATAAGCACCAAATGAAGTTGAGCCCTTCTGCAATGTTGTAGAGGGGCTCAATATGAGTACAAAACCAGTAGGGGTCGGAGCCCCAATTCCCAACCAATTGGAGTAGAGAAATGAATCAAGAAAAAGCCCTAAAAGTTGGTTTTGAAGACTTACCCTTGAAGACTTGTCTTTCTTTGCTTCTTGGCTTGGATTTGTAGCCTCTTGACCTCTGAAGAACACTTCCTTGCTGCTGGAATCGAAGTTGGAATGGTGAGGCTAGGTGTTGGTGAAGAAATCAAGCAAGACTTGAAGCTTTTTGAGGTTTTGAGCTATGGAGATTAGGGTTTTTGCTTAAGTGTTCTTGAAGACAATTTTTGTAACCTTGAGGAAGGAGCTGATGGTCCCTTTAAATAGGCAAAACAAGGTGTAAAAGGGGAGGGCAAAGCATCCAAGCTTTCCCTCCCAAAATATCCGGATGGGGTGATATTTCAAAAAAATATCCAGACGGTATCTTGAAATTTGGAAAGGAAGGTGCAGTGTGGTTTTCTGCAAGGTGGCGGCCGGCCACCACTCACCATGGCCGGCCACCACCAAAAATGAACAAAAGATTTTCTGGCCGACCCGGTATAGAAGGTGTCCTCCCAAGTGTGTAGAATAAGGCCCCATGGTGAAATCTGGCAACTCTGAGGCAGGAATCACAACATAGAGCTTGAAGAAGAGGCCCAAAATGAACTTCACAATTCGGCCGACCACCAACATTTTGTGTCCTCCGGATGTGTAGAACAAGGATCCAAGGTTGAAATTTGGCAACAGGCAGGAGCCACAACATAGAGCTTGAAGGAGGCCCAAAATGAAACCCAGGTTCTGGCCGATGAGCTTTAGGGTCCTCCCATGTTCCTCATCACAAACATGTAACTTTGGTTGGAAGAAAATACCCCAAGGTGTTCAACATTGGCGGAAGTGAAAAGCGGGCTCCGGAGGAGCAAACTGGTTATCTGGGATAATTGCTGGCCTCTCACCCCCGGTGATCTTCCTAGTGTTGAAGCAGAGGTACTGCCAAGTTTGAACAAAACTAATGAGAAATGAGCGCTCGAGCCAAAAGCGAGCAATTCGCGATCCCAAAAATGAGCATCGATCGGGAAGTGGTGTTAATGAAGTGGGTATCTGCGACCCAGTGTCCCTCGGAATGACAAAAGCGAGGTACTGCCAAAAACGAAGAAGACCGATCTGAAAATGAATGCTCGGGACCAAAAGCCATGTGATTCGGGGTCCCAAAATGAAATTGCCAAGACGCAGTGGTGTTTAGGCTGCGAAGTAGGTTTCGAGACCCTGATTCTCGGAATATTAAAGCGGAGGCACATGCCAAAAACCGGAGAACTTCGGAGATGGTTGGGCGGTCGAGCCGAGGCACCTGACCTAACGGTCCGGCAAGGCAAGACTCGAAATGGGCAAAATGGCCTCTGACCACGAAAAGTAGCTCACGGCCACCGGAGATAATCTCTGGGACTACTCCTTTCCCTCGGGAAAAGCAGAAAAACGGTTATGGCAAACCGAGACAAGGTAGAAAAGGGTTGAGTCGGAGGCAGGGCGCACGGCCGCGACTCTGAAACTCTTGAACGAGCACATGATGCAACATCACCGAGCGCTCAACCGGTGACGTCTGAGTCTTAAGGTCGGTCAAAAATGGGGTGTCTACACATCCATACAGGACCGTCAATGGTAAAACATAATCCACCCGTACAAGACCGTCGGTGGTACCATCCGTACAAGACCGTCGATGGTAAAACATAATCCACCCGTACAAGACTGTCGGTGGTAAAACATAATCTTATTAGAAATAGAGTCTTATACATATCTAGATTTCAAATCAGAAATAGATTCAGATACATGCTCATATTCATATTGATGTTCAGATTTTGCATAAGGTCATACGTGGTACACCCTGTAGCTATTAGATCAGATTGGTCCAAAGACCCGCATACATAGTTGGTACCATCGAACATAAAGGTCTATATCTTGCGCGCCTGTAGCCATTGTATTATTACTCCCAGGCAAAGGCCATATACAGATTGGCCGCGGTATTGTTACCCCCGGGCGAGGGCTATGTGAACTAAGGGTGCCACAACACTTTTCAGAAAATTAGACATTCATTCTTAACCCATAAAAGTAGCATTTCAGAAAACAGATCATATCATATCAGTTAGAAAATACTTAAAGTTAAACATAACTTTATGGAGTTATTACTCACTTATAATCTGGTCGAGTGATTTGGAACATCTCTTAGGTTTCAGACAATCTTTCACTTGATGTCCTATTTCTCCACACCTGAAGCATGCTGTAGACACCCCATTTTTGACCGTCCTCAAGATTTGGACGTCACCGTTTGAACACCCGGTGATCATCTATGTTTGTGTTCGTTTGGAGTTCCTGGAGGTCTCGGCTACGCGCCTTGCCTCAGGATCTCTGAACTCGACTGCTTAGTGTTTGGTTTTGCACCAAACACTTATGTTTTGCTTTGGAGGGGCAGGGAATGCCTTGTGAGGCATCCCCACACATCACCGGCCATGGCTAGAGGCCATCGGCTGGTTTTTTGTTGCCATCGGCAATGTATATTGCCGGTCGGCATTCTTTGTTGCCGGTCGGCAGTCCATTTTGTCAAAATGGAAATTTTGAGCAGTCGACTACTGTTCATCTGCTTTTGCAGATATTTTAATACAGCTGTATTGCATTTTGTTCCTCTCCATACACGTCTATGGAGGGATGGCCTTCTTGTTAGCTTCCTTGGTAAACTTTACAAGATTGGTTTCTCTATAAGAGGAGCCCTCCTCTCTTGGCTTTGGGGTTAGACAAAAAAAAGGTTAGGAAAGTTGTGAGAAGCTACGGTTCTTGGTTTAGGGTTTTGTATCTATCCTATATCTATATCTCTCATTCTCTTGTATTTGTGTGTGTTTAGGCTTACTATTGCACACAAACACATAGTGTTACACCTTCCTTAGCTCTTGAGGTTCTAAGAGGTTGTTCTTGAGGTTCTTGGGTGGTTTTGAGCTTGGAGGAGCAGCTGGTCCACCATTGTTGAAGAGGTTCTTCAAGGGTAACAATCTTGCTCCTTTTTTGCCCATTCGTGCATACTATTTTTGTCTATCTTAAAACTGGTTTTGATCTTAGTGTATAAGATAAATTTTTTTTTTCCTTTGCTCTAAATAGTTGTTAGTGTTGTGGTTTGGAGGTGTTTGACCCCTCCTAAGCCTTGAGAGGCTCCGTTTTGTGCCATTTTGAGTGAGCTCTGGGACTTTGGTGTTTGGGCCTCCTCACCACTGAAATCTTGAGGGATTTCAGTGGTAAGGATGGTGCCTTGAAGTCCCAAGAAGGAGAAGGCCACCCCCTATCCTTGTTGTCCTTGAAAAGGGCCATTTTTGCCTCTTTAATGAGCACCTAGTTAAGCCTCATGTTGACCATGCCTTGGCTGTTATTTATGCTTATTTTTCCATCAAATAGCATTGTCGTATGTTGGTTTTGGTACACCATGCTTGCTTAGCATACATGCCATGTAATGCCTTGTTGTTGCCTTAACATGCCTTAGGTTGTAAGCCCTTGTTTTAGCATGTTTTAGGCTTAGCTTTGTGAAGCTTTAATGCATGTTTTTGTATGCTTTAGCTCTGTTTTAAGTTGCTTTAGTCATACTTTCCATGTATTGCATAGCCCCTTGCATTGTTAGCTTGTAGGCTTTGAAAATGAGAAGTGTTGAGCATGTGTTGCTTGAGTTATCTTAGTAGCTTGGCATCATTTATAGCATAATCTCAGTCCTTAAGACATGCTTGTATGCTTGCCTTGGATGTCTCTTTGTTGCTTTGAAAGGTGGTGCCTTATGCTCCATGTTTGGTCATTGTGCATGCTTTTGAATTCAAGTCATTTAGATGCCATCTAAGTGGTCTTTTGGGCTTTGTTTTAGGTGCTAAAACTCTATCTTGGTCATTAAATTCATGCCATGTTTGGTCTTGATAAGTGTAGTCCAATGTCTCTTTGGTGAGCCTTAGGTTTTTTATCTTAATTGCATGATATGCTTGCTTTGTTTAATTGGTTTGGCACCATTTTAGCATGATTTTGAGCCTAGTATGCATGCCATAAGTCCATGTTTCCCCCTTTTGAGTGTGCTTGAAAGTTGCTTCATGCTTAAGTCTTGAACCATGTATCTATGCATGCTCGTATGTACATGTGCCTTCATGAACTTAGCATTATAGCCTTTGTTTTTGGGCCTAATTAAATTTGCCTAAATCATGTTTAAGTCCATCCTTTTCTTGCTTGCATGCTTACCTTGCATGTTAGTTTGCATGCTTGCATGTACATCTTGCATTCCGTGTTGCATCCTTAGCTTGCATGCCTAGGTTGCATTGCATCTAGCATGCATGCCTTATTCCTTGATCTAGTGATAGGAATTGGGCCCTTTGGTTCGTTGGTTTGCATTACATTTGACATCAAAATGTGCACACTTGGTCCTTTGGGCCATCACGCATAGAAATCTGGCGATTGATGGTCCGAGAACCAAAGAGCATGTCCCTTTGAGTCACTAACATGATAAGGGACATGATTGATGCATATATGGCTTGAATTGCATTGCCATGCAAAGCTCTGTCCTCTGCTGCTGTCAAATAGGTTCTGCAGGAACTTTTTGCCGATCATTGCCTGAGTGCCGATCGACAAGCGATTGGTGGCGATGGATTCATTCTCGACGAACATCTCCTACGACGGTGGCCATTCTCTGACCGGTCTTGCCACGATTGCTCGGAGAGGCAACCACGAGGCTTTGGTAGTCTTCAAAGGAGTATAGCGAGGAAAGCAGGCGGCTTGCATGGCGGTGTACTTCCGAGCAAGACCGAGCATGCATTGCATCGAGCTCTCCTCGAGGCGGTTCTTGTTTTCCCTAAATTAGTTAGTTTGCTTAACTAATTAGATGGTATAATATTTAATTAGCTTGTAGGTTAATTATACGTAATATTTATTTGGTCCCTCAGGCGGCGAATCTGTAATAAGTGTGGGTGCGTGTGTGTGCATGTCTTCCAATCCTCACTTCTTTCTTCCCTTTTATTTATCCGCTTATGATGGTAGATTAGGGCATGTTTAAATTAGCATACCTTATGCTATGCATGCGTGCATCTATACATTTGTCTTACATGCACTGGGCTCGGCTCATCATGTTAACTGCATTTGTACTTAAATTCCAAATTGAATACGTGCATCAATTGATCGCATTTCACATGTCATGTTTAGGTTAGCTGAGCCTACCCTAATTGCATCCTGTATGTGTTGCATTAGTCAATTTGACATGAACTAGGACCATGCATGTTTGCTAACTAGCTCATTGTTTTGGCACGGAGTACGACGTAAGTATTTTCATGCTTTAGCATACCGCATGCGTGTGAGTGTTGCCATAACAGCATGCTTACCATGTGGCTAGATGCTTATGTGATAAACTGTTTGAATGCCTGTGGGTGAAGGTTGGATTGTTTGAGTTGGAAAAACTCGTTGAAATCCATATTTTAGCCTACTTGCGAGTAACAAATTCCAAAGTGTTTTTCAAGACAAACGGATATGCAATGCTTATTTCCAAATTAGGCAATCTAGTCTATACTTGTTTGCTATGCGCATAACATAGTAATTCTAGGCTAATAACTGGAGTAAGAGCACATAACGTTTTCAAAATCGGATATCACGGTTAGTAGAGGCCGGTCTTCGGACCGGGCGAGAGGGGTTGCTCATAGCTGACCTTCCCCAATCGTACCCAAGTTCTCGAGCCGAGGCAACTTTGGTGATGATGAACACGTGGCTTTTGGCACCGAGTCAGGGTTTCCTAAATTTTCCCATTAAAAAAATATTTAGGTGGCGACTCAGATTCCGCAAAGCGATCCATGTTTGGCACTTCTTTCAAAATCTGTTTTTCTCAAAGCGATTTGCGGATTTGGACTTTTGGTTCAAGATTAAGAACCGTGACAACAAATCGAGTCAGCTAGTAAGCCCAATATGAATAGAGCGGGGTTCACCCTCCGGGCGTTAGGAACATCTACACATGCCCCGTGGTCGATAACATAGTTGCTTATGACGTCTGAGACATATTGAACATGTTGGGACAAGTTTACTCCTTTTACAACCTTGGTTAGGATTGCTCGTCTCTTCCATTGCAACACCCCCAAATATATTCTTTGATCTTTTTATTTCCTTCACACTAAGCTTTTTCTTTTGATCTTGTACTTTCTCATGGCACGTTTGCATAGCCTTCATCACATTCTCTAACACTCCTTCTACTTTTCTAGACGCTTTGAGAAGAATTGAACCTCAACTTCCTTCACACCTTTCTTCATCTTTCCTAATGACAGAAGAGGATGGTCAAACACAAGAAGATGGTTGATAGCACTTGGGTTAATTTAACTGACTTAGATTATAACACACACAACACATATCATGTACCAGTAGATATACACATATAAGCATATAAGGACACTGGTGGAATAACCTATTCATTCCCATGGAATTTACCAATAATTTCCAATTCGAAGTTACGTTGGCCAAACGTGATTCCAATCGGACTTCAAGGTTATTCGACAAAGGCATGAGACTCTACTTTGACATAAGGGGTTCTCAACAAAATGCACCATTTCACAAGTCAAGTAACTTTTCTCGTCCTCAATTACTATAATTCCATATACTACATTGATCATTAAATTCCGCAATTTTCCAAATATTCTCATAGTCCAAGTTGACATATAACTCGTCTAGCTTCCATGACTTTC
Source organism: Camellia lanceoleosa (assembly GCA_025200525.1). Lineage (NCBI taxonomy): Eukaryota > Viridiplantae > Streptophyta > Magnoliopsida > Ericales > Theaceae > Camellia > Camellia lanceoleosa. The sequence goes on along the minus strand of CM045761.1, from coordinate 2,779,981 downwards.
GTCAAGATTCTAATTCTGCATGGCACTATGTCTCCACAAATCGATATACTTATTCTCACCAAAGTACTAGTCGGATATTATGGTTTCCTTATAACAGTAGAAATTTCTGAAATTTTACCATAATTCTTAGCTTTCAACCTCATTGCTGAACTGATTCAACCCATTCCAGTTTCCTTATAATTAACAAAAAGAAAATCCACAATTTCAATATCTAAACATATCACACGAACGTATATACACGTCTTCCTGCATGTATAACCTCTTACTCACTTATTCTATGCACGAAACTTAAATCAGTTGTAAACATTCTAACGCTCAATGAACACGTGCGTGAGATATTAACTTGTGCTCTGATACCACTTTGTCACGACCCAAACCCGACCCTATAGGTTTAGCACCGTAATCGCGATGTCCGTGATTATCGAAGGCACCGCTAATGATAACCTTAGTAATATAGAGTCTGAAGTGGCGAAGCCAAAACAGTATAAAGTAAATGTCCAATGAGCTGTGACAGTCTGTATGCAAAAGTCTTTTCAATACACATTCACATTCGTAAGCAAAACATATTTACAGTACATCATATACACATCATCTAGATTAGGGACCTAGTCCCTAAATAAACAGTACAGCATAAGTTTCATACGGTCTACACAAAACAGAGACAAAAAAAGGGGATTCCAAACACTCCAAAGACAGCCTTCGTTCGCTCAGGCTTGGAACCTTGCAGTGAGGCACTGTGGTCGGCTTGACAAAAAGGAGTTTAACCCAATGCTCCTAGCTCCGGTCCAGTGCCTGGACACCTACATATTAAATATAAACAGTGAGTTAAAACCCAGTGAATAACATATGTGTAAAGGGGTTAAGGATGAATGTCCCTTCAGTATTTTAAACGGTCATTTGCCTTGGTAAATGAGTTATACAATCAGTGGCTTATATTTCCTGCCATATCAGTCGTTTAGAAAACATAGTGATCATATGTGGCACATCCGTTAGCGAAACGATCTGATGGTCTTAATAGGCGAAACGATCGGATAATGGCCATCAAAATAGTAGACGATGGGAGTTAGGACATTGGGCTGGCGAGATCTCTATGACAATAGCGATAGCGATATGATGTGATATAATAGCAAATCTGATATAGCATAGTAACAATAGCGATGTCGATCTGATGGCGATCTGATAAGATGCGATAATAGTGCGATGCGATAGCGGTGGTAGTGATATGATCTGATGGCGATATGATGCGATGATGCAGGAAGCGATAGTAATGCGATATGATGATCTGAGCGATGGCGAAACGATATGATATAGTAATAGTCTGCAGAGCGATGGCGGAAGCGGTATAATAACGGTGATGAGTAGTAAGCGATATAATGTGATGCAGCGGTATGGTTGATCGTTTAGAGAATAAATATAATTGAACATGTCTTTAAAACATTGTTACTCACGAGTTACGGGCTATAAGCGGCTAGAGCGCGTCTCAGAGTGCCAACCCTAAGCGATTCTGAGAACAAACACACACTAAGTTACACATTTGGGAACAAAGACTTAGTCCCTACTTAGACTCGGTGTAGTTCTACCTCAATATCCTCATTAAGATGTCTTAAACTAGGCCTAAGAATGCCTAGGATGGGATGAGGATGCAAAGATGTACTTTAAAAACACTTTTCAAAATTTTCAGAAAACAGGGGTCCCGCTCGAGCGTGACTATCTCCGCTCGAGTGGACATGCTGACAAAGGTCTTCGCTCAAGCGTGTATTCCTCAGCTCGAGCGGACTGTAAACTACAGTAAAAGTACTGGATGTGTGAAATTCACGCTCGATGGGCGTTCGATACCCGCTCGAGCGTGAGACACAAGGCCCCACTCGAGCGTCCTTATACCCGCTCGAGCGGACTGTAAAACAAATGAAAGTGCTGGATGCACGAATTTCACGCTTAAGCGCCAGTCACTCCGCTCGAGCGTGAGTTCAAAATCTGGAATTTCCAGATTTGAACCTCAAGATCAAACCAACTTGTAAAGCATAAATTTCGATCCTCTTGGGCTAATTTTCTGGAAAACACTTTAAAACCCATAATATTACATGTTTCAAAGATCAATTTGAGAAATCAAAGCCCAAACGTAGTTCAATCAAACCCAATTTCAAACAACATTTAATGAACATGACTTCAATGCAACATGCATAAAGTTATTCAACTTTAAAGCTTCAATACTTGCTCTAAAGGCCAATTCTTGCAAAACAAGATGAAATCATGGTCTATAACAATAATATGAACATGCATGTGGGAGTTTTCATGAAAACAACCTCAAACTCAACAATGTAAACATGCATGCATGATTTGAGTTACAATTCAACATGCTAGGACCAAATCTAGACTTGGATCACTAAGGACACAAGAACCATGCAAGAATCAACTCAAATACAAGTTTAAGAATGTGGATTTTCTACCTTAGACCTTGAATTCAAGATGTAGAAGCTCAATTAAGTAACACCTCTCCAAATCTTCCAATTCTCTTAAGTTTTCCAAGCCAATTGAAGATGAAATCAAGCTTTCTCCTACTCTCTCTCTCTCAGTCGGTTAAGGCTTAGAAAATGGCTAAGGAAATGTGTTGTAATGCATATGAATGAGTCTTAAAAGTGTTAGGCTAGTGGCCCACTAGTGGTGGCAAAATGGTGAATAAACCAACTCATGCAATTTACATCATTTAATCTAATTTAATCATACCAAATCAATTTTCAATTAAATATACCATAAAATCACATTAATTTTAAATAGCATAAAACATCAATCGATTTGATTCGCGCCGATAAGGCCTTCAATTCTGATTTAAACCATAAAACATGAACAAATAATTTCACACCAAGCAGATAGAAATGCATTTAAACTAATACAATCAATCAATCAATTGAACTTGATCAATCGGGTTAACATGCTTAATCATAGATTAGCACTAATCGATGGTATTATCGATGGCAGTAGTGAGGGTTGTCACACTTTTATTTGGAATTATCATAAGACTTTAGTTTTAGAAGATTGTCTATTTATGCCAAATATCCGTAGAAATTTAATTTGTGTTTCAAAGTTAATTTTGTTGGGATATTGTTTTTTCCTTTTCTTCAAAAGTTGTTATTTAACACAATAATAAACTTGTGGTTTTTGGCATTTTAATAGATGGTCTTTATTTTATTAGTCATGTTGATAATTCTATTAATTGTGTTAAGAATGATATATCCACCGGTATGTTACCCCTTAAAAGAAAAAGGGATATTAATCAAATTTACATGTGGCACTTGACACTTGGTCATATCAATTTAGAGCGTCTAAATAGATTGGTCAAGGATGGGCTTTTAGATTTTTCTTTTGGAAGATTGAGCTTTATCCAATTTGTGAGCCTTGCTTGCAAGGAAAAATGACTAAAATTCCACTTCTAGGAAAATGAATTAGAGCCATAGAAGCTTTGGGATTAATACTCACAGATGTTTGAGGTCCAATAAATCACATAGCAAGAGGTGGTTTTTACTATTACATTCACCGATGATTATTCTAGGTATGATTATTTGTACCTAATGAAACATAAGTCTGAATCCTTTGAAAAGTTCAAAGAATTTCATAGTGATGTAGAAAAGCAACTTGGAAAAAGTATTAAAGCTCTTCGATCAGATGGTGAGGAGAATACCTTTTAGATGATTTTCAAAATTATTTAAAAGAGAATGGTATTAAATACATGTGTAATTGGTTTTGAGTGCAAGTGTGAGAATGTTAGTATTTGTGCCCTCAAAAACCAATTTGTTGACTTTATTAATTGATTATATAAAATTGCTTGGCATTTTATTTTGCATTTTGTATATTATTATGAGTAATGTTATATTTAATGTTACATATGATGTGAACATAAGGTCCCTTGGGTAACATTGTAGAAAAACATGCTAATGGTTAATGAACCAAAAGTTGGGAGTTATAATTTTTCGGTGCCTTATAGACCCAATTAATGTTCTAGCTATGGATGTTGATTGGGCGTCGCACTACTATGGCCTACACCTGTTTTGCTACTATATGATAATATAATCAACTCTATCATTGAGGTAGTGACCTTAAGCAAATAGGTGAGTGTTATGCAATAAGTACATGCACTGAACATGATCGGTTTTGAGAATACCTATGGAATGATCATTATCAGTTTAAAAGGTAGTTCTATTGCAATACATTTATTTTCCTTTGACCTGAGAGGCTTGTATAAATTAATTAAATATTCATTTAACTTTGATATTGTCAATCGGTGATGCCAAACCAAAGGCTATATACGGATATGTTGGGTTATGTGAGTGGTAATTGATTTATATATGTGCTTAACATGGAATCTACCATTCTCAAAGTGATAAAATATATTTAAGTAATTTTTCCTATTAACGTTGGACCAAAAGAAAACCGGCCGGATACTTTTTCATAAAAATTTTTCTATACATATATAATTACAAAAGTATTATTTTTGAAAAATGCTCTTGGAGTCCAATTAGGAAAAGAAAAAATTCGAATTCAGTTACATGAGTTAGGGTTTTTGATAGTGATAAATTTGTCCATACCTAGTAACTCATGTGGAATATAGTTTGTGACTAATTCTAAGAAATGGCCTCACTTGTAATTCTATACTTTTAGGGGTTTAATTGTAATATATTAATGGACATTATTACAATTAGTGAAAATTCTATATTATCTGTTTAAAATATAATTAATGAAAAAATTGGATTGGTTGTATCCTGTATATTTAAGATAAAAGATACCTCTTTTATTTTATCCCCACAACTAAAAGATAGAGATCCCTAAAGATCTCACTTACATGCAAACTTTATCATGTGTTGTGTATATATATCAGATGTATTTGATAAAAAGTTGACCATCAGAATTTTCAAAGTTTGTAGAAAAATATACACAAAAATAAAGCACAAGAGGGTGCAAGATGAATCACTTTGGAGGCGAGACACTTGGATCGCTTGGTGAGATATTATCAAATGCTTAGAGGAGGTATTATAGATTGTGTAATCAGGTGATATTTCTTTGAAAAATTATTTTTCAAAATAAATTATTTTTCGGCAAACTTTTAATTATTATTGTGAAGAATGCCACTATGTTGCTCATCCTCATTGCTTACTGTCTGAGGTATGTCTCCGCCACTATGTTGCTTATTAGTTTTACTTATCAATTTAAAATTGATTTTTAAAACAAAGTTACAAATAGAATCTTTATGCAATTTTTGGTTGTCTGTCATATTCCGTTGCGAGCATTTATTACATACATAAATTAAAACTGTAGTTTTCATGTAAGGATATAGATTGATGTTTCTATGGCCATTTTTTATTTATTTATTTTATTATGATTATTATTATTTTTTTTAAAAAAATTGACACTTCGTAGTTACTATGGCCTTGTCAACTAAATGAAAACTAGAACATTTTTAAAAATATTAAGAACCAGAAAAGAATAGGAAAATGTAGACAAATAATTCTACTTGAATGATTTAATCCGTTTTTCGTTGTTTGTCATTTCTTTGTTTTTCTTGATAAGTTTACTTAGTCTATTATTATTCGGTGATTAGTTGTTTAAATTAACTTTTGGTTCATCATTAGAACATACCTGTTCTAGATGAAAAGTGATCAAAGCAGGAGAGCATACAGTTGAGGTAAAAATTATTCGGGCGAATTACACTACTAATCTCTATAGTTTGTAGCTCGTGTTACTTTAATCTCTAACTTTTTAATTGTGACACATTTGACCTGAATTTTGAATTTTCTTTCAAATAAAAACAATTGAAGATATCATTGCTCAATTTTAAGGACAAATTCGTCAATTTGATAAAATATAAATTAATTTGACAAAAATAAATGTCAAAAAATTATTTTTGAATTTTTAAAAATAATTTCTACACATCAAAGATAAAATTATGTAAAATTGAAAAATCTTTTAAACAATTTTTTTTTACAAAATTAATTTTTATTATGTGTTTGGATAATAATAATGTAATGGGTGGTTGTTAGGCTTTTAATGTGTAATTGACATATTTAATATATGAAATATTTTTAGTTTTGAATTTTTTAATTTATGGATTGGTTTAATAATGATATCAAAGTTGTCGTCATATTTGACTTTTGAAAAAATTAAAAATAATTTAATGAAAATAAAAACAACTACTCATTACATGATCATCACCCAAATACATAGTAAAAATTAATTTAGTAAAATAAATAAATAAACAAATATCTAAAAAATTTATCAATTTTACATAATTTTATCTTTCGTGGATAAAAATAATTTTTAAAAATTCAAAAATATTTTTTTGACATTTATTTTTGTCAAATTAGTTTATATTTTATCAAATTGACGACTTTGTCTTTAAAATTGAACAATGGTATCTTCAATTGTCTTTATTTGGAACAAGATTCAAAATTTAAGGTTAAATGTTTCACAATTGAAAAGTCAGTGATTAAAGTGACACAGAGATCAAACTATAGAGACTGTTATTGTAATTTGCCCAAATTATTTCTTTTTATGTGATATCCTTAAAAGTGTTCCATCTACAACAAATTTATGCCAATAGAATCCTTTCGGTAGCTATTCACATTGCCTTTTTTCGGTTGGATTGGGATACTGGGTATATATAAGAGAAAATCTTACATTAAAGAAAATTATGATATCATTTTTTTTCTCAAAATTATGTGGCAATTCCATTTAAGAAATCATGAGACATACTAGCTCTTTTGTATTGAAATTGTTTGCTTTTCACAAAGCATAATAACTTGATTCAAAGTAAAAGGAACATACATCTGAAGGTTTGCATCTTACATCAGAAAATTAGCGTACATAGAACAAAAAACAACCAAACACAGAAACATAACTCATGTAGTGTCATCCTAATATTACATGGATAATCTCAAGGGGAAGCCAATCAACATAAAAAAGGTGTACTGAGTGCATGAAACTCCGCTTAAGCGGGGTCTGGGGAAGGGTTGATATAAGCAGTCTTACCTCCGCAAGTGGAGAGGCTATTTCCGCTATTCGAACCCATGACCACCAGGTCACCAAGGGGTAGCCAATCAATATATTTAAAGAAAAAGAAAGAAGCTCCTTCAGAGTGAATGTGAGATGTGATGACAAAACCAGCAATTAAAAGCCTTTGAAAGAAGAAATTTCCAAAATACAGATACTTGACACAAATGAAAAGACTGCACAAGATAACAAGCATCAGAGATGCCTGGGGTTGACTACACTTCAATATATTAGTCTTTCAACTGTCAAACAAAGATTTAGAGTTAGTGCAAATATTACGTGCCAACATGACAGCAAGAGGGGCACAAGATCTGTACACATTTATTCTGTTGAATAAATAACCCATCATACAACTCTGCCCAAAAGCAACCATTCCCACCTCCGCAATAGAAGACTGCTCATTATAAACATAACCACAAAAAAGATCAACACAAACAGGAATAAAATCACAATGAGGGAACTGAAGGTTGAAAGGGTGAAGTCATCAAGGATGGACTAGAGGGTGTTTAAGTCACCAATTTTTCCAAAAGCTTAACTGTTGAGAAATGGGCCTAACAATGTATATCAAGCTATCTACCAGAGCAATAGAGGAGGGAACAAAGTGGAGAATATTGAAAGATGGGATAGAGACTTCATCTGCTAACGGAGGAGGAGGAGGAGGAGTGAAGATCCTTAGCAATGACAAGAATTTGGCAAGGATAGACTTTCTCGTAATTAAACACAACCAAATTCCTCTGCCTTCAAATAGCCCCACAATATGAAAACAAGGTGAATAAAAATAGTTAAATTGTTGGTGCTTCTCTTTGGGCTAAAGAAAGTGACCCAAAAACCCATCCAAGAGATAAATGAATTGCTTTTATCGAAGGACACATGAAGACCCGAAAGAGAACCGGACCACACTAATTGAATCACTTCAGAAAAGAAAAAGAGGTGCATAGCTATTTAAACTTGCTTGTGGCAAACAGGACAAGTTGGAAGACCACAGACCAACCTCTATCGGTCAAGCTCTCCCCAACAGGAAGTCTATATAAATTCTGAATACCCTTGCCACATAAAAAAAGTTGAATCTTAAAAGGAATGGGAAGTTTCTAGATTTGTCTCCAAGTAAAGCCAGGCCAGTAATGGTGGATGATATCATTAGGAGGTGGAGAACTCATATGCCAGGAATAGGACACTAATGGAGAGTCTATATCTGTAGTGGCCCCTCTCTCTCTAGCAGAAACAACATATCCCAGGAATAGGACACTAATGAAGAGTCTACATTTATAGAGGCCCCTGTCTCTAATAGAACAGTATTGCTAGAAGAGGATCTCCTGTGAAATTTAAGAGTGACAAGAAGATGGTACACACAACTTGCAGGAAAAAAAAAAAAAAAAAAAAAAAAATCTCCAAACTAGAATGGCCCTGTAACGCTCCACTCCCGGGTCGTTAAATACACTAAAATAGCCTCAAAAAAATATACAACTTTGCTCCCAAAAATAATAACTAAAAAATCGTCTCCAAATGGTACAATATCCTCCAAATATTCTAATTACCTCCAAGATAAACAATATTACAACTATCTCTAAATTTAATAATTACAGTGGTGGGTCCCAAATCTCTATATTAATAAATCTTTTTAATCTCAATTTTGAGCTCCGCTAAAATCTGCTCCGCACCTGAAAAATAAATTAATTCGGGAAGTATACAATACGACAGGAATACAAGGCTCGGACACGGAATAAATTAACAGGAATCCAACAATTTATGACATTAGATCAACAATACGATAATCGAGCAATTTATCAAATTGCACAACAAATCAACTATAATTTATCTAGGACCAAATACTCGATCCTACTCAGTACATGACCAGTGAATAAATTCATTTATTCACCCACCTCACCCAAGCTCCACGCTTATTCGGCCATATTGGTGTAAACAATTAATAAGATTCACTCGATCCATATACGGAGTATTTCCATGTCATTCAGTCAGACAAATCACCATTTTAACACAGAAATATTTGTAGAGAATTTTACCAAATAATCAGAATATCAACAATTCGATAACAATTGATTTTACCACAATAATCAAGCAGATTACAAATTGAGAATAATTTAAAATAAGAGAACTTTTTGTAAAGAGATTTAAATATAGCATATTGTATACAACCCGAATTTACCTTAAATAATTAATTCTATTACCATAAATCTGAAATTGCTCCATGGATCTCCAAAAATAGTTTTGATCAAACTTCTAAAACATAAGTATGTATAATTTAATAAAATCTACAACTCTTAATTTATTATAAAATACTCATATTATTGTGAAAACCCATATTTAAATTATTCTTGAAAGAAAATAAATAACTAAATTAACACAATCTACCCTCCTAAAAAGAATTTCGTCCTCGAAATTAATTCGTACCTTTAGACTCGAAAAGTTGAGGATAATTGACACGTATCATATCTTCTCGCTCCCACGTTAACTCTTCCGTCCCACAATGTCTCCAGAGAACTCGAACCAATGGTATAGTTTTATTTCGTAATTTCTTCTCGCGACGATCTAAAATCTTAACAAGCTTTTCTTCAATTGTCACGTCTTTATCAAGATTAATCTCCTCCCAATTGATGATGTGAGAAGGGTGTGGCTCGTATTTCCGTAGCATAGAGACGTGGAAAACATTATGTACTCCAGCCAGTTGAGGCGGTAGAGCCAAACGGTACGTCACTTCTCCTATTTTGTCCAAAATTTCGAAAGGTCTAATGAAGCGAGGTGACAACTTTCCCTTCTTTCCGAAACGAACAACTCCTCGACAAGGCTGTATTTTCAGAAACACATTATTTCCAACTTTAAATGCTAAAGGTCTTCTCCTTTGATTTGCGTAGCTTTTCTGCCTACTCTGAGCGGTCTCGAGCCTTTGCTTAATTAGTTTCACCTTCTCGGTAGTTTTTTGAACTAACTCTGGCCTTAAAAGGGGTGCTTCTCCGACTTCTGTCCAACATATCGGTGATCGGCAAGGCCGTCCGTACAAAGCTTCACACGGTGCCATACCAATACTTGCTTGAAAACTGTTATTGTAAGAGAATTCGACTAGTGGTAAATGTTTCTCCCAACTACCTTTAAAGTCCATCACACAAGCTCGAAGCATGTCTTCTAAAGTCTGAATTGTTCTTTCTGATTGACCGTCAGTTTGAGGGTGAAAAGCTGTACTAAAACACAACTCTGTACCCAAGTCCCTTTGCAGACTTTGCCAGAACTGTGACGTAAAACGAGAATCACGATCTGACACTATTGAGACTGGTACTCCATGCAATCTAATGATTTCTCGAATATATAATCGGCTTAAAGATTCGAGTGTGCCTGCTGGTCCTAATGGTAGGAAATGTGCCGTCTTAATTAATCGATCAACCACCACCCAAATGGCATCATGGCCTTGCGGCGACCGGGGTAGTCCTGTTACAAAATTCATTGTTATGTGTTCCCATTTCCACTTAGGTATTGGTAAAGGATGGAGTTTCCCTGCCGGCCTCTGATGTTCTGCCTTCACTTGTTGACACGTCAAGCACTTAGATACGAATTGAGCAACGTCCTTCTTATTCCACTCCACCAATACTGTCGTTTAAGATCCCGATACATCTTGTTTCCTCCCGGATGGACTGCAAAAATTGAGTGGTGAAATTCTTTAAGTACTTCGTCTCTTAATTGTTTGATGTTTGGTACAAAAATTCTACCCAAATACCTTAAACTACCATCTTGATGGAGCGTCCAATTCGGTAAAAATTCCCCAGACACTAATCGGGCCTTGATGGAGTCGATCTCCTGATCAAATTTTTGGGCTTCCAACACTTTGGTAAGAAGTTGGGGTGTTGTAACTATTGTAAACAACCTACCTTTCCCATCCTGAGTCTCTGGTTGTAACTTAAACTCATCCACAATGCTTACCATTTCCCATTCTTTAATTGATATGTTGGCTATAATCTCTCTTGTCTTTCGACTTAGTGCATCTGCTACAACATTAGCCTTTCCGGGATGATAAGACAAGGTAAATTGGTAATCTTCAAGGTACTCCATCCAGCGTCTCTGCCTCATGTGCAAATCTCTTTGTGTGAACAAGTACTTCAAGCTTTTGTGATCGATAAATATCTCAAATTTTTGGCCATAAAGGTAATGTCGCCAAGTCTTAAGTGCATAGACCACAGCTGCCAACTCCAGATCGTGAGTAGGATAATTTTTCTCATGATTCTTCAATTGTCTTGATCCGTAAGCCACTACCTTCCCGTTTTGCATTAACACACTGCCTAACCCTTCTTTAGAGGCATCACAATAAATAGTGTACCCAACGTCGCGTTCGGGTATGATTAATATGGGAGCGCTTATCAGTTTCTTCTTGAGTTCTTGAAATGACTGCTCACACGCTTCGTTCCATTCAAACTTTACTCCCTTTTGCGTTAGGCGTGTCATCGGCTTGGCTAATTTGGAGAAATCCTGAATGAATCTCCTATAATAACCTGCTAATCCCAAGAAACTACGAATCTCAAACGTATTCTTAGGTTGTTTCCACCCCATTACTGCTTCTACTTTAGCAGGATCCATTGATATCCCTGATTCAGATACAACATGACCTAAGAACTTTACTTCTTTCAGCCAAAATTCACATTTGCTAGCTTTAGCATACAATTAGTTTTCTCTTAGAATTTGCAAAACGGTCCTCAGATGTTGCTCGTGATCTTCCTCTGATCGTGAGTATATCAAAATATCGTCAATGAATACTACCACAAATTGGTCCAAATAGGGGGTAAAAATTTTGTTCATTAAACTCATGAATACCCCAGGAGCATTTGTCAAACCAAATGGCATTACCACAAACTCATAATGGCCATAACGGGTTCGAAACGCAGTTTTGGGTATATCTTCTCCTCTGACACGAAGTTGGTGATATCCCGACCTAAGGTCAATTTTGGAAAAGCATTTGGAACCTCTTAATTGATCGAACAAGTCATCAATTCTGGGTAAGGGATATCGATTTTTAATGGTGGCTCGATTTAGTTGTCGATAATCGATGCACAATCTTAAGGTTCCATCCTTCTTCTTCGCGAATAATCTTTGGTGCTCCCCGAGAGCGTGCTTGGTCTGATGAACTTCTTACTCAACAGTTCTTGCAACTGCTCCTTCAATTCTCGAAGTTCAGCTGGCGCCATACGATGTGGTGCTATTGAAATTGGTGAAGTCCCGGGTTGAAGCTCAATCGTGAAATTTACATCTCGTTTTTGGAGGTAATCTTGGTAATTCATCAGGGAAAACGTCAGCGTACTCACACACCACATGGGGTAATCCTGGATCCTCTCGATTTTCGCCTTCCAGAATTAGGCTTGCTAACCATTCGGTTAGTTGATCATGCCGTCCCGACTTGCGACACATTGGAGTTAGAGAATCTTGTCTATCTCCTTTAAATTGGACTTTCGTGCCGTTAAGAGAGGATGATGTCACTGTCTTATGGTAACAATCAATAATGGCTTGATGAACTGACAACCAGTCCATTCCTAGGATGGTGTCAAAATCAGACATATGCATAACTCTTAGATCACAGATCAAATATGAACCGGAGATTTCTAGCTCACAAGATTTACATACTAGATTTACTCGGGTTTGACCTCCTAAGGGTGAAGCGACACTCATAGCTATCTCTAGCGCCTCTGGCTTTAAACCCAAACTTGTCATACATGCAGTGGATATAAAAGAATGCGAAGCCCCAGAATCAAACAATACTTTAACCCAAGAATTCATAAGGATTAACATACCTTGAATTACTGATGGGTTATCAACATCTTCTTCTTCTTGGAGAGCATACACTCTCCCTACTGCCTGTTGGTTAGTCCCTCCTGGTTTCTTTCCATTTCCAGCTCCTTGTGGTTGTGTTCTTGGTCGGCCTGCATTCTTAGAGGCTTGAGGCGGCCCCTTGTTGGTCTGGGTATTTTGAGTAGGCTTAGAACCTTGCCCTGGTTGGCATTTGTTGTATGGTTGTGCCCCTCACTGATCTATAAAATACTTCCCACCTTGAGGACACTCACTTCGATGATGTCCCTGTTGACCACATCCAAAACATCTTCCTTTCCACTCACTTACAAAGTTTCCTTCTTGCTGGTTTCCTCGATTCTGCCTTTGTTGCTGCTGCATCCCTCCGGCATAAGGTGCTGGCGCAGGATGGTTTCTGGTGTTGCGGACTGGGCCTCCTCCACATGGTTGGTTGTTGTTCCTTGATCGCTGATTTCGAATGCGTTCGGAATCTGCTAACTCTCGTTCCACAATTAAGGCTCGATCCACCACTTGAGCATAGGTAGAGAATTGCACTGCGATCAATCTTCCTCTAATGTCTGTGTCCAAACCCCATTCAAATCGCCTAACCTTATCCTCTTCATTTGCTACTATGGCTGAAGCGTATCGTGAGAGAGCTTCAAAACGGTTCGCATATTGAGCAACCAACATTTTTCCCTGTTTCAGTTGGAGGAACTCTTGAATCATTTCTTGTCTTAGCGAGTTAGGAAAATACTTTTCCATGAATAGATCTTCGAACTGTCTCCAAGTTAATGTCTCTACTTGTCGAGTACTTTTGATCATTTCCCACCAATGATCTGCCTCCCCTTCCATTTGAAATGCCGCCATGGTCACTCTATCTTGTTCATTCTGGATGTCAGAAGTATCTAGCAACTTCTTAATTTGTCTTAACCAAGCTTCAGCTTCATGGGGGTTCGGTCCACCAAAGAATTTGTGGGGACGTAGCTTTTCAAATTTTGCTATCATTTCCGATTTGTTTTGATCTTGGTTTCGGGGTGGTATATTACCTACACTATCAGCAATCGCGCGTATAATTCGAGCGACATTGCCATCAGGCACTCCATCACCATTATCATTGTTATTATTTCTTGTTCGTCCAGCCATTCTGCATGATGGGACTTTCTTGTGATTTATTCATTCATTTATTTATTTATTATTATTATAAGTTGCTATATTTATGTGCAAGACAAAAAAAAAAAAAACTAAATTAATTAATTGTATTCAAAATCTACCTAATATATATAATAGTATAAAAATTAGTGTTAAATAAACCCAATTCTATCACTAACAAAGACCTTAAAAAAAATAAAAATAAATAAATAAATACAAACAAACAAACCGTGGGCAAACACTTCACAGCTCCTACCAAATCCACCATCTTTTAGAATTTAGAAAAGCCATAAAATTTAGGGAAAGCTTATAAAATTTAGGGAAAGGCTTATAAAATTTAGGGAAAGCTTGTAAAATTTAGGGAAAAGCTTATAAAATTTAGGGAAAGCTTGTAAAATTTAGGGAAAAGCTTATAAAATTTAGGGAAAACTTGCTCTTAGAAATTGGAGAAAGGGAATGGAATTTTTTGAAAAAAAAAAAAAAAAAATGTGTGAAAGAGTGGGAGAGAGAGAGCTAACCTCGGAAGGAGTCTTTAAATTGCATCTAGTAGAGTTCATATTTCTGCACAGAGAGTTCATATTTCTAGACTAAGCATAAACCATTACATCCAAGTAGAGGGAATTCTGGTGGAAGAAGAGGAGGAGATTGAGGTTGCATATTTTCCTACCATTTCATTATTCCATTTCAACCCTACCACTAAGTAAGAAAACCCTTTCAACCCTCTCATTTTTTGTCGCGACCCAGAAATTTCTCCCTCCGCTCGAACGGAGGAGTGGCCTTCAGCCGGACTTATGCGACTTCAAAGACATTTTCTTGTTGCCGAGATTACGAGGGTTGTAGATTCCCTTCGGCGTAAAGTGAACGCTCGAGCGGATGTCTTTGTTCGTCTGAGCGCACGAGCGCTAAATGGGGCGCTCGAGCGGGTCGCTTGGTGAGCTTGAATTTTGAGGCATGTGGGTTCATCTGAGATATTTTTAATAATGTATTTGGAACCTCCTTATTTTATTTTGGGGTATTGATTGTGGTGGTAATATGATGGTAGAGTAAGATTGGATCAGAAACTTCAGTTTCAATAATTCATTTATGACCAACCGTCACTCAATTGTCCTTTTCTTTTTCCACACTTTGAATTTGGATGTGAGGTTAGAACCATCGGAAAGCTTATTTCCGGGGCTTCAATTTGGACACAAGAACGACCCAAAACGGAGTCCGGATGGGAGAGTTATACCTGTTCAAAGTTTCGAAATCTGTGCTGAGGGCAGGTCCGCTCGAGCGGAAATCAGTCCGCTCGAGCGGGAATTGCGGGACAGCAGCGTTAAAAACGGGATTTCTAGATCATTCTTGATATTTTTCTTTTCTCTCTTCTCTCCCCTCTCCTTAGGTCCGAAAACCCTAGGGTTTTGACCCCAAATCCTCACTATTTCCCTTAAGTTTGATCAAGATCTTCTACCAAGGAATGAAGAAGGCAAGAAGGTGAACATTTCCAACCGATTGGAATTTCGGGATTTTAGAGGATTCGTCTCAAAGCTTTGCTCCTTGCTTGATTTTTGGGGTAGGAGTTCTAGTTCTCTTCAATACCTTTATCAATAGATAGATTTGTGATATTCTCTTGGTATAAATGTGCAAATTTCTATTTTGAGCATGTAATGTCTAGTATGAGAATTGGGGGTTTCGGGATTGTGACGTTGGGAGTTAAATTGGTGGGTTTAAATGATGGATTGAGAATCCTAGATGTAGAATCATTGGGAAACTTGGAATTAAAGGTAATGATTTAAGAGGTTTTATTTCTTGTTAGAAATCCTCATTTTCTTGAAACCCTAGATTAATTGGTGATGATAAATAATGAGTTTTCCCAAATTGAAAATAGAATCATGGAATTGGTGGGTTGAATTATATGTGTGCAAGTTTAATTGGGTTTCTGAGATGTTTCGAAATAATGTTAGAATTTACGAATAAACCTTGTTATGGGCATTGTAAATCATGTTAAAATGAGAAAGGAAATTCAGGGAAATGATTTAAGGAATTAATGAGTGACTTCATATGTGTGTAGGACAACCGGAGGACTAAATGCTCCACCAATGCCTTTGAGTAATAGTACGAGGATGCATATTTTATTTATCATTGATAATTATTATCACTAACACTTTGTTTCTTGTAAGTGTTACAGACATGTTACATGAACATTTATGATGATTGAAAGTCAATGTGAACATTGGAAGATTGGCCTACATCGGTATGACGTTGCAATGACTCATCTGTTAATAACGAATAATAATTCTCTATTATCTATAAGTAAATTACATTGTTTTGGTGCATAAATGGAATCATGTTATGGAATCATGTTCATCTTTAAGCCAAGTATATGTCTCGTTAAGAATCTATGACATGCATGAAAATGTTTATCAGAATTATGTGTTCCTCATAAAGATGTGAAGAATTCTACCTTTGACAAGTATGTTCTATCAAGAATGGTGCTAAGTATATATAAGTTCATGTTTATTACAAGTTCAAGCATGTAACAAGCTTAAGTAAGGTATAAGTTTACATATGCTATGTAAATGTTATGCAATCATGTTAAATGTTATGCAATCATATTAATGCCTCAAGCATGTAATGTACTTATGTTAATGTTTAAAGTATGTTAAAATTAAAGAATGTAAAGTGAACCATTTACAAGGGCTTATTGCCATTTACAAGGGCCTCGTGCCATTTCAAGGGCTTTTATGCCAACCTTTTCAAGGGCTTCATGCCACTTTCAAGGGCCTTAGTGCCAATATGTTTCAAGGGCTTTTATGCCAACCTTTTCAAGGGCTTCATGCCACTTTCAAGGGCCTTAGTGCCAATATGTTTCAAGGGCCTTAGTGCCAATATGTTTCAAGGGCTTTTATGCCAACCTTTTCAAGGGCTTCATGCCACTTTCAAGGGCCTTAGTGCCAATATGTTTCAAGGGCTTTTATGCCAACATTTTCAAGGGCTTCATGCCACTTTCAAGGGCCTTAGTGCCAATATGTTACAAGGGCTTTATGCCACAAGTTTCAAGGGCCTCGTGCCATATGTTTCAAGGGCCTTGTGCCATATGTTTCAAGGGCTTTTATGCCATAAGTTTCAAGGGCTTTTAAGCCACTGTGTTTCAAGAGTTTTATGCCAACACGTTTGAAAGTTGAATGCTATAATATTCAAGGGCTTAAAGCCATTATGCTTTAAGATGTTATGTTTCAAGTTATTATGCATATTTCAAGTTATTACGTTTCAAGACTGGGCCTAAGGCCGTTATGACATTAGTACAGAAGCAGACTAATTATGTTGACTTTGCAATTTCACACGTAGTGATATATTATGTTTCCAATGAAGTATTGTTTTGTTTAGGTACTATTATTCACTGAGCCTGGCTTACTTGGTGTTATGTCTGTTCTGTAGGTAACCACCTTGGAGGTCAGTCTTAACCCTGTTGCTCGTCTTTCATTGTCAACCTCAGTGTGTCCAGCACCTGACCAAGCCCATGCATTTACGTGAAGTTTTATTAAATTTGTGGTTAATTGTCTATTTAAGTGAAAATGTATGTATATGATGTTTAATTATATGCTCTGACAAGAGGCCGGTATGCGTGTATGTGATCCTGGCATATTAGTATTAGCTCAATGGATATTATTCTATGTATTTTATCTTATTAAATGCTTCCGTTCAGGCCCCGTCTGATATCTATATAACAGGTTTAGTGTCCATTTTCGAATAGGTCATGCCTAAACTTTTAGGGGCGGGTTTGGGGCGTGACAAGTGGTATCAGAGCACGAGTTGCTATCTCACACACGGATCCATTGAGCTGTAGGATGTCTAGAAAAGACTTAGGCCATGCATGACATCCTTAGTACATACGAAAAGATTGATAGCAACAGTAAATGTAAGTTGTTTACATTAACAATTATGAGCCATGTCTATTGTACGTTCTTTGTGCATATCTTGTGCTTGATTGATGTGTAGAACATGGCGGAAATAAAGATAGAGGATCATCTCGGGTTGGTTAGAAAAAAAAAAAAAAATGAAAAGGGAAAATGACTGGTAAGTAATGTACATGTTACTTTTGGTTGTTATATTTGAATTGATAATTCCCCCATCATTTATTGAGATGAATTGCTTAAACAATAAGCATGGAACATTTACTTATGATATGTTATGTCTTCCTTGTCATGGAACTGTTTGGACCTATGATTTGAAAAGTTATTGTGATACGTACTTTGATAAGTTATGTTTTGAATGATACTTGACCCATGTTACGTATGATCGGCTGAAAGAGAAAGCTGTGTATCCTATTTGTTAAGCGCACAATAATGACATGATATGATAAGCCATGTTTGGTTCTTTTAACATGTTATGTCACGAAACAAGAAATGATATTCTATATAAAAAAAAAAAAGGGCCCTTACCCGGGGGTACTAATACCGTGGTTCCAGTGTGTTACAAGATATCTCTTGCCACCGACGGTCTTGTACGGGTGGATTATGTTCAAGTACAAACTTTGATTTCTGTTTCTGCTTCACGTATACCTAAGAATATGTTTCTGTTTATCCGTACCATTTATGCTATGGTATAACATGATGTAAATTGATAGTGTCGAATGAGTTCAGTTTATGTGCGATCGTGATTCATTTATGGAATTTGTTATCTATGATATATGAGATTTTGTACAAAAAGGGTAGCTATTGACTACTTCGAAGTTAAACTAAGGGATTGGTAAACAGATAAGCTACTGCACGAATTCAAACCCTATCTTAGTATATTAAGTGATTTAAGATTGAGAAATCACTCATGTGAAATATTTTTGTGTAACTATGCAAGTGTTGGATATTGCGAAATTATCCTCTATCACTTATATGGAGGTTATGATGTGAACTGTTATGCATGATATCGAGGATTTCGGTAAAAGCAAATGGACATGGGAATATTCCATTTTGTTAATGGGCTAGCGAGACGTATTGGGCATTTACTATCTCTTACCTGCTTAGACAATTTTGTACAATACTCACTACATGATTACAAATTGATTGACTACCACCTTGAATTAATCTTACCAAGAATTACGTCCTACTAAGAATTATGAACCCTGATGTTACGAAATCAAATTATTCCTTTGCTATACTATTGCATATGTTGTTCGATATTATAGAATCTGGAAGGATGTGATTCTTATGGTTACTAATTTATGATCCTATAAATGAACGTGATAGAATCTACGTACGAGGAATAATTGGAAACTCTATGTATGTTAACTAATGGGGCCAGATGATTGGTCTCTAATTTCTGTATGACCGTTTGTTGACCCCCCCCCCACTATAATTACAAGTTGTAAAGACGAAACCATGTGAGTGACTTCGTGTCTTCCAGTGAAAAAAAAAAAAAAAAAGAAGAAGAGAGAATTGTTTGAATAAGTGGAAAAAGGAGGCCAAATAAATTTGTGCTATGACAAGAAAAGTGCGAGTAAAGGAAAATGTTATATCTTACGGTTATGAATGGTTAGTCAAGTATGATTTTGAATTCAATTTCTGGCCTTGTTTTGATAGTCGTGTTTATTATTTAGATTTGAACTTATGACGGCATGATCAGGTGTCTATAATGGGGATCCTTCTTCCCACCGTTCAGATTTTGTTAAAAAGTAGAGAATGTGGTTTAAAATCTACATAATGATATGATTTTGATATGTTTTTGTAAATGGAAGATATGGTACCTCTTAGGCAGAACCTTATTTGGTAGGTTCTAGGATCTGATGCAATGATGCATAATCAGATTTAGGTCTAACTACTTAATTAAGTTATTTTGGGAACTTCCGTTACTTATGTATGTCAATGATTTAAGGAAGATAAATGTTATATGTTTAAGTAAATGTTTCAAGGAAGATAAAATGTTTAAGTAAATATTTTAAGGGAGATAAATGTTATATGCTCATGTAGATGATTTAAGGAAGGTAAATAAGTAAAATAAAGAATGAAACAACCTTCCTAAGATTCTGGAATTCTGTAAGACTCTAAAATAAGTTTACATATGTAATAAGTAAAGTATGTTAAGAATGTTGCAAGTCTATGTATATGTGGCAAGTTCAAGTATGCACAAGATTAAGTAAATGTACAAGTTAAAGTATATACAAGTTAAGGTATGTTGCAAGTTTACAAGTTTTCGTAAGTTAGTAGTTCAAGTATGGTACAAGTTTATATATGTTACAAGTGCAAGTAAAGACAAGTTTACGTATGCTACATCTGTTACAAGTTTACAAGTTTATGTTATAAATTTACGTATGTTACAAGTTTAAGTCTACTACAAGTTTAAGCTCGTAATGGCCATGTATCACCGAGTAATTGCATTGTAAGATCCACTTAAGGAATTACTTAACAGGATAAGTTGAACGTGTGCCTCTAATGAAGAATTGCATATGAATTTTTGACGCTGGGCCAATCTAGTTAGAGAAGTAGTGAAGAGTATTTCCAATACGATTAAGATTAATGCATGCCGTGGGAATCTCTTAAGTATACGTTTAAGAGAATGTCAACGATTATGTTTTGTACTTTTGAATGTTTACTATAAAATTTCCTGAGCAATTACGGTTAAGTAGTGAAACTATGTTTAAGGATGTTTATCTGTTTAATAAGAAACGTAACTGCTATGCTTAGAATGAGGGAATAAGGAATTGGAAACCTTAAAGGTTAATTATCTGAAATTGATTATGTATCTGTGATCAGTATAATTTTTACGTAATTTTAAGTATGTTTATGAAATTTCAATGTTGGAATAAGTAAATGATTGGATTTTGTCCTATATGCTTTTACTTGACTTTGGGCATTCATTAGACGCGGTCCGCTTAGTTGTTAACTGAAAAGTTGTTATATACTTGGGATTATAAATGGTCAGTGTTGCTCTTTGCCCGTTGAAATTCTGAAGTGTGTATGTTGATCGGAAGTATTTGCGATCCTTTCCTATTCCCAGTGTGGATCTAGTTTTGGAACGTTACAGGGTGTGTATCTGTATAAGTTTGACCTGTTTTCTTTTTGGTTTTCTCAAATTTCGAGGACGAAATTTTTTTTAAGGAGGGAAGGATGTCGCGACCCAGAAATTTCTCCCTCCGCTCGAGCGGAGGAGTGGCCGCTCGAGCGGACTTATGCAGCTTCCAGTACATTTTTGCTGACTGCCCGAGATTCTGAGGGTTGTAGATTCCCGCTCGAGCGTAGAAGTGAACGCTCGAGCGGATGTCTTTGTTCGTCTGAGCGCTCGAGCGCTAAATGGGGCGCTCGAGCGGGTCGCTTGGTGAGCTTGAATTTTGAGGCATGTGGGTTCATCTGAGATATTTTTAATAATGTATTTGGAACCTCCTTATTTTATTTTGGGGTATTGATTGTGGTGGTAATATGATGGTAGAGTAAGATTGGATCAGAAACTTTAGTTTCAATAATTCATTTATGACCAACCGTCACTCAATTGTCCTTTTCTTTTTCCACACTTTGAATTTGGATGTGAGGTTAGAACCATCGGAAAGCTTATTTCCGGGGCTTCAATTTGGACACAAGAACGACCTAAAACGGAGTCCGGATGGGAGAGTTATACCTGTTCAAAGTTTCGAAATCTGTGCTGAGGGCAGGTTCGCTCGAGCGGAAATCAGTCCGCTCGAGCGGGAATTGCGGGACAGCAGCGTTAAAAACGGGATTTCTAGATCATTCTTGATATTTTCTTTCTCTCTTCTCTCCTCTCCTTAGGTCCGAAAACCCTAGGGTTTTGACCCCAAATCCTCACTATTTCCCTTAAGTTTGATCAAGATCTTCTACCAAGGAATGAAGAAGGCAAGAAGGTGAACATTTCCAACCGATTGGAATTTGGGATTTTAGAGGATTCGTCTCAAAGCTTTGCTCCTTGCTTGATTTTTGGGGTAGGAGTTCTAGTTCTCTTCAATACCTTTATCAATAGATAGTTTTGTGATATTCTCTTGGTATAAATGTGCAAATTTGTATTTTGGGAAATTAATGTCTAGTATGAGAAATCGCGATTTGTGGATTGTGACGTTGGAGGTAAAATTGGTGGGTTTAAATGATGGATTGAGAATCCTAGATGTAGAATCATTGGGAAACTTGGAATTAAAGGTAATGATTTAAGAGGTTTTATTTCTTGTTAGAAATCCTCATTTTCTTGAAACCCTAGATTAATTGGTGATGATAAATAATGAGTTTGCCCAAATTGAAAATAGAATCATGGAATTGGTGGGTTGAATTATATGTGTGCAAGTTTAATTGGGTTTCTGAGATGTTTCGAAATAATGTTAGAATTCTGAATAAACCTTGTTATGGGCATTGTAAATCATGTTAAAATGAGAATGGAAATTCAGGAAATGATTTAAGGAATTAATGAGTGACTTCATATGTGTGTAGGACACGGGAGGACTAAATGCTCCACCAATGCACTGTGAGTAATAGTACGAGGATGCATATTTTATTTATCATTGATAATTATTATCACTAACACTTTGTTTCTTGTAAGTGTTACACGAACATGTTACATGAACATTTATGATGATTGAAAGTCAATGTGAACATTGGAAGATTGGCCTACATCGGTATGACGTTGCAATGACTCTGTCCTGTTAATAACGAATAATAATTCTCTATTATCTATAAGTAAATTACATTGTTTTGGTGCATAAATGGAATCATGTTATGGAATCATGTTCATCTTTAAGCCAAGTATATGTCTCGTTAAGAATCTATGACATGCATGTAAATGTTTATCAGTATTATGTGATCCTCATAAAGATGTGAAGTATTCTATCTTTGACAAGTATGTTCTATCAAGTATGGTGCTAAGTATATATAAGTTCATGTTTATTACAAGTTCAAGCATGTAACAAGCTTAAGTAAGGTATAAGTTTACATATGCTATGTAAATGTTATGCAATCATGTTAAATGTTATGCAATCATATTAATGCCTCAAGCATGTAATGTACTTATGTTAATGTTTAAAGTATGTTAAAATTAAAGAATGTAAAGTGAACCATTTACAAGGGCTTATTGCCATTTACAAGGGCCTCGTGCCATTTCAAGGGCTTTTATGCCAACCTTTTCAAGGGCTTCATGCCACTTTCAAGGGCCTTAGTGCCAATATGTTTCAAGGGCTTTTATGCCAACCTTTTCAAGGGCTTCATGCCACTTTCAAGGGCCTTAGTGCCAATATGTTTCAAGGGCCTTAGTGCCAATATGTTTCAAGGGCTTTTATGCCAACCTTTTCAAGGGCTTCATGCCACTTTCAAGGGCCTTAGTGCCAATATGTTTCAAGGGCTTTTATGCCAACATTTTCAAGGGCTTCATGCCACTTTCAAGGGCCTTAGTGCCAATATGTTACAAGGGCTTTATGCCACAAGTTTCAAGGGCCTCGTGCCATATGTTTCAAGGGCCTTGTGCCATATGTTTCAAGGGCTTTTATGCCACAAGTTTCAAGGGCTTTTAAGCCACTGTGTTTCAAGAGTTTTATGCCAACACGTTTGAAAGTTGAATGCTATAATATTCAAGGGCTTAAAGCCATTGTGCTTTAAGATGTTATGTTTCAAGTTATTATGCATATTTCAAGTTATTACGTTTCAAGACTGGGCCTAAGGCCGTTATGACATTAGTACAGAAGCAGACTAATTATGTTGACTTTGCAATTTCACACGTAGTGATATATTATGTTTCCAATGAAGTATTGTTTTGTTTAGGTACTATTATTCACTGAGCCCGCTTACTTGGTGTTATGTGCATTACAGTAGGTAACCACCTTGGAGGTCGATCTTAACCTGTTGCTTCTTTCATTGTCAACCTCGGTGTGTCCAGCACCTGCACCAAGCCCATGCATTTCGTGAAGTTTTATTAAATTTGTGGTTAATTGTCTATTTAAGTGAAAATGTATGTATATGATGTTTAATTATATGCTCTGTACAGAGGCTGTGTACGTGTATGTGATCCTGGCATATTAGTATTAGCTCAATGGATATTATTCTATGTATTTTATCTTATTAAATGCTTCCGTTCAGGCCCCGTCTGATATATATATAACAGGTTTAGTGTCCATTTTCGAATAGGTCATGCCTAAACTTTTAGGGGCGGGTTTGGGGCGTGACATTTTTTTTATATAATTGAAAATTTTCAGATTATGTACATTTGATACATTGTCTAAAACTGTGTTGAATCTGCCAGCATGTTTGCCCGAATTTTTAGACAATTTTATACTCAAAATTTCGATATTATTTCTTCTACAAAGTTGTTGATAATTATGTCTAGTTCATCCAGGAATTTTGGAAACAATTTTTGAGTTCTCTACGAATTTATACAAATTTTTAATCTGAAACTGTGTTGAGAATAATCTGTTTGAATCTGCCAGCATGTTACCCGAATTTTTAGATACTTTTATACTCAAAATTTTGAGATGATTCCTTCTACAACGTTGTTGATAATGATGTCTAGTTTATCCAAAAAATTTTGGAAACAATTTTTGAGCTCTCTACGAATTTATACAAATTTTTAATCTGAAACTGTGTTGAGAATAATCTGTTTGAATCTGCCAGCATGTTACCCGAATTTTTGGATAATTTTATACTCAAAATTTTGAGATGATTCCTTCTACAAAGTTGTTGATAATGATGTTTAGTTTATCCAAAAATTCTTGGAAACAATTTTTGAGCTTTCTATGAATTTATACAAATTGTTTACTAAATCTGAAACTGTGTTGAGAATAACCTGTTTTGAATCTGTCAGCATGTTTACCCGAATTTTTAGATAATTTTATACTCAAAATTTCGAGATGATTCCTTCTACAAAGTTGTTGATAATGATGTCTAGTTTATCCAAAAAATTTTGGAAACAATTTTTGAGCTCCCTACGAATTGATACAAATTTTTAACTAAATCTGAAACTGTGAGACAGATTTTACTATGTATTTGAAAAATTATTTAAATTCTCTACTAAGCCAAATATGGTAATTTCTAACTAAAAGATGAGACTTGAGAAGTCTAGTTTCATGATAAATTTTTAGATTATGGATTTGATCTATGAATTAATCTAAATGAATAACGGTATGTACAAAGTTAAACAATTGACGGTTAATACCAGTTGTCTAGGGTGAGTATTAGTTTTAAAGAGTGTACAAAATTAAGGGTTGACGGTTAACACTGGTTGTTCAGGGTGAGCCCTGGTTTTGAGAATTCTCGTGTAAATTGTGTCGCGAAATCCTAAGATGGCACGGGACTTATTTGAACCCTTTTCGGTATTCGGTTTTGGAATAAGGATGGATGTGCAGGTGGCACACAGGGAGGTTACGTACCCTTGGCAGACCGGTTCCTTGGGACAGACCACGGATGCCACTACTTGGGTATATAACTCCGGGCATGGGCATCCCTGGTAGTTACGATTGGTAACACTTAAATATTTGACCATGGGAGGGTTTCAAATTAACCGTTGCCATACTTAGTGGTTGGTAAGTTAAATCTCTTTGGTGAGATTTCAAGTGTCACCTAATTTATTAAAATTACTGAAATTATTCTAATGGTTGTAATTTATGTGTACAATTATATTGTTATCTCATGTTTCTCTTAAAAAAAAAAAAGAATGGTATGGCATATATTTTGTTGCCCTGACGTTTCATGCTAGATTATGTTGAAGAAGGGACTGAGGCTGAAATTGGAGCGGCTGTCAATATCGAACTTTGGCTGACTTAGAGTCAAGATCTTATCAAAACAAAATCATGTTATTCTTGTATTAGTATTTAACTATGTTGTGATGTTGTGTGTGAACTTGTAGTTTTATTTAGTTGTTGGACTTTGACTATGTAAAAATTTAAAATTTCCTAATTAGTAGTTATTGTTAGTTAAAGTCTTATGATGTCTCAAAGAAGAAAAAAAAAAAATTTGGGGCGTGACCGGCCCCAAATAAAACTACACGGAAATCCTAACTTTGACATAGGGATGGTCAGAATTAAATTGACAATGTGAGGAGGAAAAAGGGGGCACAGAAGGCTAAGGTTTCATTGACGCAGGTCGGTGATAATAAGATTGCCAACAGTGGAGAGAGAATAATGAGTAGAAGCATCTAGGGCGAGAACCAAACAAGTGGCAGCTAATGATCAAGCCATACTGAGATGCAATTCCTTGTGCCCATTTGCCACCTAAATCCTACACTCATGGATTCCCTTCCAAAGTGTAAACTTCAACATCATAAGCTGCATGAAGCAGCTTTAACTGAACAGAATGAATAGGATTGACAATATTTAGCAATGAAGAATTTTGCAAACAGAAAGGGTAGGTCAAAATTCTCCAACTTTGTTTAGCTAAGAGTGCGTAATTGAGTATGGTAATGTCCCTCAAACCAGACCTCCGCAAGCACTTGACTCACAAATAGATTTCTAGTTGAGCCAATGTGTGGACCTTTTTACAATGATTACTAGACCAAAGAAAGTGCCTAGATGGAGTTGATTTTTCCTCACATATTGAAGGAAACAATAAATGGACAAGTTAAGGGAAACTTGATAAGGATGTCCCTGCTTTGTTGAGCAAAAAGACATATCGACACTTGCCATTTGGTCCTGAGCTTATCAACACGCTGCTAGAAATGTCAATATCAAGACTAATACCAAGGTCTCTCCCAAAACTAGAGGCTAGAGAGCCTAGAAGATTATGTAAAGCATAAATATCAGGGGGTATTTGGATTCACAAATAAACTTGATTTTTGGAGATTAACAACCTGGCCCAAGAGAGAAAGCAATAATTATCTAGATTCTACTTGAGTTGATGATCCACTTTGGGAGTGATTCGAAAGAAGAAGATGAAAAAAAAGGAAGCTATCATAAGTAAAAAGAATGTGGGAAATAATTGGAGTAGATCTCGAAACCTTGATATCTTCCACTAAGTTATTAGATCGGGCAGAGATCAAGATATAAGAGGATATTTCTGCAGGGTGAGAGGGATGTCCTTGTTTTAAACCCTGATGAGGCACAAACAACAGACTGAAAGATCCATTGATAATAACTGAGTAGGACACAGTGGTAATACATTGCATAATATTAAGTTGTATCCATTTAAGAGGAAAACAAAAAAGGTGAAGGAACTTTTTCGAGGAACTCCCAATTGACACGTCAATGTTTTAATCAAATCTAACTTTGGTGTGGCGTAGAAGGATCTAGCGAGCTTTTTAGTTCAAACAAAACTGATTCGTTCATGAGCAATTGCAATGTTATATCATAGACAGGGCGGCCTTGAGATTTTTGTGATCTTGGATGAATTTTTAAAATGGAGCCCTCTGCATACAATCACACAAAAAAAAAGGGTAAAATAATAAATACTCGAAAAAATTTGGGTATAACATTGAGCACCCCGGAGGTTTGAAAGAAATACAATAAAGTCTCATTAGAACTCGTGAAACTCTTGACTCCGCCACTGTCTAGGGACATTTTAGCCTACCTATCCATGTAGCTAAAAGGCATGAAGCTCAAGGCGTTAAGGCTCCACAGGGATCATATATAATCAATGATAAATTGTTGAAGGATGAATTCAATGATATTGATTGTTTTTTTTTTAACACTTACATGGCTTCTAGTGGAAGTGTCTTTGTGTCTCCTTTTTAATTTTTTATTTTTTATAATTGTTTTTGAAGTTTAAGCTTGTGCTATAGCTTCTTGACTTTGGGTTTCATATATACTTCTTATCAGGAGCCACTTACATTGAAAGAATTTTTAGATTCCTTCAAAGAAAAGGAGAAAAAAGAAGTGCAAGTTGTTTTTGAAGCCTGTAGGCTAGACATTGCTTCGGGACAAGCCTACCAATATTTATACAGAACTTCCATAGTACAGGCCATGAGAATGCTTGACGTTTTTGAAAATCAAGTCGTGATGCCATGGGAAAATTGGGGACAAGTCTACCAACATTTAGATGAGACCTCCACAATACAGGCCATGAAAACATTTGTTGAATCTGAAAACCAAGTCATGATGCCTTGGGAAAATTGGGATTCCACATCAAAGGTTGTCAAGGTTGGTGACTACACCATCTTGGAGAACTGGGCGCCCATCCTGTATGCCTTGCTTACCAATAATTTTAAGTTCAGTGTTGACAAGTCCAGGCTGAGTCGAATGGCAGTCATGTTGAACATGATGATAGTATGTATCGCCATACACAACATGTGCAGCACTAAGGTCAAGGATCTGACTGCAAATCTACTTTGGACTTGGTTTCACTCCTTCATGTTTGGTCAATATGCTGGCTTCGAACTAAATTTTGCCTTTGTTCATTTGGTGAGACTGGTGCATGCTTACTTTGGTCTCCATGCTAACTTTCTACACGACCCTAACCTTTCCCAAATAAATGAAGAGGTTGACAAACTTCAGAAGAAACTTGATGAGATGCTTGCTTTACGTGAATTCAGGAAGACGTGCCTAAGTGATGCTCAACAACTCAAGGGACATACGGCTGCTATGGGCTTGCTATGATGCCCAACCCAACAAAACAGAAGTGGTCTACTAATACTAATCGCTAGCTGTCGCTGCGACTCCTCTCTCTACCAAGCCGGTTCTTAAATAATTCTCATCTTTCTTTCTGTTGAAAACCCAAGACACTGCTGATATATATGGTTCGGTGGTGGGACTGTACCAAGGCAAAAAATATATATATATATATATATATTCTCATTGCGCAGTAATTTTTGAACTCTTTTGGTTTCTTCTTCCTTAACAAAAAGTTTCCTAACAATGGAGGTTAATTCATTTTATAGCCTCTCACGCCTAACATATCATTTAGGGAGCAAGTTTCTGCTACATCACTAAAATTTTAAAAATAAAGACAAAACACAAATTCTTGTGTCATTTGATAATTTTGTCAATTTCATGCTCGCTGTTTACAGAGAACAAAAAATAAAGTTCTCAATTTTTATTTTTATTTGGTCCAAAAAAATCTGATTTGATACATAAAATATTTTGAAAACAAAAATAAAGAAAAATATTAGATAAGTTGACGAAAATGGGGGTGGCTAGAGAGGCAGCTGCTAGAAGGTAGTGGGAGAGTTGTCGAAGGTCAGATTGTGACCGAAGGGCCATCAAAAAGTAGCCAGAGGAATATGCAATGATTGGTCCATAACCGAAGCTTGTTGCCTATCAACCAGAAGGTGGTCAAAAGCAGTTGGGAACTGTAGATACAATCCCTGTTCTTTATTTGGGCAGCTGTAGATAAATAGGCCCATTTTATGAGAGAATATACTCTGGATATAATCCCTAAAGTTGTCAATTTAGCAATCTCCTAAAACAAGAGTGCTTTAGAGCAGTGCCTCCACAACACAACACAAGGCGGGTCAGCAAAAGTTTAACAGAGAAAACAGCGAACAGTTTTTTCATCTTAGCTGGAGTCTAGACATAATCACGAGTTCATTCCAAAGCATAAACACCATTCATTACCATAATTTAATTTTAGTAAAATAGATCAAAAACAACTTCCAAGCATGAGTAATTCTAATTTTACCCCACACACAAGATTCAAGCTTCTGGCAAAGAAACATATTACACAAACGTTACCAAAACAGTCCTACTTTATCCTTTCCATTTCCCCTACTTTTTAGTACTCAAAAATAAAATGACACCGAGCAAAGAGAAAACAATCCATCTAATCGAACTGGTTTTTTGCTTCACTGGGAGTAACAGGTTTATACATGTTTCAAGAAATCCGGACTATTTGAGAGGGATATTTGATTGTCATCCCATGGCATACTTCTGTGTCCAGCTGCGGGCAGTGGTCTCATACTTGGCTCGGTCAGTCTTGTACATGTGGGCGATCTCTGGTACAAGGGGAACATCGGGATTTGGATCAGTCAGCAACGAGCAAATAGAGAGCAAGACCTGATTCAAAGGCAAGTAATATCAGTAATCCACAATCTACCCGAAGTAGAGAGAGAGAGAGAGAGAGAGAGTAGCATTGTGATATTTCTTATATCTGAATTTTTTCTGCACAATATGAGCTATTTGCCAGTACTGCAGATACTTAGTGATCCTAAGACTGGTAACAAGCAAATGAATATAAGAATTACGCTGATTCTGATATGGAAACCATGTATTTGAATATATTCTTGGAGATCAACATATGGGAGAAGAAAAATTCAAACCTTAGAGATGGTAAGTGCAGGGCTCCACTGCTCTTTAAGAATATCCAGACAGATGCTTCCATTGCTATTGATGTTCGGGTGGAAGACCTTAGTCTTAAATGCAACCTGGAGAAAAATATGGTCAACCTTCTTAAACATATAGATATTGAACAAACACTCCAAAATAACATATTTTGCAAGTTCAATAGAATCATTTTATACTTGGTTACAACTGATGCCGCATATTTAATACTCCACCTTAGCAAAAACATGCATGATTGCTTTTTCATACTTTATTCTTTATTCACATAAAATGGACTGCCAATACCATTAGTGGAAAAAGAAAATTAACTCAAAGAATGTTGTATCACATGTAATGAACATACATACACAAGAAGGATGATGTCTAGCATGTTACCTAATGTTTGGCGCCGTCTTAAGAAGCCAGCTTTTTGGCTTATAAAAAAAATTCAAAAATTGAGAAACACCAAAGCTAAAAAACCCAACACAGTTCCTAACACAATTGGCCTTTTGGCTTTCCATTGAGAAAATGACTATATCTTAAACCTACTCACATAAGTAAAATTTGTTAGTGTCTCATTTTGATATCCAGAAAACCCATTAAAATAAACTTCTGTGACAATTGAGGTGAAAATCCTAGAAAACTCAAAAAGCTGGCTTATTGGTCAACCAAACATAATTGACTTTTTTGGGCTTTTTTAGCTTAGAAAGCCAAAAAAAATCCAGCTTCCAAACCGATATCTTTTTTTCAGTCTTTAAAACACTTTCACTCCTATTGCTAACATATACTTCCTTCTACTTTAACGTTCACGGGAACCTAGTTGTGGTGACAAGGGCAAAGTAAATGTACTATCCATTCAATGAAGCATATAGATATTTATTTGAAAAGGGAAAATAATAATTCATAGCATAGAAACAAAAAACGGGATTTTTTTTTCTTATTTGTCTATATGTATGATTCAGAGAGGGGGCGGTGGAACTTAAAAGAAGAAGAAGAAGCTCCTTATATGGAAAAGTAATCATACAATGAAGGCAGTTGGCTTGGCATGAAAGGATACCAGATTCCACAGTTGCTATTCCATGTGAAAAGATACTTTTTGAACTGGCTATTGAGTAGAAACATTGCAAAGATTTACCGTTTAAAAATGAGAAGGTAGAGTAGCCATTTGAAAATTTAAAAGCAGCACGTTTGACAAAAGGTCATATTTATTCAACCATGCCCTGAGTTTTGTAAAAAAATAAAGAACATGAAGTCACATTGAACTGCGGATTATATCTTTCAATAGTCCAAGACAAAAGATTCTATTGAACATATAAAATTATTGTTCAACGCCAAATAAAAAAAAACAAAAAGAAAAAAAAAGACGTTCAACTAGAAAGAGAGAGAGAGTCATAATGTTGTTTTGTCTTTTTGTGACATGGTTCTTCCAAACTAATTCTTTCTAGGCAGACGTCCAGGCCCAAGGCTCATCAAGGCACAGTCAGTGCACTTTGAAACATCTCAAGCTATGCTATATAAAACAAGTCCCATAAAGGGAATAAAACGTGTGCTTTAGCTGTAGGTTCAAGGTGCATGACTTGTGTATTTCTTTTAAAATGTTGGTTTATTACAATTACAGCCCTTGAATTCACTTGATCTCCTTTCTCTTTCTTTTTCTTTTTACATGCATCTATAGAGGATTAAATCTCTAAACATGCATTGCAACTCTACACTTTTTGAGCCCTAATTATACAGATATTGGCTAGATAGAACTTTCTCTTCGACTAGACTAAGAGCTGTCATTCTACTCATTCTTCATCCCCTTCGTGTCCTCATTTTCTTTGCTGATCTTGTTCAACACTTTGACTTCATTGCTATTTTCAATTGTTTATGATTTATGAATTAGATGTTTGTGTTTATGTAAACCTTGCATTATTTGCCTATAATAAAATATTGGTGTTTGTTAGTATTTATTTTCTAAAATATTTAATATTTCATTTTGCTTATGTAGAACCTTTAAATTATTTGCTTATATTTTAAATTATCTATTTTTTATCGCGACACACTAGTCTCACGTCAATGAAGCTTGCACCTAGGCCCTTGGAAATCTTAGCGCTTCAGTGCACCTATCGTCTTTAATAACACTGCAACAAACATAATAAAATCCCCTATACTTCAACCCACAAAAGACGGTAATACAATCTGTTAACAAGTACCTACAATCCATGCTGCTTTATAACATGAAAATCATCATATCCCATTTATAAAATATTTTGCACCCAATACTAATACATGACCACTACCATCTCAAGAAAATTAAATCCCGTCATAAATTCCACCAACCACATGCTTCACACACTCACCTTCATCACTTGGATATAAAATCAATGATCCATCCCAACATAAAAATGGTTTTATCAAATTCCAGCCAACATCCAGAAGCAAGCATGAAATCTGCAGAACCAAGTCAAGATGATACGGATCAAACCCCTCTTCTTGCGGCAAAGATCTTACCATTTCCGAAGGAACTAGAATCACATCTCTTTTCCATTTCCATTCAAGAGTTCTTATGTATTTTCTAAGAAGCATGAACACTTCTAAAAATGTGGTGTATCCGTGTCGTGTCGCGTTGGTGTCGGACACCGACACTCATCGGACACTCTCCCGACAAGTGTCCGACACTCATCGAAACGTGTCCTAGTTTTTTTAAAAAAGAATTTAGACTCGGACACTCTTTGAATACTTGGAGGACATGCGTGTCCATTGACTAGACACACATGAAACTAATTGTAAGTTTGAACAAAATAACTTAGAATAAAATGACAAAAGAAAAATAATGTCAATTTATAGAAGTTAGTGTTATATTGTATTTATTTATTATTTTAGAATGAAATGTTCATATATATGACATATAATAAATATATAAAATTATATATTATGTACGTGTCTCTCACGTGTCATGTCTTGTATTTTTTTAAAATTGTTGTGCCTGCGTGTCAGTGTCGTATTCGTGTCGTGTCACGTATCCGTGCTTCTTAGGTATTTTCACGCCCCTTTGAGACCCTGAAAAATGGACAAATAAGCATGAAATCACCGCTATTCTGTAACTGTTAGCTTTTGAAAGACAAATGATTCTTGGCCTTCAAAAACACATAGAAGACATAGCAAAAAATATCAAACCAGATGACTTTTTACATAAATACTTTGCCTTGCTCTACTAGATCTCCACAAAATGTCAAACATCAAAACATGCCCGAAGGTTGGCAAAGAAACCACCAAATATGGCATTGACAAGTATATATACATGCAAAAAAAGATACCTTTGGGGGCTTAAAAGGATAATCAGGAGGGAAGTGAATAGTAACCAAAAATACACCTCCAGCATATGGGCTATCAGGAGGTCCCATTATAGTTGCTTGCCAATGGAACATGTCTTCAGCTACAGGGCCTGTTACAAACAAACAAGCATCCGAAAGTTAATAAACAATATATTATGAATGAGAAATGGCCATGTAACCATCATCACATACATGAAGTAGAAAGGCTATACTTAATCCACCGGGGAAAGAGCAAAGGGAGAAAATATAATTATCAATTATCAGTATTGAATATTAATTTCCACATTTAGAAGGAACATATAACACGGTGGGGCAACAATTTGACAGAAAAATTTGTGTGGACAAAAGCTAGAAGTGCTATAATTTGGCTTGCCATCACATCACCAAACAGAAAGAGAATCAAATGGGAATAATATATATCACCAGGAAGCACATTCAAGAGATGAAGTTATGTGTTTTATGTTGGCCCCATTTTCATTCCACAACCATGCCTCTTCACTCAGGCTTGGAATAGGCTCTGCTAAAGTCAGAATTTGACCTCGTAGACAGTGCCTTAAAGAATTATACATTAATTGTTTTAAGCTACCACCGACACAGACTCTTTCAAGAGCAACGCGACTATCTTTAACCCTACCCCCCTTTCTCCCCAAAAGCAAAAAAATGAATCATGTTGTCGACACAATTCAAATTTCCAACAAAATATAAACAGAGTACCAGAATGAAGCAACTTGATTTAACTACTTCATAGAATATAACAGTAACATTTGTTTACCAATGCTTCATGGAAATTAAGTGACTATCCAGTGGACACCCCCAAATTTGGTGCATTGCAAGGGGACAGAAGCAATAAGATTTGGGTGTGTTATTAAGTGAAAAAGCAAAAGTCATAATATTTTATTTCCATTTGTTTTTAACTTCAGATGAAAAAGAACAAATGTGCCCATGTAGTTGAATGGAACTGCCTATCATTAAAATTTAGTAGCATAAATCATACAGTAACTTCTGCTATTCATCATTTTCTAACTGTAGTGTAGAATCTTATGAACCAATTACCAAAGCCTTTTTTGCTTGAGCGGCAAAACAAATGGGTTTTCTCCACCATCATTTTCAGAATCTATTTTGCTGCAAACACCATATGTATAAGACAGAGAAAAATGGAGCTAGATATGGTACCAGCACTGCAAGAAGTCGGAGGATCCTTCTGCAAATCCTTCAGTTCCTTCAGGATACGCTTTGATGCCATGTTGCTTTCAACAGAAACACCTTAATACCCTGCAGAACTGAAAAATAAAAAAAAAAAAAAAAAAAAAAAAAAACCATCTCAAGAACAAATTAACATAACAAATAGAAACCAAAAGTACATATAGATATGCATATAAACAATAAACCTACTCAGTGAATCCCTAAAAACACATCAGACACAGGCATTAGAATCAAGACTCGATCATCATATGATGGAAAATGAAAGGACTTGGGAGAGATGAAAGAATTTACCAAGCTCGAAATGCAAAAAAGGAGACGGCTTTGAAGCAAATCCACAACCCCAGGCCTCTTTTCTCCTGCTAATACTACTGCAAACAGAGAGAGAGAGAGAGAGAGAGAGAGAGAGAGGGTCTATCTCTGAATCTCTTCTTTCTGAGAGAGGGTTAATGAGAAGCCACCCTCTCCTTTAATGTCCTCGCCTCTCCTCTTTCCTCTTCCCCCACCCTAAACCGCTTTTTCCTCGGGTGGGTCGCGCTCCTGATTTTTGCACCGATTTGGGATTCAGCCATGTTAGGTATGATGAAGAGTTTTTTATGAAAATATTATGAAAAATTTGTGATTTTTAGATTATACTTAAAATAAAATATCACACAATAATTAAGATAATCTAAAATTCACAAATCCTAAGTTGCTGTTAGCTAATTGGAGTGCTTCTATATGCAATTGAAATTGCTCTATACGCCCACCTTCCACCTATTATTATACAGTTTCTGCAATTACATAAAAGCCCACATAATTTTACTTTAGGACAAACGTGTTATTTATACCTTATAACTATAAAAAAATAAAAATAAAAATAAAATAAATTATATAACACTATATTTTTTGAGTTATTATTTAAAAAATGGTTGTAACCAAATTATTTACCACTTCTTAGGAATTCTCACTTGCCACTCGAAAAGTCCTGCAAGTGCAAACACATAAGCTTGTTGATTGTATTGAATACGAGTGTACCAGAACTTGTGAACCTAATTCAAGATGTAGGAATGTTTGATCATTTTTAACTTCTAACACAGAGAAATGACTATGATCACCTGTAATTGCTCTGTACGCCCACCTTCCACCTATCATTATATAGTTTCTTGAAATTGCATAAAAGGCCACATAATTTTACTTTAAGAAAAACTAAAGTGTTATATGTGCCTTATAACTATAAAAAAAAAATTAAAATAAAAAAAAATTGTATAACTCTATATTTTTTGAGTTATTATTAAAAAAAAAAGGTTGTAACCAAATTATTTATCGATTCCCAGGAATTCTCACTTGCCACTCGGAAAGTCCTGCGAGTGCAAACACATAAGCCTGTTGATTGAATTGAATACAGGTGTACCAGAACTTGTGAACCTAATTCAAGATGTAGGAATGTTTGATCATTTTTGACTTCTAACATAGAGAAATGACTATGTGTAAATAAGAGAAACTGTCACTGATTCAGATCTTGCCCTATGAAGAGGACTTTAACTAAATTTGTTAGGTGCTAAAAATAAGCTAAATTAAAATTGAACTTTCATTGATTGACAAATGAAATACAATTGACTAATCTAATTAAGCTAAGAAGCTAGGCTAAGTTACAACTATGATAGATAAAACCAATGTTTTAAAAATTGAACCGGTGAACGAACTGAAAAAATGATCAGGTAGACAGGTCACTGGTTCAACTGTTGGGTTAGACTGGAATCGAACCGTGACGTCATAAATATATTAAAATTATATTTAAATAAAAATATAAGTAATAAAATTTGAAAATATTAAATTATCTTAAATATTTCTTCTAAAAATATAATAATATTTTTTTGACCAAAAAATATAATAATATCTATAGGTTAGGATCATAGGATCATAACCGGCCAGTAATCATGAGATTACTGATGGACTCAAATAGAAATCAAATTAATATTCACATATATGGAGCCAAAGACAGAAGCAAAAACACAAAGACTGTCCAATGAGCTTGTACATATATAACGTGAAACAAAAACTTTTCACTTACATAATAACTAACACCCAACGGAACATAAAAAGATTATATATGTCTAGGACCATTCAGAAATTGGCAAACCAAAAACAAAGGTTTATATACAGACCTGGTCTTACATAACCATCAAAAGTAAATAAAAGAAAATCAAAACAAAACAAAAGCCTCATGTGTGAGGCAATTTTGGTTGACTCTAAAATTTTGGTAACTGCTTCTAGCAAGAACTTGAGTTGTTCTTCACAATCCTTCAATCTTGCAAGCAATTCCAAGCTTACAAGTATTTTCTCTCTCTAAAATCAAGTTTTCTCTCTCTAAAGTTCTCTTTCCTAGCATATTTTTTAGTCCAAAATGAGTTTAATTACATCTCAACACATATATATACTTGTAATTAACTTAGGCTAGTTAAGTAAGCTTAAGATTTACTAATCTCACTTATTTCTAATTGATTTAATTTAATTAATTTAGTCTGAATCAAATTTTAATCAAAGTTTACAGTAGGCTCTAAAAATTATACTAATCACAATGGTACAGTCAATTTTGATTTTTGTCATCTCTACGGCCCTCAATTTCAGTTTATTACCAAAGACATAACAGATTTTCCTACGATGAATATATATGAATTCAAAAACATACAAAATCACATGATTAGCATCCAAGATCACATAAAGCATATAATCACAAGCATAATTACGACTTAATAGTATAATACGAAACATAGTTGTCACAAATATATTTTAAAATATTATTAATTTTAATTTTGGAGGAGAAAACCAAATATTTAATATTCCCTCCATA
This sequence comes from Camellia lanceoleosa, assembly GCA_025200525.1. Taxonomy (NCBI): domain Eukaryota; kingdom Viridiplantae; phylum Streptophyta; class Magnoliopsida; order Ericales; family Theaceae; genus Camellia; species Camellia lanceoleosa. The sequence continues at coordinate 2,742,531 of CM045761.1, read as the reverse complement.
TAATTTTAATTTAAATAATTTAATTGAAAGAAGAGCAAAAATTTTAGAGGGATCTCAAAATTTCAAGTCTCCCTCCAATAAATTTGATTGAATCCCACATACATTTTTTGAGTTTTTTTGGAAGAATTTTTTTCTTATAAATAGGTAGAGACTTTTACAATAATTTCAAACTCTCAATGGAATTCCTCACAAGAGGAGACTCTTGAAAAAGAGTTTATAATTAAAATTTCTTATATATATATATATAATAAGAAAGAAAGAAAAGAAAGAAAGAATAAAAAAATAATTAGAAAATATTTTTAAAAAATTCAAAAATTTTAATTTCTTTAACCTAGCCGATTCGCTTGACCTGTCCTCGGATCACTCGATTTGGCGGTCCAACCGCTGATTTTTCTGATTCTCTTTAAATAGGGCGATTTTTAGGTTGGAACAGTTTAGGGGGTACATCTGGACCGGAACCTCGATTAGTCGACGGTTCAACTGGTCGAACCTGCTGGTCCGGTCTGGTTTTCAAAACCATGGATAAAACTCTGAAGCTAAGATAAGTGTAACGCCCCCAAAATATTATAGTAAACCCAATCCTTATAGCAAGGAAATAATAGAAATAATATTCTTTCATTTATCAGAGCTCGTTTACAAAAGTTAACACATGTGATATACATTCATAAATGTTCATCCTGAATCTACAGCATGTGTTGCAATGTTAGAAGAATTAAAACTAAACATATAGTCATCTGCTTTGTAGGCTTACATCTTTTCAAGTCATTACTTGGTTACACAAAAGTGAGCCTAGCTTAATACAATTTAAGCTCTTGGCTATACAAAAGAATATAACAAAATAAAGAAGCTTTTGCTCCCAAAAGTCCTTCCAAGTTATTGCCTTGGCAGAGACATGTCACCAACTGGTTGGTCGTACAACACACAAAAAATAAACACTAAACTACACCAAATTCTTTTAGAATAATGGCAAGTCCAGGTATCGATCCACATGGACAATTGTGAAATTAAACTAATTTAATTGATAAATTCCTAAATTAATTTTAATGAAAAGAATGATTGATCATAACCTAATTTAATAACGAATAAATTAAACTAAATAATTAAATTATCAATTATAACTGAAAGTGGATTTACTGAATTGGGGGAAAACCTAAGACAAAGAGTCCACCACTAGTCACGTAAGTAGGGTTTCCAATTGAAATCAATTATGTTATGGTTCGAACGGAATAATGCTTTGCAACTACAAGTTCAAAGCATTTAACAAGAAAATCATCACGTTCAATGTACGAGCACGAACCATCTCAAGTAGTACGAATCGTTCACTCTAAACTAGGGTAGTGACACGACTCATCCCTCGTAGTATGATTCGTCTCATACCTTAAATGTGAAAGAATATAAAACTCTTGTATGGAAAACATTCAACAATCACAGAAAGCTGAATACTTGAAGAAATAATAGAAAGTGTATATATAAAACTTCTAAAACACCATACAATTGTTCAAACATTTACATAGTTGAAAACCAAAAAGAAAAACTAATTACATGGCTAGGGTTTCATCAAAACCCTAGAAAAGGAGACTAGCCACTCGTGGAGGAGTGGAAAGAGGTAGATGGAGAAGAAACCACCATGGGAGACATGCTTGAAGTTTCAAGTTCCTTCTCTTTTCAAACCCTAGCATCCCTTTCTTGACAAAACAACTTCCGAACCCTAATCCAAATTTTTCTTGCTTATTTATACTTCCGTGTCTTTCCAAACAGTTTAAAACATCCGCACGTTTTTCAAAAAAGTCAACGCACGTGTGAAAAAGTCAACTCTGTCCAAATTCTGTCATTTTGCCCATTTTATGCTCTGATGATGTACAACCCGATCGACATTCAACACACATAAAGTATAGCTTTGACAAGCAAGTGAAGTTAAGAGATCCTAATTAATGGCCTCAATGATGTACAATTCGGCCTTAATCACATCCCCCAACTTACAATTTGCTAGTCCTCAAGCAAGTAAGAAAAATAAAATAAAATAAAACAAAATCTAGCTATTTTCTCTTTCGTGGGAAAACGGTTGCATTTAGCATATACAACAATCCTTTAAATCACAAAGTTACCCCAAGTGGACGAGTAAAGTCTCGTGAGGGTTTTCAAAAATGATACCAACAAACATTTTCATATTCATATACGGCCAACAATTAACCACACTACTCCACCTAACAATCAACTTATGTGCCACTACAGTGTGATATTAAAACATAATGAGTCATTAAAGGCATAGTGGACAAGCATGAAGGAACCTATTGAGTCAAAATCACAATTCAGTTAATACAAAAGTAAAGTCCTATGTACTTGTGCATGCTAATAGACAAATCATGAGTACTCTCGGTGTAAAGTGCAATCAAACGAAAAATAAAAATAAAAGAGACAAAGCAATATACAGGCGGGTACTACGGAGAATTCGGTGGCGGTGGTGGCGAGAAATGCTTGGCAAACAAGGCATTCATCAAAGATCGCGTCTCAAAGGCTTCATTGTAATAACTCGACCCTCTATATGTTTTCTGGTATGCTTTCAGTTTCTTACTATGTGCATTTATTTGTTTAATGTGAAATTTCATGTGGAAATAACTTTAATTGTGTGAATCTTATGATTATAGATTCCTATCTGTTCAGTAAGAGAAATATCTGTTACAATTGTGATGTTTGGATATGAAATTAGAAGCTTTAGGAGCTTGATAATCTGAAATTGACTTAATATTTGAGATCAGCATAATTTTTAAGTCATAATAAGCATTTTTGTGTGAAAATTTGATTCGGAATGCTTAAACTGATTAATTTTTATTTTAATATATATATATCTCTTTAAATCATTGATTTGGGGAAGTTGTGTCAAAATATCTCTGACAGAGTGTAGAGAAGTTGAGAGAAAGAGCTAGGAGGCAAGAAGTTCATTAATGAAGGAGAAGATTGGGAAATTTGAGAGGGTTTGTAGGAATTTGAGTTCAAGGTAAGTTTAATCCATCTATAATAATCCCTTATTTGGACTTGAATAAGGTTCTCTTTGTATTTATATGGTTAGGGTTTGTAATTGAATTAATTGTAAAGAGGTTGTATCATTTTGACCATTTTGAGTTAATTGAGCTTTATGGAGATGAATTACATTCTATTCCTTCCTTTTTCCATGCTTGAATTTGTGTATGTATTTAGATGATTACATATTTGAGAAACTAAATATGGTTAGAAACTCAAAGTGATTAAATTGTGTTTATGAGTTTAAAGCTTTGAAGAATCAAATTGAGTTGTGAATTATGTTTATGGTAATAATATATCCTAAAAATTACATTGTTGTACCTATTTTTCTACTCTTCCATGTGTTAGCTTTGTTGAATTTGTATCTTGGTTTGGACTGCAAAACAGGGGTAACCACCGCACGTGCGGAAAACAGGGGAAATTGGGGCTGAAGACAATGCAATATATGCATCGCAGGGGCGACGCGGCCACCTTCCCAAGACATGTGGCGAAGGGCCGCATGACGTGCCCATGGGGGAAAAATCTGTATCCTCCGTTTCGTCTGTTTGACCCTATGGGATTGCTAAAATATGTGTTCGATGCTTTTAAAATGCTTGTTAATTCACTGAGATTTAACGAATCAAATCTTGATTACGAAAAGAAAAGTACTAACTTGTGAGTTGTTTATACATATAGATTGCATACCGGAAGGGATTATCACTCCGCTGCAGCATTGTGAGTAATAGTATTGTAGCAATATATTCCATTTACTGTTAATAGTTATTATTAATGTTCTGTTATTCGTAAATTGCCTATGTCTCCACATGATAAACAATTGGAGAAGTTATGTTCAGTATGGAATAACGATGTTTTCAAGAACTTGAGATCATTCTGCTTTGTTAGCAATGGGCCCGAGGCCGTTCTGTAATCAGCCATTGAATGTGGACAACTCTGGAACTGAGGGAGGTGATGACATACTGATGTCTCACCGATCCTAATTTGATTTGAATTGCTTAAAATTCATGGCCTACGGTCAAGGGAGGTAGTGTACATGTCAATATTCTACCTACCCTCTAATGTGTGAACAGTTGTTGATCTGTGGGCCCAAGGTCGTTCTGTATACTATGTTGGGCCTAAGGCCGTTCTGTATAATACTATGCTTAAGGTTAATTTGTAACTATTGGGCCCAAGGCCGTTTGGAAATGTTTGTGGAATAAGATTAAACATGTAATCTGTACATTTACGTGTAATGTAATTCATAACTGTCCATCTGACATTTTCTACTTACTATTATTCACTGAGCTTTGCTCACTCCATGTTATGTCTATCTCAGAGGCAATCGGCTTGAGGTCAACCCTAGCCCAAATTTCTAGCAGTTTTCTTTTGTCAACCCCGCCGTGCCTATGAAGTAGATGAAGCTTATTTATTTTTGTGGAGTACCTTGTATAGCTCATAGCATTGGCCTAACCTTTTGTTGAAACTTGATAATCTTGTATTTCCCCTATGTCCTTGGGGCTTTTGTTATACCCCCGGTTACGGGGTTGGGACTGTATATGCATGTATGTTTGTGCGTAGCCATTACTTCTATATATGTTTCATTATGAATGTGTTATCTGTAAATGTTGTGATCCTGGCATGTAGGCATTGGCTCAATGGATGTTTATCTAAAGTTGATATTTGCTTCCGTTCAGGCCCCAAGTTATATAATTGTCATGTTTAGGGACTGTTTTGGGTTGGTCATGCCCAAACTTTTAAGGGCAAGTTTTAGGGTGTGACATTCATCCTGAACCCGTTGCTGGATGTCGAGCTGGCGAGCGTGTAGCTGGTCGAAGGTCGCCTGAGAATAGTCTCGATGCGCCTGAAAATCCGTGCGCAACTCCATGAGACTCTGGTGGTGATCACGAAGAGTACTGTGGACCTGATCCACAGAGTGCTGAAGCTGTAAGTACTCCTCGCGAGTCATGTAGAGTGGGTCCCCTTGGGGAGGCACGAGGGGAACAGGATGAGGTGGGTGGTCATGTACGGGGTCCTGGGCCTCATCAACCGGGCCACCAACCTGCTGCGGGATGCGAGATATGCTATGCTGCCATTCCCGTTGGCCGAAAGTCGGATACGCTCTATCAATCTCCTCATTCAAAGCAATGAGGGGGCTGTTCAGCTCAAAGACAAGTGTCAACAAATTAGCAAACGGCAGTGGCCAAGTCATGTTCTGCATAGGTTCAGGCCGAACTGCCTCTCGTAGAAATTTCCGCACATGCATCCAAATGATATGCTCAAGCGAGACCTGATAGCCATGCTGATAGCCGTGTAAAACCTGAACAAACTCCAAACAGTGCTCAGCTCTATGCCCAAGTGGAAGGGCATTCTTATGGACCACGGAATCAATGAATAGTAAGCGGTTAGGTAGCTTGCATGTGAAACTGGGGTCACCGTGGACCCTCGGGAAGTATTGCTAGATGAGGCTATGTATGGGTTGTCGATCCTCAACTTCCGGGAATGGTTGATATTCTGGCATGGTGAAAAACCCTAATGCGTTAGTAATCTTGGATTTGGTGATGCTGACTATAGACCACCCGGAACTCCGCTCCGCGCTCGAGGGTGCGAAATCGTTGTTCTTAGCTACTATAGTTCAGACTCCAAAAACAGTGACCAAAATGATGAAACTAAGACACAAAAAGGCAAGACATGCATGCACATGCATTGGCTCATCAAGTAGGCCTAAGAACACAACTCTCAAAAGTGCTTAAGAAGTGACAAACATAGAAGTGTAACAACACTATAAGCTCTGAAATCATGTATGGAACGGTGTCAAACCACTCAAACAACACAAGTATGGCATGCAAGAGGGCTCAAAGCTTGAAGCTAGCATAGGCACTTGCACTATAGCTATACAAAACATGAAGCATATGGCAAATACAACCCAAAATAGTCCTAGAGCATGCCAAAATGATGCTAAAACATGTATGGAAGGAAGCCAAAATAAGCTAGCATGGTGAGCATGAAGCATGAGATATGTAAGGCTAAAAGGGAGGATTACGCTACACCTACTAAGACCAAGCATGGAATGGCTTCACCAACAAAAATCAGAGTTATATCATGGCAAAATAACCCCCAAAACACACTGAAATGATAGCTCGCAAGCTTAGGCATGAAGGCATACGCAATGGCTCATGTTTAAGGCATAAAGCATAAACTCTCCAAAGCGTTGAAAGAGTGACAAGAGTGAGTGTATGGAAACATTATATGGACTGAAATAACATTTCAAATGATGCCAAATCATGGAAATAGTCCAAGCAATGCATGCTAATGGACTCAATACACAAAGCTAATGAGCAAGATTGAACCATGTCTATACAAAGCAATGCATGCATGACCCAAAACACTTAAAACAGAGCTACAGCATGCTAAAACATAGACAAAAGCTTGCTAAAGTTAAGCCAAAATCATGTTAGAATGATGAGCTCAAGTATGATATACATTAGGCTAGTGAATGGAAATGCACTACAAGTGCAAGGAGCATGCAAGAGGCTATCGAACCAACCCAAAACAGAGTTATGGTATGCTAAAACAACACCAAAAACATGCTGAAATGGAATCAATACATACTAGACAAACATGCTACTTTGATGAGCCATCTATGTAAGCATGCAAGACATAAGGAGAGGGGATGACCCTTTCCTATTTAAGACCTCAAAATATATTTTCCACTACTAAAATTCGTCTGGAATTCAGTGGTAGAAAGGTCATGCAAAGACTAAAACAAAAGCCTAAAGAGGTGGTCCAAAACAAGGCACAAAAGGGGGTAGACCACACCCAACACCAACAAGACCTCAAACAATCATTTCAAACACATGGAAATGAAGCTTTTTACAGTTGAGAGTTAAGCCAAAATAAGCATGCAAATAAGGCTAAGTAAGCAATGAACACAAAGCTTAAAAGAGGGTTAGTGACTCACCCTTGTAGAACAACTTCAAAGAGGCAACTCCAGCAACTTTCTGAGCTAAAAACCAAACTTTGAGTTCAAAGAAAACCCTCAAGTACCTCAGCAGCAAGAATATGGTGTTTGAGTAGGTGCTTTAGTGCAAAAGTGTGAAGAAATTACACTTTTGAGCACAAACAAGCACAAATATAGAGAGAGAGGAAGAAATATAGAGAGAGAGTGATATATATCTTGTATATCAAATTTCAGAACCTCTGGAAAGGGAGAGGGGTCTCCCTTCTTATAGAAAATGAAGTCCCAAGCTTGTTTAGCAAGCTAAAGCTTGGTTCAAATCCATCTATACACGTGTATGGAGGATACATCAAGTGACCAACAGCTGGCACCAGCTGGAAGCAAAATATCTGTAAAAGCAGAAAAAGGGGTCTCAGCCAAACAAATGGCCGATCGATCAAAAAGAGGGCCGATCGATCAAAAAGAGTGCCAATCGGCCAAAAATGGTGCCGACCGGCCAAAACTGATGGCCGATGACAAGAAAACATGGCTGATAAGCATAAGGCTTGGCCAATGGGTTGTAGGGCTGGCCAACAAGCCACCCTCTTCTCTCAGAAACAAAACCACAAGTCCTTGGTCCACAACCAAGCACAAAATAGACAAGTTGAGAGGTTCTAAGGCAAGGCGTGCAGCCAAGACCTTCAGGAACTCAAAATGAACACGAACATAGATGATCATCGAGTGTTCAAACGATGACGTCCAAGTCTTGAGGACGGTCAAAAATGGGGTGTCTACACTGACGAGATGGCCATCAATGGTGGGCAGTAGCCCGAGCTCGGTAAGTGACTCACGTAGGTTTTGGTGGAAGAGTCGTACCAGACAAGGATAAGTGGGCACTGTCACAGTGCAAATGCCCAACTGTTGCCGGAGTTGGAGCTGCTCAACGGCCCAAGAAGTGGTCGGGTCACGCCGAAAATATGGAATGTTGAACTGCGTGAGCTTGTGAAGAGGGCGTGAAGCCCATTCTAGCCATGGCAAGTCACCCGGTGGTGGTGGCGAGGATGGTGGTGACGGTGGCGGTGGTGGCGCCGAAGAGATGGAACCTCTGGCCTTTTTTGAGGCCCGAGTAGATACACATCGACTCATATCCTGCACACACCAAAAGCAAATAGACACAAACCCATGGAACCAATCATGAGAATAAAGTAAAATATGAAAGCACAAGTTTGACCACCAATAAACCACATGCAATTCTTAGTTGTAGGCTTTTTTTTTTTATAAATATATATAAACTAAAAGAAATAAACTAAATAATGACTAAATAACTAATGACTAAATAAGTAAACTAACAGAACTAAACTATTTAAACAACCTAAACTATCAAGTAGAAAATGAATGAAGAAAATAAAATAACATAAACTAAAATAAAATAAACTATAAATGAAACTATAGAATAAAATAAACTAAACTAAACGATAAAATAAACTAAACTAAAGAATAAAATAAACTAAACTAAACCTTTTTTTTTTTTTTAAAACTAATGATTGAATAATTAAACTAATTAGAATTAAACTATTTAAATAACCTAAACTAGCAAAGAATTAATTAAAAGAAAAAAGAAAAATGAAACAACTAAATAAATAAAATAAGATACAATAAAATAAATAAACAACTAAACAGATTATTTTTTTTTATTTTTTTTTATTTGCAAAGGTACCGCATGTGCGGCGGTCATCTTCTTCCTACGCAGATTTTTTTTTTTTTTGGGTGAAGTAAGAACCAGATCAAGAAACAAACAAAAACAACAACAAACAAAAACAAAGATTCCACAAATTTACTTCTACACCCACAAATCTACACAAAAAGAAAAGTTTACCTTGAAAAAGTAGAAAAAGAGAGAAAAAGAATGAAGATTCTTCGGAAAAAGTGGTGGTCGCCGGAGATTTGTCGGATGGAGAGGAAATAGTGATGCCGGCGGTGAGATAATGGTGGTGAGGCAGAAGAAAGAAGAAGAAAAGGGAGGAAAAAGGAAGAAGAAGATGGTGAATATGGGTTTGTGGGGTTATGAGAGAGAGAGATAGATAGATAGATAGATAGAGATAGATGAGAGGTAGAGAGAAAATTTGAGAATAATTGTGATAGAAGTGGGTTAGGTGTGGGCAAAGTCACTTATTTTATTTTATTTTTTATTTTTACGAAAATAAAATAAAATAAATAGAATAAAATAAATAAAAGAAGTTGACAAAGAAATCAGATTATTTTTTTATTATTATTTTTATTTATTATTTATTAATATTTTGATATGTAAATAAAATAAGGAATGAAAATTTTGTACATTTATTTTATTTTTATTTTTATTTTTTAATAAAATAAAGAATAAAATTTGTAAATAAATAAATAAATAAAATAATAATAATATTTTTTGTTTATTTTTAAAAATAATTAGGTAAATTAAAATAATAATAATAATAATAATAATAATAATAATAATAATAATAATAATAATAATAATAATAATAATAATAATAATAAAACAAAACAAAACAAAATCTATATTTTTTTATTTTATTTTATTTTATTTTTAAATGAGCGTCATCATGCACGTGTGGGATTTCTCCACGCACGTGCGGACATCTCCCGTACCAAAGTCACGCACCTACATATAATGCAGTGTGCAGAACAAGAATTCACAAAATTTCCCGCACGTGCGGCAATTTTCCTCACTTGCGTAATTTATTTTTTTGTGGGGACGACGCTCCGCGTCTTGGAGTCAAGCCGACGCGTCTTGGCTTGGTTGACCTCGGACTCGCACTTTGCTTTTAAAGCAGTACGAACTTTTGGTTTGACATTGTTTGCTGCACGTGCGTGGATTGTTCCGCAAGTGCGGCAATTTTTTTTTTTAATATAACAATATATAAATGTATATAAATATATTTTTAAAAGATTAAAGAAAAGTAAATAAAAACCAAACACATCTCAAATCATACTTAACCATTTCTACCTTCATTTGACATTCGAAATAAATATAGCACTTTAGAAAATATCAGAATGCCAAACAAGGGTATAATCTTCACGCGAAAACTACGGGTACTACTTTTCTTCCTAATTGCGTTTGTAACTTTCCCTATTCTCCAACAGGGTGACAGACTAGGTTGATTCAGTATCCAGAATTGAGGGGCATAAAGCTACCTCAACCTATGGGGCTGCCATACAGAGTTCGAGCCGGGGTAGTTTTGAAGCAATCTCCACACCCCTGGGTATTTAAACCAGACTCTAGTCTTGGAAATTCCAAAACTTTATGTTCAAGGTTTTGCCATTCGAACTCTAGTTTCCACCGTCTCAGTTGGTCTCCTAAGAACTCATTACAAACACGGTTAGGTGGCTATACTAGACTGTCAGATGCCGTTCAAGCACGGCTAACACTAAAGGAATTACACCTTTAGAGGATTTAAAGTCTCGTAGACTCAAAGTAATCACTATGGAAGATATATTGGGTCCGTCAAATGGACAACCTCAATCATCTCCCCTTTCTCAGTACCATCCACATAATGTTTCAATCTTTGGCCATTGACCTTGGAGGTCGTACCATCTTGTGGGTTTTTAATTTCAACCGCCCCATGCGGAAAGATTTCTATAACCTCACATGGGCCATCCTATCGAGACCGGAGTTTACCCGGGAACAACCGCAATTTGGCATTAAATAGCCACACTTTGTGGTGAGGCTCGAAGGACTTATGAGAAATATGTTTATCATGAATTGCCTTAGTTCTAGCCTTGTAAATTTTAGAACTCTCATATGCATCATTGCGGAGCTCCTCTAACTCATTGAGTTGGAGTTTTCAATGGTCACTGGCTTTGGCCATATCAAAATTGAATTTCCAAATGGCCCACAAAGCCCAGTGTTCTAACTCAACAGGGAGATGACACGGTTTTCCAAACACAATCCTATATGGAGACATCCTAATGGGTGTCTTATATGCAGTACGATAGGCCCAAAGAGCATTTACCAACCTAGTGGACCAATCTCTCCTATTGGGTCTCACAGTTTTCTCGAGGATATGTTTAACCTCCCTATTAGAAACCTCTACCTGACCACTAGTCTGGGGATGGTAGGGAGTGCCAACTTTGTGAGTGATCATATATTTGCGCACTAATGCCTCGAAGAATCGGTTGCAAAAATGTTTGCTACCGTCACTAATTATGGCACGTGGGAACCCAAAACGACAAAAAATGGTCTCATGGAGGAATTTAACCACAACCTTATGATCATTCGTTCAGTTGCCCTTTGCCTCCACCCACTTGGAAACATAGTCTACAGCCACCAAAATGTATTCAAAGCCAAAAGATGGTGGAAAGAGACCCATAAAGTCGATGCCCCAAACATCAAAAATCTCAACAATTAAAATAGGGGTCATTGGCATCATATCTCGCCGTGACATAGAGCCCATGTGTTGACAATGCTCGCAAGCTCTACAAAAGTTATGGGCATCTTTGAAGATAGAGGGCTAGTAGAACCCACATTGTAAAACCTTGGCGGCCGTTTTCTGTCCACTGAAATGGCTGCCACATGTATGTGAGTGACAAAAGGTGAGAATGCTATGGGTTTCACTCTCAGGCACACAACGCCGAATCACTTGATCCGGACAATACTTAAACAATCCTGGGTCTTCCCAGAAATACTACTTGGCTTGTGAAAAAAATCGGTCTTTGTCTTGCTTAGACTAAGTTTTCGGAATTTGACCAACTGCCAAGTAATTTACTATATGAGCAAACCACGGGAGGGTCGTGTGTGAAACCGCAAGAAGTTGCTCGTCCAGAAACGAGTCGCGCAAGGCTAAGGGATCACTCGTGTGCTCAATAAAGATGCAGGATAGATGATCCGTAACTACATTCTCGGATCCATTCTTGTCCCGGATTTCTAGGTCAAACTCCTGAAGGAGTAAAATCTACCTAATCAATCTAGGTTTGGTCACTTTTTTTGATAGTAAATACCGCAAAGCAGCATGATCAGTGAAGATGATGACCTTGGAACCTAGGAGATAGGACCGAAATTTATCTAGGGCAAATACCACAGCTAGCAACTCTTTCTCGGTGTTTGTGTAATTCAATTGAGCATCAGAAAGAGTACGACTAGCATAGGATATGACATGGGGCACTTTATTCACTCTTTGGCCCAAGACGGCGCTGAGGGCATAATCAGATGCATCGCACATGATTTCAAAAGGAAGGGACCACTCAGGAGATTGCATGATAGGGGCAGTAGAAAGGGCCGCTCGTAATGTTTCAAAGGCTTTAAGACAAGCCTCATCAAAGACAAAAGGTGCGTCCTTAGCAAGTAAACTTCACAAAGGACGGAATATTTTACTAAAATCTTTGATGAATCGACGGTAAAAACCTGCATGCCCTAGGAAAGACCTAACTTGACGCACAGAGTTGGGTGGAGGAAGACCTGCAATGAGATCAACCTTAGCTTTGTCAACCTCTATACCTCGAAGGGACACAATATGTCCCAACACTATCCCCTCGCGAACCATAAAATGACTCTTCTCCCAACTCAAAATCAGATTTGTCTCCACACAATGAATAAGGACTTTAGTTAAGTTTTGGAGACATTCCGCAAAAGTCAGCCCAAATACGGAGAAGTCATCCATGAAGACCTCTAAAAATTTCTCTACCATGTTAGAGAAAATAGCCATCATACACCGTTAAAAAGTCGCCGGTGCATTACATAGCCCAAAAGGCATGCGTCTATAAGCAAAAGTGCCAAAAGGGCAAGTGAATGTGGTCTTTTCCTGGTTGGCAGGGTACATCGGGACTTGATTATACCCCGAGTAGCCATCAAGAAAACAATAGAAACCCTGCCCCGCTAATCGCTCTAGGATTTGATCAATAAAAGGTAAGGGAAAATGATCCTTCCTAGTCGAGGAATTCAGTCTTCTGTAATCAATGCACACTCGCCACCCAGTAGTGGTTCGTGTGGGAACTAACTCTCCTCTCTCATTCTCAACAATAGTGATGCCTGACTTCTTGGGCACCACTTGTGTGGGACTCACCCACTTGCTATCCGAGATGGGGTATATAATACCCGCATCCAACAATTTTAATACCTCCTTTTTCACTATCTCTTTTATATTAGGATTAAGTCTCCGTTGTATATAATGCATGCACACGGAGGGATCTATCCCTTTCAAATCAGCCACTGACCACCCTATAGCACTCCGATGTGCCACGAGAACACTCATTAACTAAGTCTCCTGCTCTGTAGTCAAGTCAGATGCAATGATGACTGGTAAAGTATCCTGGGGCCCTAAAAATGCATACTTGAGTGTGGCCGGGAGTGGCTTCAACTCAAGTGTAGGTGGTGTGACCAAAGATGGTATTGCGGGCTCTCTTGACATAGGAGGAAGTGACTCAAACCGGGCTTTCCACAGAGGAAAATCCGGTGTAGAAGAAGCATTAAGCAAAACATTCACCTCCTCAACCGACCCGTCAATATCAAAATTTTCAAACCCAAAATGAGCTAGACAAGCCTCTAAAGGGTCCTCTACAAGAATGGGGGGGAAAGCCTCCTCCACAATCTCATCCACAGCATCCACTAGTAAGCACTCCTCTTTCTCATGAGGTTGTTGGGATACTTGGAAAACATTAAGTTTCACTTGCATGTTACAAAAATGAAACTTCCATAACCCCGATCCGACAATTAATGCAAGCATTGGCCGTACCCAAGAAAGATCGACCTAAGATCACCAGGATTTGTTTCCTAGAACTGGCTACCGGTTCCATATCTAAAACCAAAAAGTCAACAGGAAAGTAAAACCTATCAACCTTCACTAGCACATCCTCAATCATGCCACGTGGCACTTTGAGGGACCGGCCAGCCAACTGAAGAGTGACAGTAGTGGGCTTCAACTCGCCAAGCCCAAATTCCTCGTATATAGAGTACGGCAACAAATTGACACTAGCCCCTAAATCTAACAAGGCCCTATCAATGAAATAGTCTCCTATAATGCATGCAATAGTTGGGGCACCCAGGTCCTTAAGCTTAGGAGGTGTGTCATTCAACAAGATGGAGCTTACTTGCTCTGTGAGTAGGACCTTTTGGGACACGTGTGTCCTAGATTTACGCTTTTGCGTACAAAGGTCCTTCAGAAATTTGGCATAGGAGGGTGCTTGCTTAATCGCCTCCAACAGGGGGAGGTTGATTTTTACCCGTTTAAAGACCTCCATCATTGCTTCCATAGATGCCACCTTCTTATTAAAAGGGGACGGTGTATCAAGGCATTGGAGAAAGGGTGCCTTAGGCACATATGGTGCCTTAGGCTCATGTGAAGTGTTAGGGACTAAGTCATCCCTCTTAAGTGTTTCCCCCTCACCCTTGCTCTCATTGGGTGTACTACCATGGTCACGCTTCTTAGCTCTAGTTGCACTAGACGCAACTGACTGAGGCTCTAACTCCCTCCCACTTCTCAAAGTAATCATTGCTTGCACCTGTTCATGGTGCTTTCCATTCCCACTTGAACTCTCTACCCCGTATTGTCCCTTAGGGTTGGCTACAGTTTGACTTGGTAATTTTCCCTCATCTCTTTGATTCATGTTCTTAGCCATTTGACCTAATTGGGCCTCTAGCTTGGCAATAGAGTGAGTATGGGAGTGAACTACCGGTGCTAACCCCTTAAGTTCTGTGAGAACTTCCAACACTTGAGTCTCAAAGACAGAGTTGCCCCGAGGAATAGGCGGGGATTATGGTTGCCAGTACGGTTGTGGGGGTCTATAAGGCTGCGGTGGTCGGTAAGATGATTGGTTGGCAAAATTATTAAAATTCTGCCTTGGTGGTGGAGGATTGTAAGAAGTGCCTTGTGAAGGGGGTCTCCATGAAAAATTGGGGTGATTTCTCCATCCCGGATTGTATGTGTTGGAGTAAGGATCATTACTCGGGTTGGAGAATCCTTGAGCCGCATTCACATGCTCTTGGACTAACTCCGAAAATTATGATGCTGAAGGGCACTCACTCAAGTCATGAGCAGGGCTCGCACAAATAACACATACCTCATGAAATTGAGGCTGATCTTGCTAGGTAGGGGCATGTCCCGCAGCTAATAATTGGTCCATTTTGTGGGACAGTGCCTCTACTTGTTGGGCTAACTCTAGGTTTTGCCCGACCTCATAAGTGCCCCCTCTATTCGGGGCTCCAACTACTGGTTGCCGGACTTGCTGGGCTGCGGAGGCATGGTGAAGGGAATTATCACTTAGGTTCCCAAACAATTGCCATGCCTCGGCATCATTTTTGGACATGAATGTCCCACTACAGGATGAGTCCACCATTTGGTGGTGCGGCTCAATTAAGCCATAATAAAATGTTTGAACAAGTTGCTAATCAGGCACTTGGTGGTGGGGACACTGTTGGAGAATGTCTCGAAGTCTTTCCCACGTCTCATGGAATTGCTCGCCATCCATTTGAGCAAAGTTTGTGATGGCTCGCTTCAGTTGGTTAGTTTTACCTATGGAAAAGTACTTCTCCAAGAACCGTTGCTGTAATTGGTCCCAAGTTGTGATTGAATTAGCAGGTAAGAAATTCAGCCAGTGTTTGGCTTTATCCTTTAATGAGAATGGAAATAATCGCAACATTAAGGCCTCATTTGTGAAATTCTGGATCCTCACTGTCGAGCAAAATTCTAGAAATTCATTCAAATGTTTGTAAGGATCATCATGAGTTAGTCCATGGAATGATGGGAGCATTTGTATGGTGCTGGACTTAATCTCATAATGAGCAGCAGTGGTGTTGGGTAATTGGATGCATGATGGTGATGTATATGCAGTGGGTGTGAAATAATCCTTAAAGGTCCGGTTAGGCACATTCGGGACATCTGGATTTGCCATCTCTAATGGCTTAATGTATGAATATGAATATTCAAGCCTAGGAACACAGGCAGAGGCCCTAAGCCTCCTAAGAGTCCTTTCTAGTTCAAGGTCCAAACTCCACAATTCAGGGCGACAAGAACGGCGCCCATGC
The DNA here is from genome assembly GCA_025200525.1 of Camellia lanceoleosa. Lineage (NCBI taxonomy): Eukaryota > Viridiplantae > Streptophyta > Magnoliopsida > Ericales > Theaceae > Camellia > Camellia lanceoleosa. The sequence goes on along the minus strand of CM045761.1, from coordinate 2,726,593 downwards.
ATACACTACCCACACACAAAAAAAAGTTTTGACTCTGTGCACTAAGTTACGAAAACAAAATACCAAAGGGAAAAATACTCACAGCGGTTTAATGAAAACGCTTTACTCGTCTTGCGGGTGCTTGACGTGTAGACGTTGTCTCCAACCTCTAATTGAGCTTTGTTTTTCCTTTTAGCACTTTGGTGCTTTGCTTGCGAGTGTTTGCTTCTGTTTACGCATTTTAGTGCTGCAGTTTTTATTTTTATTTTTAAAGCTCAGTTGCGCTCCGCTTGCACTTCGGTGATAGCTCCAATTTCAAACGCTCTGCACACTTAACAACACGAAAGCATAAAATCATAAACTAAAAATTAAAATAAGAATGTAACTTTAAATTAACTAATTTTGCTAGAAGTCCTCGGTAATGGCGCCAAAATTTGGTTGGTCGTACAACACACCAAAAATAAACACTAAACTACACCAAATTCTTTTAGAATAATGGCAAGTCCAGGTATTAATCCACAGGGACAAGTGTGAAATTAAACTAATTTAATTGATAAATTCCTAAATTAATTTTGATGAAAAGAATGATTGATCATAACCTAATTTAATAGTGAATAAATTAAACTAAATAATTAAATTATCAATTATAACTGAAAGTGGATTTACTGAATTGGGGGAAATCTAGGGCAAAGAGTCCACTACTAGTCACGTAATTAGGGTTTCCAATTGAAATCAATTATGTTATGGTTCGAACGGAATAATGCTTTGCAACTACAAGTTCAAAGCATTTAACAAGAAAATCATCACGTTCAATGTACGAGCATGAACCATCACAAGTAGCACGAATCGTTCACTCTAAACTAGGGTAGTGACACGACTCGTCCCTCGTAGTATGATTCGTCTCATACCTTAAATGTGAAAGAATATAAAACTTTTGTATGGAAAACATTCAACGATCACAAAAAAGTTGAATACTTGAAGAAATAATGGAAAGTGTATATATAGAACTTCTAAAACACCATACAATTGTTCAAACCTTCACATAATTGAAAATCAAAAAGAAAAACTAATTACACGGCTAGGGTTTCATCAAAACCCTAGAAAAGGAGACTAGCCACTCATAGAGGAGTGGAATGAGGTAGATGGAGAAGAAGCCACCATGGGAGACATGCTTGAAGCTTCAAGTTCCTTCTCTTTTCAAACCCTAGCCTCCCTTTCTTGACAAAACAACTTCCGAACCCTAATCCAGCCTTTTTCTTGTTTATTTATACTTCTGGTGTCTTTCCAAACAGGTTTAAAACGTCTGGCACGTTTTCTCAAAAAAAGTCAACGCACGTGCGGGAAAGTCAACTCTCTCCAAATTCTGTCATTTTGCCCATTTTATGCTCTGACTATGTACAATCTGATTGACATTCAACACACATAAATTATACAGTTTGACAAGCAAGTGAAGTTAAGAGATCTTAATTAACGACCACAATGATGTACAATTCGGCTTTAATCACCAACACCTGAAAATGGTTTTTCCAAATAGGGTGAACCAATGCCCAGTAGGAACAATCTAACACAGTATATGAAATTTAACAAAGATATAAGTACAATGTGCATATGCAATGCTGGTGACAAAATATCCCTATTTTATATGACCGTAAAGCACCAAAGTTCATATTTCAATTCAGTCTCCTTCAATTCATTTCAAGTTCATTTATTCTTCTCAATTCATGAGTCAATTTCATTATCTTTCAACAATTTAACTGAGACTACAACTCAGTGATTTTTCAAATTCAATACGCTACCACACAAACACTTCAAATTTGCCATTTTATGAAAATTTTGTCCGTGGGATCGGCACCCATGTATACATATGATTTCGGGACTTTCAACTTGCACACTCCGGTCAACTTAATTTCAATGGAGTCTATTCCCTATCTCCTCTAAAACAATGGAGTACATCCCCTTTCTTCTCCCAAACAATGGAGTACATTCTCTTTCTCCTTCCAAACATTATATATATGCAATGTATTTAAAAATATAGTCATATTTAATGACAACCAACATTAGATTAGTTTCGATTTACCTAATTTTCAAGCATTTTCTACAACAATCATTGTTATTCTCCACCAATAGCCCAATATAGATATTTCTAAACAAATATACAATCTTGTCAATAGATACATTATTCAAATTTCCATAGATGAGAGGCAACAAGTGTCCAACTCCACCATTTACATCAACAATCATCCAATTGCACATTACCATTATCAATTTTAGTTATTTGTACAAAATAACAATTTGACCCATTTATGGCAAAACTCCCTTTGTCCATATATCAACCTAAGTGTCAAAATTAACTATTTGAACATAATATAACCTCATATTCAAACTCCATACCCACTTATTTCACATCCACCAAAAACCCCTCTTTTTACTTCAAACCCAAACCCTAGGTTTGTTCAAACACTCCCAAATCCTACCATGGTTACATAACAACAAATAATTAAGCTAAAAACCATATGAAAGTGTAGAAAAATCCCTACCTCAAAGAGAGAAGACGAATCAAGCAAGAGTGAAACTTCAAAGATGTCCAAATCCAACTCTAATTGGATCAAAATGGAGATCTTGAGATGGTCTACCTTTTTATCAAAGGGATTAGGGTGAATAAATCACTAGAACTACGTGAAAATGTAGAGAGAGTGAATTTTAGAGAGAGAAGGTCCTAACTTTAGGTTTTAGGGGAAAAAGATCTGAAAAAGTGATGTAAAAATTCATTTTTGCGATCTGATATATATGCGATCCGCCGGCGCAGAGTTGACGCTCGAGCATCAGACACAATAAGTTGTTCCGCTCGGGCGCAAGAAAGGCCACTCGAGTGCCAAGACACAATGAACAAGACGCTCGCTACTCGAGTGCAAGAAGTGATGCTCAAGTGTAGAAAACACACATCCAGTAGTTTTGTAGACAACAGACTAACGCTCGAGCACAAAAAAAGGCCGCACGAGTGCCCACCCGTTCGAGTGTAGGAAACGCTGGTTGAGCGTATAAATCATTCTCCCAATAGTTTTCCAGACTTGCAAAAGTACTGAAAGTTTGCAAAGCCTGCTCGAGCGTAGGAAGTGCCACTCGAGCGGAGAACCAAAATTCCGGGCAACACAAGGTTTGAAAAACAAGCGACCAACCTGCCCAAACGCAACCACAACAACCCAAAAACAAATTTCAAAGAGACACAAGGGAAGCAAGAGATAAATAACAATATGAAAGCATTAAACTCAAGTCCGAGATATCACAAGAGTCGGGTCAAAATTGGGATTGCTACAACCTCCCCCCTTAAAGAATTTCGTCCCTGAAATTACAAATCACATTTTAAAACCATGTTTTAAACAAATTTCCACAATGATTACAATTCAATTTTCAATACCATGACCCATCCACCGGTCATTCAATCCCATCACATAATGAACAAGTCTCAATATACATCTCAACATACATTTCCGTAGTTTTAGCCAATTTCGATATATATTCCCTATTTCTAAAACATATTCAATGTTTATGATAAATTCGCATTTCCAAAACTTAAACAACATATACAATGTTCATATTGAGCTTGTGTTTTCAAAATATATTCAACATATACAATGTTCTCATGTTTCAAAACATATACAATGCTTTTATATTTCATTAACATAATCGAAACCTCCATATATGTTCAAACGCCAACAAATAAGTCCGAATATTTCTCTCGGACTTCTGATTCATGCTTCCAACTTGCTTCCTCAACCCCGTGATGTTTCCACAATACCTTAACCAAGGGAATCGTCTTGCCTTGTAAGACTTGGTCTTGAGTATCCAAGACCCTCATCAATCTCTCCTTATGCGAGGCATCCTCATCTATCTCTAGGTCGGTCTAATCCAATACATGTGATGGATCTGGCTTATATTTTTAAAGCATGCTAATATGAAACACATCATGAACTCCAGAAAGCTGTGGCGACAACACCAAATGGTAAGCAACCTCTCTGATCCGCTCAAGGATCTCAAAAGGCCCAATAATTTGAGGAGACAACTTCCCACTCTTTCTAAATCTCATCAAACCCCGCTTAGGTGATATCTTCAAAAACACATGGTCCCCCACCTCAAAAGACAAGGGTCTCGTCTTACAGTCGGCATGACTTTTCTAACGACTCTGAGCCATAATTAACCTCTTACGAATAAGTGGCACTTTCTTCGTCGATTTCCGAACCAACTCTAGACCCAACAAAGGTGCATCACCTACCTTGGCCCAACACACTGGAGATCTATACGGTCGACCATACAAGGACTCAAATGGTGCCATGCCAATACTTGATTGGAAGGTATTGTTATAGGCAAACTCCACTAAGGGCAAGTGCCTCTCCCACAGACCCTTGAAGTCAAGGACACAATCTCGAAGCATATCCTCAAGGATCTGAATAGTACGCTAGGACTGCTCATTAGTTTGAGGATGGTACGCAGTACTAAAGGTCAAGCTAGTGCCCAAGGCACTTAGCAAGCTCTGCCACAACTGAGTTGTGAAATGTGGATCTCTATTCGAAACAATCGTCACAGGGACTTTGTGCAACCTCACTATGTCTCTAATATACAGGTCGACAAGATGTCTACCAAATCACTCACACATATAGGTATAAAATGTGCAGACTTGGTTAACCGGTCAACTACTACCCAAATGGCATCATTACTCTGTTGAGTCCTCGGAGACCCACAATAAAATCCATCGTGACATGCTCTCACTTCCACTCGGCTATAGGTAAGGGTTGTAACAAACCTGCTAGCCTTTAATGCTCGGCCTTCACTTGTTGCAAGTAAGGCATTTCGACACAAACACGACCACATCCTTCTTCATACCTCCCCACCAAAACTAGCGACTCAAGTCATGATACATCTTTATTCCTCTCAGATGCACTGCAAGGCGCGAATGGTGAAATTCTCAAAGTACTTCCTCTCGGCAAGACTCCGGCATAAACAAACGGTCTCGGTATCTCACACTCTGGTCAAGATACACATTCAAGCCCCTACTCACTTTCCCATTGGAGATTTTCTCCCAGAGGGATTCTACCTTAAAGTCACCCCTCTGTGCCCCCATCACTCGGTTCACAAGTATAGGTTGGGCAACTACTGAAAACAAAGCTGCAGATTCAACAGACTTGCCAAGATGCAAGTCAAACTCCCCAAGAGCACCTAACATCTCCCACTTTCGGATGGTAATACTAGCCACACTGCTAATAGATTTCCTACTCAAGGCGTCAGCTACAACGTTGGCCTTCCCCAGCTAATAATACAACTAAAAATCATAATCCTCTATGAACTCCATCCACCTTCTTTGCCTTAAATTCAAATCCTTCTGTGTAAATAGATATTTCAGACTCTAGTGATCAGAAAATACCTCAAACCTCTCACAATACAGATAGTGTCTCCAAATTTTCAAGGCAAAGATCACTGCCGCTAACTCGAGGTTGTGAGTAGGGTAGTTTCTCTCATGCGTTTTCAACTGCCATGAGTCATAGGCTACTACCTTCCCTTTTTGCATCAAAACGCAACTTAAATCTTCCCGTGAAGCATCACAATAAACTGAATAACCCAAACCCCTCTTCGAAATAATTAAGACTGGAGCAGTGGTAAGTCTAACCTTAAACTCTTGAAATGATTGCTCACAAGTCTCACTCTACACAAATATAACTCTTTTCCTCGTCAGTCTAGTTAACGGTGAAGCTAATCTAGAGAAATCCTTCACAAATCTCTGATAATACCCGGCTAAACCAGGAAACTACGGATCTCAAAAGCATTCTTTGGTTGTGCCCAATCTTGCACCGCCTCTATCTTAGATGAATCTATAGTCACCCCTTCCCCGAATACCACATGGCCTAAGAACTTAACTTCCCTCAGCCAGAATTCACATTTCCCAAACTTAGCATACAGCTTATGGGCTCTAAGTAACTCAAGCACCACTTGCAAGTGTTCCTCGTACTCCTCCTTAGAGGGTGAGTAAATCAAAATGTCATCCAAAAAGATGACCACAAAACGATCTAGGAACTCACGGAAGATCCGATTCATCAAATCCATAAATATAACAGGTGTATTAGTGTCATGACCCAAACCCGCCCCTATAGGTTTAACATCGTAACCGGCCAGTAATCCGTGATTACCGAAGGCCTGTTCAACAATAACGACAATAACACAATATAGAGCGGCTAGCGAAAGCCAGTCAATGATAAGATGGTGTCCAATGAGCTGTGAAGTCCTGAATGAGAACAACTTTCGTAGATATAACCGTATTCATAGCCATAGATATATATCCAAAGAAACATATACAAAGTAGCATACGGATTAGGGACATAATCTCCTCATCATAACCGTATAGTCTAAAGTCTTACAAATTCATTACATTTAACAAAAAGGGTGGATAGGAACACCCAAAAGCCTTGGCTCATGCAGACTCGGAACCTCAAAATGAGGCACAATGGCTGGCTTAACAAAACAGGAGCTTAAGTCGGCGCCTCTAGCTTTGGTTCGGTGCCTGGCCACCTACATATATATAAACTATGAGCCATAGCCCAGTGAATAACAAATGTGTAAAGAGGTTAAGAATGATGTGCTTATAGTCTTTGAAACAATCGATTAGCGTTAGAACATTTTTAATCAATAGCATTCAATTCAATCAATTCGATTCATCATATTTGTATAGGTCATACGTGGTACATCCAATAGCAACAATACACTATGTCATAAAAGACCGAACAATCAATTGATGGCCATCATACAATAGTTCCAAGATTTGGAACTAAAAGAGATCTCTGTAATAATAACAATGTCAATAACAATAACAATCACAATATGCTATGGATGCCACGAATACAGTTCAAAATAGGATCATCATTCAATCGATCAAAGTATCATTTTAGAAACGATATAATTTATCATTTAGAAAATAAATACAATTTGAACATATCTTTACAACATTGTTACTCACAGAGAACAGGGCTGTAAGCAGGCTATTCAGCTTCCTTAAGGCGCGTACCCTACACAGTTACAAAACGAATGCATACTAAATTACACATCCCACACATTGATAACTTGGTCCTTTTTACTTGGGTCGATGTGATTCTACTACGTTATTCCCGTTAAGATGTCTTAAACATGGCCTAGGAATGCCTAGGATGGGAAGAGAATGCAAAATGTACTTGAAAATGTTTTTCAAAATTTCTTTGGCAGGGTCTCGCCGGCGTGGATTCCTTTGCTCGAGCGAGCATACCGAATGTGAGTGGTCGCTCGAGCATAGACTCCTTCACTCGAGCGGTCTGTAAAAATATGAAAAGTTCTGGTTGCTTGAAATCTTTGCTTGACGCTCGCTTGATGCTCGCTCGAGCGTGAGATACAGTTCCTCGCTCGAGCATAAGTCTTGTCGCTCGAGCGTGCTTCTGCACACGCAAAAATTCTGAGAGCTTGCAATTTGTGCTCGAGCCAGCCTTCTGTTGCTCGAGCGAGAGTATGAAAATGCAGGTGGTCGCTCGAGCGTAGAATCCTTCGTTCGAGCGAGGAAGCAGAATTCTGGGTTTTCCAGATTTGCTCCCAAAGTTCAAACCATGGATTTAATATGCCAAAACTCATCCTTTTGGGCCAAAATTCTGAAAAAACACTTAGAAACTCATAATACTTCATGATTTAAAAATCATTTCTTAAAATCAAAGCCCAAAAGTATGCCAACTGTACACAAAATCAACTTGAAATGGAAGAACATGGTGTAATTATGCCATGCATGTACTTATTTGAATTCATGACCTCCAACACATGATCATATGAGCTATTTCTCTAAAAAACATAATGAATTCTTAGATTACAACTATAATATGAACATGCATGTGAGAATTTCATGAAAACAACTTCAAAATTCCATGATATGGCCATGCATGCATGAATTAATTCTCAAATCTACTCTTTAAGCTATTTCTTGACTTTAGTCCCTAATTTCCCTGAATCCATGCATTAAACAACTTCAATTCACAATTAAAAGGGTAGATTCCTACCTTAAGTCTTGAATTTCCAAGTGTGGTAGCTCAATCTTTCAAATCCTCTCTAATTTCCTCTAAATTTCAAGCAATTGTCTAGTTGAATTAATTTCCTCCTATTCTCTCTCTCCCTCATGTTTTTGTGCAAGAAGGTGGAGGCTAATGGTGTGCCAAACATGTATGAAAGAAGCACAAAACAATGGTCTTGAGGAAGCCCACCAAATGGCAAACATGTAAATAACTTAGGCTAAATTAATTAGCATTATTTATTCTAATTTAATTGTTCCAAATCAAATTTCAATTAGACCTACCATACAATTATGTAATTCCTAATTAGCGTATAACACAAGTCAATTTCTGAATCAATTGCCGATAAGGCTGTCAATTCGCAAATTGAAATCAAAACACGAACATGTCTTTCTATATTAAATAGATAAGAATGTAATTAAAACAACACACTCGCATAACTAATTTAGGATTCCATTTTAATCATTTACTTATTATGCTTAGGCCTCGTTTTGGAACAGGCTAATTTAGTAACTTTTTGGCTATTTGGCTAAAATATGAGCTAAAAAAAACTAGTATGTTTAGGATGACTTTTTGGTTTTTTATGAAAAGATGTGCAAAAAGTAGAGAGAAAAGAGAATCTTTGACTTTTTTGTATGGGTTGTTGGCTTTTTGGCTAATTTAATAACTTTTTGGCTTTTTGACTAAAAAGGAGGGTTCCCAAACGAGGCCTTAATCATGAATTAGCATTAACCATGAGTCGGAGTTATCAGAGTCCAAAAGGCATCACTAGGAACTCATAATGGCCATACTGTGTACTGAATGCCGTCTTCGGGATATCCTCATCCCTTACTCTCAACTGGTGATAACCCGATCTCAGGTCTGTCTTAGAAAAGAAACAAGACCGTTTCAACTGATCAAACATATCATTTATACGAGGCATTAGGTACTTGTTTTTAACAGTTACCCTATTTAACTTCCGGTAATCAATACAAAGTCGCAACGCTCCATCTTTCTTTTTAGCAGAGAGAGTCAGTGCTCTCCAAGGTGAAGTACTAGGGCGAATAAAATCCTTATCCAATAATTCTTGGAGTTGAATTTCAACTCATTTAACTCAACAGGTGCAAACTGATACGGTGCCATAGAAACCGGTGCCATGCCAGACACTAAATCAATATAGAACTCGATCTCTCGGTGAGGTGGTAAACTAATAAGATCCTCAAGGAAGACATTCGGGTATTCGCAAACTACCCTTGGCAACTCCACTCGGACTTCATCACACTCCCTACTCAAGAACCTAGCAAGAAGGCAACTAAGTTCACTCCGCCTACGCGGATCATATACCGGTGATAAGGCTCTATCTACTTGGTTTCCCAAGAAGTAAAAACAATCATCGCTCGAGGTATATAGAGTAACCCTATAATGGTAGCAATCTATAACAGCCCGGTATGATGAGAACCAATCTATACCCAAAATAACATCAAAACTAGACATGTTAAGCAATACAAATGCAAAAGGTAATCGGTGATCGGCAACCTTGATGTCACAACCTTGACACCCTTGTTTCAAGATAACCTCACCACCAATAGGTGACTCTACACAAATAGGAGATGCTAACTGTGCCAACTCCAACCCCAAAATTGATTCAAATGCAGATGAGATAAATGAATGGGATGCACCTGTATCAATCAATACATTAGCGATTGAATTGCAAAACAAGAAGGTACCTCTCACTATAGAAGGCGCTGGTACTAGATCTAGTACGATAACAGCATACATACACCCTCTAGGCCTTTGGTCTACCTGCTCACCTTTCGGAGTATAGGCTTGATGCATTGACTGAGCCGAAGAGGCTCCCTAATTGGCCCTCAAGGCCTATGCTAATTGCACTGGCTGGTGGCTCTGTGTTTGTCTCGAACCAGACGCACCAGACGTGCCACCCAACTGAGGGCAAAACCTTTTCATGTGCCCCACTTGCCCACACTGATAACAAGTGAGCGGCTGGCCTCTCCCCTGGCTCTAGCCTCGAGAACGAGCCAAAGACGATGCTGCTCGCTGCCCTCCTCATCTCTGCGGGCAAGTTGGAGACTTGTGGCCCAACTGACCACATTTGAAACAAGTGATGTTTCCCTGACCACTCCTCCCAGAACCCGAACTCAGTACTAGAAAAGTGGGCCTTGACTAAGCTTCCTGGGACAATTGGGGATTAGAACCCTTCTGTCTCTTACTGTCCCTCTGACTATCCTGACTCCTTCTAGACACCCCATTTTTAACGGCCCTTTAAGACTTGGATGATCTTGCAAGTACATCTGATGGCGAGTCTGATTGCTCACTGAAAGCTCGAAGTCTGTGGCAGAACACCACAGGTTTGAGTTTTCCAAACCCTGCATCCTTTTTGTCTCATCTTTGGACCATGCTTAGGTCTTTTCAATATGAAACTATTGATGGCCTACCGGCCATTGATGTGCCTTGCCGGCCATTAATGAAGCCGTGTCGGTCATCAATGTTTCCAGTAGATATTTTATGATATTTTGTGCCAGATGTATACACAGGTTTATGCATCTTCTAACACATGTGTGGCTGGATCTTTGTGAGGAAAATTTGTATTTTCTATATATATGACCCCTCTCTTGCATGTGTGGGGGGTTAGAAAAATTTGAAGACAAAAATTCTCTCTCTCCCTCTCTCTCTCTTGTTATTTTGTGTCTTAAAGTCTAGTTTCTCTACACTTTTGCACATACACCCTTGATCAAACTTGGCTACCTTGGAGCTGAGATCTCTTGGAGTTTTGTGTGAGCTCTAGAAGAAGGTTTAAGCTTGGATTGTTGCTTAATTTGTGCTCTAGCTTCAAGAGGTAGTTTACTCGCTTAGTATACTAGCTTTACATACTTGTTTTGTCATCCTTTTGTATTGTTTTTGGACTGGTTTTCAACTATAAAAAACTCTATTTTTAAGGCTTAAAAGTGGTGGTTTGAACCATTTTGAGTTAGGAGGTTGTCTACCCTTTTTGCTTCGTAGCTTGTTAAGCTTTTGTGCTATTTTTTCCTCACTTTCAAAACGACTTTTTTTGGCCTTTTAACCACTAAATCTCAGTGGTTTTTCAGTGGTAAAAATCAACTTTTAAAGTCCAAAATTGGGGGGGTTAGCCTCCCCTCCTTGTGTTTTGTTTGCATGCCTAGATAGCTTCATATGTTAGCATGTTTTTCTAGCAATTTGTAGCTTAAGTACATCATGTTTTTGCCTCTTTTTTTGACCTATTTTAGCTCTATTTTGGGTTGATTAATTCAGTTGAGGCTTGTATTGCATAGTTGTAGTTCAATTTCCTTTACTAGTTTGATGTTTTAATTCCTTAAGCATCATTGTTTTGAGTTGAAAGCATGTTTTAGTGTTGTTTTGCACTCCATTTCAGCATTTTTAACCTCTGCAGCCTCCCTCCATTCTTCACTCTTTGTTTTCTTTGAAAGTGGTTTTAAACCACTTGTTTGCCAAAAGTATGAAATTGAGGTGTTGCACCTAATGGTTTAATCCCCTTGGGGGTTCATTACCAACAGTGTAATGCCTCTTTCATGCCCAAACCACCTGGTGGTTTAAGCTATCTTTCCATTAGAGAACACTCACTTTTGGACTTAATCAATTAAAGGATGAATTGGTAATGTAAAATGAGTAGACAAAATGAACAAGTAAAAAAGGAAAGATAACCATGCTTTGTGTTGCGTTGCATGTGTTCAAATCAGATGTTAATTTGAACACAAGGCAAATAGGACATTTCATACTCGAAAGTGATGAAATATGCCATTTTCCTTGATCTCCATTGCCCTTGATGATGCATGATAGGGTGGTGGTCCTTTGAGTCATATTTGTGCATTTATTGAAATTTTACAACTTGGATCTTTGGCCATCATGCAATGAAATTGCTTGATTGGTGGTTTTGGATCCAAGTGTGCCACTTCTTTGAGGTTTTGAGATGATAAGGAGGGTGTAGACACCCCATTTTTGACCGTCCTCAAGACTTGGACGTCATCGCTCAAACACTCGGTGATCATCCATGTTTGTGTTCGTCTTGAGTTCCCTGAGGTCTCGGCTATGCGCCTTGCCTCGGGATCTCTCGATTCGACTGTTTCTTGTCTGGTTTTGCACCAAACACTTGTGCTTTGCCTTGGAGGGGCAGGGAATGGCTTGTGAGCCATCCCCACACTCCACCGGCCATGGCTTGAGGCCACCAGCTGTGTTTTGTTGCCACCGGCCAAATGTTTGGCCGGCCGGCTATCTTTTTTTGGCCCATTGCATTTTTGGCCTGCCGACTACTGTGCATCTGCTTTTGCAGATATTTTTGTGCAGCTGGCATGCACTTGGCTCCCCTCCATACACATGTATGGAGAGATCTCCCTCTTGGCAAGCTTGTCTTGTAAGCTTACAAGATTGAGCTCTATAAGAGGAAGCCTTCTCTCCCTCTTTTAGGGTTACAAAAAATTTCAGAAGAGAGCTCTGGTTTTTAGGGTTAGGTCATAGTGTCTTTATCCTATCTCTATATTTCTCTCTCTTTTGCCTTGTGTGTGTTTAGTCTCATTTTTGTACACAAACACCCACCATCACACCTTCTCTTGGAGCTGAGGCCCTTGAAGGTTGTTTTTGGAGTTTTGGAGCTGGTTTGAGCCAAGGAAGCTGCTGGTCTCCCATTCTTGAAGAGGGTCTACAAGGGTGAGCACTTACTCCTTTAAATACCCCATTTTTGCATTGTATTTTTGCCTACCTTACAACTGTTTTTGAGCTTTGTGTATAACATATAAAAGTTTTGTTTTTTAGTGATCTAAATAGTTTGTTAAGGGTGTTTTAAGTTTTGGGGTTGTTTGACCCCTCCTAAGCCTTGCTAGGCTCCATTTTGTGCCTTTTTTGGTTGAGCTCCGGGACCATTGTGTTTGGGCCTCCTCACCACTGAAATCTTGAGGGATTTCAGAGGTGAGGATGGTGCCTTGAGGTCCTAAGAAGGAGAGGGCAACCCCTTCTCCTTGTTGTCCTTGAAAAGGGCTATTTTTGCCTCTTTAGGGAGCATCTAGTTTAAGTGTGTGTTGACCATGCCTTGACTGATATTTATGCTTATTTTTTCATGAAATAGCATTGTGTTGAGTTGGTTTAGGTACACCATGCTTGCTTAGCATACATGCCTTGTAATGCCATGTTTAGGCCTTAACATGCTTTAGGTTTTGACCCTTATTTTAGCATGTTTTTGGCCAAGCTTTGTGAAGGTTTTGTGTTTATTTTGGTATGCTCAAGTTCTGTTTTTGGTTGTTTTGGTCAACCATGGCATGCTTAGTATAGCCCCTTTGTATTCTTGGCTTGTGAGCCTTAAGTGCATGAACCATGAGCATGCATTATTTGCATTATTTTAGTGGTTTGGAACCACTTACCATGTTATTTCAGAGCTTATAACGCATGCCATATATCCATGTTTAGCCTCTTTTTAAGTGTGCTTAGAAATTGCTCTTTGTGCCTAAGTGATGGACCATGTTTATATGCATGCTTGTATATGTATTTGGCTCCACTTCCCCAACCTTTGGCCACTGTTTTGGGCTTAGTATAGAGCTGTCCAATTAGTGTAAGTCCCCTCCTTTGCATGTGGTTGCATGCTCACCTTGTATGTTGTTGCATATTTGTGTGTTGTTGCATGATTGAAGTTGCATGATTGAATGAAGTCACATGTTTGCTTGCATGCTTGAATACCCACATTGTGCCTTGCGTACTTGTTGGTTGCATTGTCTCATGCCTTGCATATCTTGCATGACCATTGTATGCTTTGTATGCTTCTTTGCATTTCCATGTTGCATACTTAGCTTCTATGCCTAAGTTGCATTGCATTAGCATGCATGCTTGGCCTCTTGAATTGCTTGTGATAGAGGTTAAACCCCATTGTTTGATTATGTGCATTGCATTCCATATCAAAATGCACACTTGATTCTTTGGGCCATCATGCATGGAAATGCGTGATTGGTGGCCCGAGAATCGAGGCCCATCCTCCTTTGAGTCATAAATATGATAAGGAGTGTGGTTGGTGCATACATTCCTTGAAATACACTGCCATGCCAAGTATTGTCCTCTACTGTTGTCAAATCAGTTTCTGCAGGGAGATTTGGCCGGCCGGCCATCTTCAGTGCCGACCGGCCATCCATTGTTGGTTGATGGAGTATTTTGTAGCCAGTGACCATTATACACGGCCGGTGACCAATCCTTTTAGCCGGTGGTGTTCTACAGCACTCAGAGAAGCAACCCTGGGACTTGTGCAGTCTTCAGAGGAGGATAACAGCCAAAGTAAAGGCACCTTGTGCATGGCAGTGACTTCCGAGCGAAACCAAGTGCGCATGCATTGGACCCTCTTCCCGAGGCTGCTGTTTATTGCTTAATTATATTCAATTGATTTGTCGATTAATTAATTGGTCTGTAATATTTTAATTAGCTTGTAGGTTAATTAATTGTATTATTCTTTCGGCTTCTCCGAGCGAGGGCAAATTTGTAATAAGTGTGGATGTGTGTGTGTGCATGTCTTCCAACCCCCACTTTTTTCTTCCTTTTACTTACCTGCTTTGGTGGTTAGCATTAGGGCATATTTACTTTAGCATACTTTATGCTATGCATGCGTGCATCCATTCATCAGTATTGCATGCATCGGGCTCGGCGCATCATACTAATCGCATAAATATTTAAATCTACCTTGAATACATGCTACTTGTGCATTTTCGCATGACATTCTTAGATTAGCCGAGCCTATTCTATGTAACATTCTGTATGCGATGCATTAGCCACTTTAACATGAACTAGGGTCACGCATGTTTGCTAACTAGTTTATTGTTTTGGCACGGAGTATACTGTAAGTATTTTATACTTTAGCATCTCGCATGAGTGTGAATGTTAACATAATAACATGCTTACCATGCGGCTAAATGCTTATTTGATTAACTGCCTGAATGCCTGTGGGTGAAGGTTGGATTGTTTGAGTTGGAACAACTCATTGAAATCCGTATTTTAGCCTACTTGCGAGTAGCAAATTTCAAAACGTTTTCCAAACAAACGGATATGCAATGTTTTGTTCCAAATTAGGCGATCTAGTCTATACTTGTTTGCTGTGCGCACAACATAGTAATTCTAGGCTAATAACCGGAACAAGAACACATAACGTTCTCAAAATAGGATATCATGGTTAGTAGAGGCCGATCTTCGGATCGGGCAAAAGGGGGTGCTCATAGCTGACCTTCCCCAATCGTACCCAAGTTCCCGAGCCGAGGCAACTTTGGTGATGACGGACACGTGGCCTTTGGCACCGAGTCAGGTTTCCTAAATTCCCCCATTAAAAAATATTTAGGTGGCGACTTTGTATCTGGCAAAGTAGTCCATGTTTGGCACTTCTTTTCTAAAAATCTGTTTTCTCAAAACGATTTGCCAGATTTGGACTCTTTGGTTCAGATTAAGAACCGTGACACAAATTGAGTCTGAACTGTAGTGAGGCCCAAGGGCGCGTCTACAGAGGGGTACAGTACAAACAAACCCCTGGAAAAACCTTCATTTTGCCCTCTTTGTGCTCTGTTGCAGTATGGTGACTCAGAGCATCAGTGGCTGGCAGTACCCCATCCATGGCTGGCAGTGTCTTATTTCTAGCCGGCAAGGCACCTTTTTGGTGAGATGGTGCAAAGAACTATCCATGGTCGGCAGGCCACTAGTGTAACCTTCAGCAAAGATTTGGTAAGTTGGAACATAAAGTTTCTGGAGTATACTCAACCATGCAAACAGAGCCTCTCGGGAGCAAAACGGAGGACTTTTCAGGATGAAAACTGAGCACATGCTTCTTCCACTTCCCGAAGCAGAGCTATGGCAGTGTAGTTTTAATGCTTTGCATGATTAGTTAAAGTGTGAATTTGTTTAATTAATTAGTTAAAGTGTTGTAATAGTTAGTAATTAGTTTACTAGTTATTCAATTGATTTGTAATAACTAGTCTAATTAGTTTAAATTAGATTAGTTTAATTAGCTTAGCTTAGATTGGCTTGGCTTATTCATTCGAACCTTCCTTCGCGAGGGCATAATGTTGTAATAAGTGTGTATGTCTTCCAACCCTGCGTCTTTCTTCCTTTTATTTAATTACTTTTGATGGTTAGATTAGGGTCATATTTTAATTAGCATATCGCATGCTTGCATCCATTCATTTTGTCTTGCATGCACCGAGACTCGGCATGTCATTCAAATTGCATTGCCATTTCAATACTTCTTTGAACACATGTTTATCGCATGTTGTTCAAATCAATTCATATGCCATATTAGTAGCCGAGCCTATTAATTGCATATTGTATGTGTTGCATTAGACACTTAACATAGTTAGGATCATGCATTTTTTAACTAGTTTTTGTTTTATTTTGGTTTGGAGTACTCGGTAAGTTTTATGCTTCAGCATACTTGCATGAGTGTGATTGCCATATTACCATGATTCGCATGCTTGCCATGAGACTATTTGCTTACTTTCTTAACTGCATGAAGGCTTGTTGTTTGAATTGGAATGATTCAACAAATGCGCGTTTTAAGCCCACTTTGTTGTGGCAAATCATGTTTTAAGCTCACTATGTTTGGTGGCAAATTCGCGTCTTTAAGCCCACTTGAGGGTGGCAAATTCAAATCATTTTCGAGAACAAACATTAGTCGAATTGTTCCAAGTCTTGCGACTAGTCTATACTTGCTTGTGTAGTAATGTTAGCTAGTTTAATAATCAGAATAAGAACACATAATGTTTATAAAAGAACATATCATGATTAGTAGAGGCCAATCTTTGATTAGGCGAGCAGGGGTGCTCATTTCAGGACCTTCCCCTCTCGTACCTAAGTTCCCGACCCGAGGCAACTTTGGTGATGATGGACACGTGGCCTTTGGCACGAGTCAGGGTTTCCTAAATTTTTCCAAAAACAAAATATTTAGGTGGCAACTCTGTATCTGGCAAAGCAGTCCAATTTTGGCATTATTTGATTTAAAATTGATTTTCCGAAAAGGTTTGCCGGATTTGGACACTTTGGTGATTATCAGTTTCACATTGCACTTTGTGAGACTAGGTTTAGAACCGTGGGAGTCTGAACTCTGAGGCCTTATTTTCAAACCCTTTCCGAGAAGTGGGGCGCTGAAAAAGGCGAGCCCACAGTTTCTAGCGACTCTGCTGGGGACTTAAAGAACTTGGCTCGAACTCATGATATGTTGTTTTATTTACACTTATGTGTTTCTTTGCATTTGCATTTGCATTTGCATTGGTACGCTTAAGTCACAATGTTTGCCATCTACTATTCCTGAACGGTTTGACGGAGGCTTGCTTGGAAAAGCGTGCCAAAAGGCTGACTGGTTACAGGCTCTGCCACGATGGGAACACAAACCTTGGATCTGGACTACTGCTGTATCGTTTGATCCTCCTTTCAGTTCTTGGTGTTAGGTGTGAGGGGTATATTAGGTGGTCTTGCCGAGGTACCCTTTTTGACCAATCGACCTAGTTGCATATTAGAAGCCATAGAGACTGTTCCAAACTAGGATAGGTTGCTCACCCAAATGTAGGATTGTATAAAACCGCTTGTTTGTGTAGTGAATCCTTAGCTCTTGACGAAACTAGGACAGAGTAACCCTACCCCACCATAGGGGTGTTTTGGCTCTCACTTGTTTGATACTTGCTTTAGAGTGGAACTCTGCAGGAATGTATGTATCAGTTGCAAGTCTGGGTATCAATTTTGGGGCAAAAATTTGGGACATAAATCAGTGTTAGAGTACAGTTATCTAGCTTATGATTGCAACTGTGTGTTGTTTCTGTTTGAGCCGAGGTGTTGTGCAGTTTCTGAATTTTGTTTCTTTTTACGTTTTTTTCTTTTTGCAAGGTAGTCTTTCACCATTGCTTTAGACGAGGTTGTTACCCCTTAAGCACTCTGGACTCAATTTTGTTCAGTGCATGACGGCTCCGTGAATTTAGCTGAGGAGGAATATAACCCCTACTGCTACATTGTGCCAACCAATCAGGCCAAACCAGAGCTGGAGTTGCTGACAGGGATGGAGGTCAGTGTGGTTCGGGAGAATGGCCTAAGCCAGGGATTGGATGACTTTGCCGACCTCGATGAGGACATCAACAATCTGTAATTCTTCGATGAGCAAGATTCGAGAGATGTGCACATTAATTGGTTCGATCTGAACGGGTCAACAAATAATTTGGGATGGCTTAGTGATGAACCTGATGTGGATGAGGGACTTCAACCAAAGCCGGAATAGCTAGAAGCAGGAACTGCTACAAGGGCTGGAACGGTCGAGGACAAGGGAAAATTACCGGAGAGCATCGATATTAAGAATTCTGTTAAGGAATCGGGCATTGTTAGTACAGTTGATACAGAGCAAGAAACTGCACTGAAGCGGTTTGAACAGGAAAGGGACGAGAATGATCAGAAAGCTGGAAAGGCTAAACACCTTGCAGGGGATGATTGTGATATTGATTTGGGATTAATCATGATGGAACCGAACAATTGCCTTTCGGTTGTCGGAGGAATATGGTGGGAAGATGATGATCTGCATCTTGCCCACACTAATAAAGGTTGGGGTCAAGACCTGCCAGACGACACTTGGTACTCTGATGAGGTGGATCACATGAATAGAAGCGGGCGGTACTTCAAGCCCCCATAAGCATCCAGAAAGGACAAAGAGGCTGAAAAATAGAAGGACAAGCAGTTAGAGGAGGAGGCTGTATTGAAGTAGTTGAAGAAGATCCAAGCGGATATATCTATCCGGGGTTGCTCATGGCCGTTAGTGTACCAAAAGTCGTCCTTTCGGCGATGGATAAGGCCAAGCGATCTATCGACACAACCTGCAACAATTAGTGGGACTTGTCTTCCAGGGAGGCGCTTCGCTGACTTTGACCTTCTCGGATAAGGAATTGCTGCCCGAGGGCTCTGAGCATAACAAACCGCTATACATCTCGGTTGAATGTAAAGAGAAGTGGATGTCAGTTGTATTGCTTGACACTGGGTCTACAATTAATGTTTGTCTATCGCGCACGGCCTATACTATTGGCTTGAAGCCAGCAGACTTTGTACCAACGGCCCAGGTGATCCGAGCTTACGAAAACACAAGCAAAGAGGTGATGGAAACAGTTCAGATTAGAACACAAGTCGGGCCGACCCAATAGGATATTGAGTTTCACATCCTGGATGTTTCAGCTACCTTCAACTTGTTACTTGGGCGACCCTGGCTGCACCAAGTAAAAGCTATTTCTTCCACATTGCATCAAATGCTAAAGTACCCCCATGGGAAAGGGGTAGCCATTGTGTTTGGAAATTCCTCTATACATCCTTCACCTAAGGTCACTATACCCGTATTGGAGATTGTACACAGGGATGAAGATGTTTTCTTGTCTGGTTTTACCTTGGCTGAGGCTCGAATGGTGCAAGACATCTTGGCTATTGACGAGGGGTTGTACGTCAGTACTCAATCAGTCTACCTTGTGATCAAGCTACAGTATATACCCGGGATGGGATTAGGAAAGAGTGGCCTGAAAGGCGTTGCTGCACTGGCCGAAGTGCCACATAACCCTCATACCTTTGGCCTTGGCTACACGCCTACCAAAGAGGACTGGGTAAGAAAAGGGAAAGAAACGATAGGAAGAGCCAAAGTTAAGCAAAGTGGGAAGCGCTATGAGCTTGTGCACAGGCCAATTTAGGGAACTCTGAACGCCGCTTTGTCTAAGAGGGGGAAGACTTCCCATTTTACAGCTTTCCTGAGCCATAGTTGAGCTCCGAGAAGCAGCGTCTGCCTGGCTTTGAGATTTTCTTCAACCTATAGCTGCAAGAGGATGAAGCCACAGAGGAACAGACTGAATTACCTGCTAAGGCTGAACACAGTACAGATGGTGAGTCCAACAATAGTGAACTTGAGGTAGGAGTAGCTCTGGCATGTCTCCTTTCGGATCCTAGTATAAAATCAGAGAGCTTAGGGGATGACTTCACTGTTTCCATGATTAGAGACCAATTAGGTGTGGACCCTTTCGGTGGTATTCTGGATGCATCCAACACACCCTCTCTCATTTGGCAGCTCAAGGAGGGCTTTTTGTTCAACAGTTCTTAGTGAATCAAATCGATTCCACAGAGTTCAGAGAGTCGAATCGATTCCATTCTTTGAATCGAGTCCAAGATTCTTGGGGTTGATAACCCAGATGCTGTTATTTTGTGCAGGTCGTCTTTTTCCTTTTCTTTTGAGTCGGTTGTAACCGAGGAATTGGATAAGCTGTAACCTTTGAATGAGCATGATACCACTGCTGTTTTTGAGTACTTCTCTGTGCCACTAGTATATTGCATTGATAATGACTTTCAAAATTTTGATAAAAACGATGAGGAAGGAATTCCTCCGGTTTTGAAATATTTGATTGATCGAGAGGAGGAGAGATTTGTAAACCCCCTTGTTGATGAAATCATTGTAATTAATGTGGGTACTGAGAAGGATCCGCGTCTGGTCCAGATCAGGTCCACGTTGTCTTCGGAGGAACACGAGCACTTAGTCACTTTATTAAAAGATTTCAAAGATGTTTTCACGTGGTCCTACGAAGACATGCCTGGAATCGATCCTCAGATTGTACAGCACCAGATCCCTCTTGACCCCAAGGCTCGACTCGTCAAGCAGAAGCTTCGGAGAATACGTCCGGATTGGGCTTTGAAGATTAAGGAGGAGGTCACCAAGCAGATAGACGTAGGGTTTTTGCTAGTATCTGAGAATCCTACTTAGTTGCCCAATATTGTTCCGGTGCCGAAGAAAGATGGCAGAATTCGGGTGTGTGTGGATTTCAGAGATCTGAACAAAGCTTGTCCGAGTGACGACTTTCCTCTACCGCATATCGACGAGCTGGTGGACTTTACCGCAAGCCATGCGTTGCTCTCCTAAATGGATGGGTTTTCCAGGTACAACCAGATTTTGATGGCACCCGAGGATAGGGAGAAAACTTTCTTCACCACAACGTGGGGAACCTATTGCTACAGGGTGATGCCGGTCGATCTGAAAAATGCTGGGGGCTAACGGGCTGCAACCACTATCATGCATGATATGATCCACAAAGAGGTTGAGGTGTACATGGACGATATGATTGTCAAGTCCAAGGAAAAAGAGGGTCACTACACTGCCTTGAAGAAATTCTTCCAACGGATCAGAGAATATCGGTAGAGGCTGAATCCACAGAAATGCACTTTTTGTGTCACAGCAAGGAAAATGCTGGGTTTTTTGATCACACAGAGGTGTATCGAGGTTGATCCTTCCAAAATCAAGGCCATCTTAGAAATGTCACCACCAAGGACTGAAAAGGAAGTGCGATACTTTCTAGGTAGAGTGCAATTCATAAAACGGTTTATTACAAAATTAACCTTTGACTTGTGAACTACTATTTGGTCTCCTGAAGAAAGGAAAGAAATTCCAATGAGATGACCAATGCCAGTTTGCTTTTGAGCAGATCAAGCAATATCTTCAGAACACACCTGTGTTGTCGCTGCCAGAGCTGGGAAAGCTGTTGATTTTATATCTCGATATGAGAATACGACTATAGGTCAAGATGCTTACGCAGAATCGAGGATAAAGTGGAGAAAACCATCTATTACCTGAACAAGAAGATGCTAAAATATGAGACCCGTTACACCCCGCTGGAAAAGGCTTGCTTGGCCTTAGTATGGGCTACCAGGAAGTTGAGGCACTACCTATTAGCTCACTTCATAATTCTGGTTTCGAGATTAGATCCCATCAAATATCTCTTCAAGAAACCAGCATTTACGGGTAGGCTAGCTCGTTGGTTACTTCTTCTCTCCGAATTTGATATGAAATTATGACTCATAAGTCAGTTAAGGGGAGAGCTGTAACGGAATTTTTGGCAGATTATCTAGTGGAAGGGGATGAAGTGGTAGAATACCTATTCCCAGATGAGGCTATTTTGCAGGTTGAGGAAGAGATTTGGACAATGTACTTTGATGGAGCATCTAACTAGTACGGTTATAAGATAGAGGTGTTGTTGATAGCACCCGACAATTCCCATACCTTTAGCCTTCAAACTATGGTTCAAAGTATCCAACAATGAAGCAGAATACGAGGCATGTATTGCTGGCTTGGATGCCACCCTGGAACTAGGGGCAAAAAGGTTGGACGTCATTGGGAACTTGAACCTGGTTGTGTCTTAAGTGAAAGGAGACTGGAAGGTTAAGGAAGAAATGATGAAAATCCATCACCAAACCCTAGATGTTCTGATTCCTAGGTTTGAGAAGCTAACCTTCACGTATCTGTTAAGAGAGAACAACAGGTTCGCCGACACCTTATCAACTCTATCTTTTATAATAGACATCCCTTTGGAAGTCCGGATGCATCCGATCATTATTAAACAGAGGTATGTGCCGGCCTACGAGTTGATTGCCGCAATAGATGAAGTGCAAGATCAAAACCCTTAGTATTATGACATCTGGAACTTCTTAGAAAAGGAGGCTTATCCACCAGGGGCAAATGCCAAGGATAAGAGGGCAATACAGCGAATGGCTACTCAGTTTATCATCTGCGGGGGTAAGTTGTACAAAAGAGATCATCTGGGAATACACAAGCTGTGTGTTGATGTAGAAGAGTCAAAGCGCCTAATGGAGGCCATCCATGGAGGGGAGTGTGCAGCACACATGAGCGAAGTAATGCTAACCTGGAAGATTCTCAGGCAGGGTTATCACTGATTAACCATGGAGGAGGATTGTATTGGTTTTGTTCAGCGATGCCACGAATGCCAAATTCATGCAAATCGCATGAACATTCTACCGTCGAAACTGTATAACATGACTTCACCATGGCTGTTTTCCGTCTGGGAAATTGATGTTATTGGGGCAGTTATGCTGAAAGGGTCAAATGGGCATGACTATATCCTGGTGGCAATAGACTACTTTACAAAGTGGGTGGAATCCTAGTCTTATGTAGTATTAAAAGCATCGCATGTAGCCAAGTTCATCAGGACTAACATCATTTGTTGTCATGGGGTCCCGAATGAGATCATTTCAAATAATGATTGCCACTTCAAGAAAGAAGTGATTGACTTGTTGGAGAAATACAACATGGCTTTTCATAAGTCATTTACCTATCAGTCGCAAACCAACGGAGCTGTTGAGGCTGCCAACAAGAACATCAAACACATTCTACAAAAGATGGTGGAAACCTACAGGGACTGGCCAGACAAATTGTCATTTGCTCTCTGGGGCTACAGGACTTCAATTCGATCATCTATTGGGGAAACTCCATATTCTCTAGTTTATGGGATGGAAGCTGTTTTGCCGATCGAAATAGAGGTTCCGTCGCTGCGGGTTATGGCTGAGTGCCAGATAGTAGAAGCAGATTGGCAGCAGAGCAGGTTCAAGGAACTGATGTTGTTCGATGAGAGGAGGCTGAAAGCACTGTACCATGTCCAAGGATATCAACGCAGAATTGCCAGGGCTTTCAACAAGAAAGTTAAGTCCAGAAATCTGAAAGAAGGGGATTTGGTGCTGAAAGACAATCGAGCTCCCATCTATGACTCCTGGGGCAAGTTTAGAACCAATTGGACTGGTCCTTACATCATCAAATCAATTTGGTCGAGTGGAGCTGTCATTCTTATAGACCTAGATGGCCTGGAATTCTCCCAACCAATCAACATGGACAAGTTGAAGAAACACTATCCTTGAGTGGCTTGCTAGGCCGAAAACCCGGAAGGGTGACCTAGGCAAAAGTTAGAGCACAAAAATTTGAAATAAGAAAAACTGAGCTCGCAAGGTTGAAAACCTAGAAAGGGTGGCCTTGGAAAAAGTTAGAGTGCAAAAGGAGAGTGTTTATACCCGAGTGAACCCGAACCGAACTACGTAAGGCTTGATTCCCATCTTCGGGATATGTAGGCAACTTCATTTTGAAGTCCAGCCATAAACACTTCAAACTCAACTATCCTGTCCATGAGATTGTTCAAGTCATTTTTGTCTTTTTTGTATCCAAAAGTTCGGTTATGACCCTTACCCTAAGAGAAGAGCTGATTACAGTACAGTGCAGTGCTATTCAGACAAGGGGCAACTTTCCATTTGTTGGATTTGGGGTTGTATATCTCGAGGATAGATTCCATGTGTGTCAAGTTGTGATCCTTATCAAAAATGGTTTTGAAAAGTTTTAATAAAAGTTGATTTTGCTCAAATTAATCTTTTTACAACTTAGACCATTTTTGGACTAAAAGGAAAATTTTCAGTGTCCACAACTTCAATTTCATTGATTTCAATACAAAGTTCTCTAACTCTTGATACAAATCAAAGTTGTTTTTTATTACATTCAAAAGGAAAACTTGAAAGTACAGATTAAAGCAATAAACTTGGGGCATAGATAAATCAGGTGTTCATGCGTCCCCTCCCTGAGCTTGTGGAAGCTTCAAATGCTAAAGTAGGCTTGGTTTGCGCCTCATCTTCAAGCCAAGCCAGGCATTCACCAGAAAGGGTGCAACTGAAATTAGGAGCGGGAGCCAGAAGTTCTCTTGTCCTCCATGCAGTGGGATATTGAGCTAATTGTGAGTCTTGGACGAAGAATGAAGTCGGGTACTCTACCCCCTATTCGGGACAAGTTTGGTCATGTCCAAACTGACGCCTGAACCGAAATGGAAAGTAGAAGACACAGTGCATCAGGCCAATCAGCTGAATACTGGGTTGCCGAGACATGCTGTAGCTCATCTCTGGCAAATCAAACCAGGGCAATGCCAAGTAATGTCAAGAGCAGACCTGTTGTACATCCAATGGCACCACTACCCCTCATTCGGGAAATCAACTAGCCGTTGGCGAAATAAATAGCCTCGTGTTGAATATGTGGGGCAAGAGTCCACTATTTTCATCCTGTCCATGAGCCATATCTGGAGAGGGATGAAAGGAAAGAGAGATTAAAGAATAGAGAGGTGTATGTGGAGAGAAAAAGTGAAAAAGGGTTTTGAGTGAAAAACAGAGTGTGAGTGCCGAGTGATGAGAGAAACACATGTGAGATAGGGTGGGAAACATTACCTGCAAAAGTAGTGGACTTCCTGCGAATTTGGTTGTCTCCTGCCGATGGAAGGCGTCCAAGCCTATCAAAGTCTCGGCCAGTGCTAAGCCAATGCAGCTTTTTCCCTCTTTCAAGCCTTGGGCTACTTCGATCAAGCAAATGCTAGACCCTTCGAAACCCGAGGCAAGAAGAAAATGAGCCAACATACACAAACACAGGGCATGTTGTCGAAAACTCTGCCAAAGACGGTCGCTGCGGTCACTGGCATCAGAAAATTGATGAATCAAACTGGGGATATCCAGCTCTTCGTCGTGAACCAAGGATTATGCATCGTGTAAAGTGAGCCCACACATCCTCCCTAGAGCTTGGATGTGGCTAAAATGGGACTGAGGCAAAATGTCTTCGTTATGCCGGGATTCCATCAAAACTTGGAATTCTTTAATTGTAGGGCATATCTCTTGCCCTCCAAAGTTGAAAACATGCGTAACTGGGTTCCAACACCTAGCCATAGCATGAAGAAACGGAAAACAAAGCCGAGAACGACTCAGCGGGAATAGTGCATTTATGCCGAAACCTTAGAAATTTAGCTTTTTCGAGCCATCTAAAGTTGCGATCCAATCGAAGAGTTTTTGGTGAAAAATGGCTTCATTTGTGGTAAAACAACAGCTGAAATGAAGAAATCACAAAGCTAGAGCTTTTTAGAAGATAAGGTAGTGAGTGGAGGCCAGGTGTCAACATTTTGGAGGTTCTGCACATTGATGGCCGGCAAGGCTCATTGATGGCCAGCATAGGCCTATTGATGGCCGGCAAGAGGAATAAATGGCCAGCTGGCCACCTCGCATGGCCAGCAACCTTCTTTTTATGCCTGTTGTCCTCCTTTGTGAAGATTCAATTGTATGCAGTAGTTTTATTCTGTTATTTGTGTGTTTCAAGTTCTTGTTTCGAGTCCATTTTTGGATTGAGCATGTTTTTTGAGTTGAATTCATTTTTTTTTGTTGGCTTATTGAGTTGTATTTGTGTTAATTAGTTTATCAAGTTGTTGTGTTGTTTATCGAGTTGTTGTTTTGCTTATCGAGTTGTTTTACTCTGTTTGTCATCTTAGTCATTGGTTGGTTCATTACTTGATTAAGAAGGTTGTGCCAATACAAGGTGCAATTTCCATCAATCAAGTTCAATCCTTCTTTTTATATGTGCATTTTAGTGCTTGTGCGGTGCCTAGGATACAAAAATACAACACTTTTTCATTAAAAGTTGTTTTCATTCCAATCATGGTAGCTTTTACAAAAGTGCAGTACAAGTTTTTAAAGCAAAATAAAACTCATATGAGGCTGTACAAAGTGCTAACACTACTACCACAAGAAACTAAGCAAAAATACAAAAATCAGCGCTATCCATCTCAGGATCTAGAGGCCCTCTTCATCATTTTCTTTGGCGAAGTGGACTCAAAGACTGCTTGTCTCCATCGGCACCACTATTTGAGTCCGCCAGAGTCCGGATCGAGCCGTCTCCATTCCCTCTTGGATCCTCCTCGGCATCAAGATCCCCACTCGTAACTCGAGCTGTGTCATCGTCCACGCTCTCGGACAACTCTGAATACTGACTCACTGTCTCCTCAGTCTTGCTGGTCTCTGTATCATTCCCGCTCAAAATAGGCTCTGAAGGGCCACTCTCAACTCGGGCGCTCCCAGCTCGGCCGGCCACGTCTTTGGAACTCTCTCTCTTCTGTTGTTGGAGGGTCTTGATGGTCCTCACACGCCATCTTGGTGTTGGTAAAAGTGGGACCTAAAAAGGCAGTTGGTATATGTCAGCTACGGTATGTGATGCAAGTATGGTGTATAGAATGAATTCAAACGCAGAGTATGAATATGGTGTGAAAATACAGAATTTAGATGCAGCATTCAGATGCAATGTATCAATGTAGTGTGTTTCAGATGTAGTGTATCAATGTAGCGTAGGAAAATTTTCAATTGAAATGTCAGTTTTAGCATATCAATGGAAATGTGATGACTGAAATGCAAGAAAACTAAAGAAATTACCTAAATGACATGGAAGCCGAGTAGTGCCTCCCTCCTCAAGATCATGCTCTCAAATGAGGCCAAAATCTCGCCCGAATCCCTCGACATACCTTGGAGGTGCCTACAAATGCAGTTTGGAATGATTAGTGTCCGAAAGGAATGAAAATATGAGCATCTGAGCAGGAATAGAAAAATGAGAATTGTAGTGCATACCGGAGGTGAATCAGGCGCTCTGACATATCTATGCCGAGCTGCTATAAGCTCGATAGGGATCTGATATGCCTCAAAGATACCGCCAAAGGTAAGCTCAAGAGGCGATTCGCCACCCGGTCCCCTGGCTCACCTGGGAAGTCCCTCTGTCACGGGCTCTGCTCGCCCGAATCACTTTACGTCTCACTCTTACGACAGGAGCTCCCATTCCCTCACCCCTACGAATGACGGTCAAAGGTGACATCAGGTGTGTCAGGATAAAGGCCATATAATCACCCTCTATACGGAAATACTCTACCTCCATCCCTACCATAAACTAGATCACCTCGTCGGAAGATAGGCTGTGTGTTGCTCTCATGGATGCTGGAGGTGTCATCGATATAAATGGAGTAGGTATGTCCAAAGTTTGACGCACAAAGCGCTAACCTAAGAACCGGGCTCGGCAAATCGGGCCCTCAAGAAGAATGTGATGGCGGGTAACGATCTAAGCTGTATTGTACCAGGCCCGAAGCTCTGTCGGTATCGCAGCCCAGGGCTGCCATGCAATCTGAAACATAAAGTGAACATATTATTAGTTGCTGTCAGTTGCTAATGTGTGGATCAAAACAGTTGTAAAGCAAAAAATGACTTTGTTTTGGGTTACCTCGTGTGCCACTACCATGTTGAAATACTGGCGAAAGAACAGAAGGACTCGTGGGTCCTATGACGGAGCTGGCCGTCGTATACCCAAGAAAAGGGGACTGTCAATGGAACCTCATCCACAGGCTCTGGGGCAAAAGCTTGGAAGTATGTGTATACCCATAACTGCAGAAAGAATGCGAAGGTATATGATCAATACAGCATGAATAGATGCAGTAAAAAGCATAACAGATGCGAAAAGCGTAAAAGCTTACAGTATGAACAGATGTAGAAAGTGCAAAGCAGAAAGCACATATGTGGAATAGATGTAAAGTATGAAATGCTCGAGTAAAAAATACAGTATGAACAGATGTAGAAAGTGCAAAGCAGAAAGCACATATATGGAACAGATGTAAAGCAAGAAATGCTCAAGTAGAAAATGTAAAGTGTAAAAGGGGAATTGAGATGTGTACCTCCTAAGCTTGCCAGTAGCCTCCAACCAAAGTCCCTCGCAGACGGGAGGAGGAGCTCATATATCCGTATAATGTGGTGAGGTCGGCTCCGCCCCAATCGTAAAATTGAACTCGAGGGAAGACCACCAAGGCACTTAGAAGATATAGGCCTACGGTATTCCACCTATTTGAAAACAAGGTGGTACCAAAGATGAACATGAGGAAGCCTCTCGTATACTGCTCTATCTCCTCAATCGTCTCGGGCTCACTCCCCCTAAACTGCTCCTCAAACCAGCTGTATCGCACAATGCCTACACGGTATATTGGTGGATATGCCCCAAGCAACTCGAGCCATGATCCCTCCCACTCCCCCATGTCAAGATTGAGGGGGATTGGATCGCCCCCTACGCCTAAGCTGGTGATCATGGCAAAGTCGTAAGGAGTCATCGTCATCTCCCCTGCGGTGGAAAAGTGGAAAATGTTAGTGGTGTCCCACCACCTCTCCACCAGTGCACTTAAGAGTGGATGGCTCGCTACAACCCTAGTTAAGCTGGAACAGAAGAGACCGAAGCCTGTCTTATCAACAATGTCACGAACTCCAGCTGGGAGCTCGCCATACCAATCTCGAGCGGCCGTCGTACCATAGCCCCTAAAGGTGTGAGACCTACTGTGGTAATGCAAAGTCTTGATCGGATAAGGTGATGCATGAAATACAATAAGATATAGTGTATAGATGAAGGCAGTGCAAGAAATGCAAACAGTTAAGGGAAATAATGTATAAAAATAGTTTTTGTACCTCAACGGCAATGGGCGATAAATGAGACATTTGGTTCTCTCAACAGGGAGGTCCTCTGGCGCATCCTCAAGAAAGTCGATAAAAGGATTTGATGCCTCATGTAGTAGGCACTATGTGTGTCTAAGGATGGTACCTCATTTGGATCAAAAGGGCGATACTCAATGGTAATGGCTCTAGCTCGGTCTCAAATCCACCTCGAAGTCTATTGAGGGAAGCTCGGGAGGAGCCCGTCGTTAGGAAACATCATTCGCCATCTGAAATTAGGTGTAAGATGGGTGAAAATGAGGAAAAGTGAAGAAAAAGGGTAAACTTTGAAAAAGTCAACCCTAGGAGAGAGAAAATAGAAGAAAAAGTCAAAGCCGGGGAAAATGCACAGAACTCAAGAGAAACTCGAAGGGAATGAGCCTAGAATGGTGGAAATGAGAAAAGAAGCATCAAAATCAAATTCCAATCGGTTTAAAGTGAAGAGAACTAGGAGGATTTAGCAAATAAAGTTTGTGTAGGGTGTTGGAAAATGCATAGAAAGCGCAGATCTAGAGAGAAGGAGCACCTAGAGAGAGAGAGAAGGAAGAATTTCGGAGGTGGGGTTGTGTAGAAATGAAGTGCCAAGCCTTATTTTTAAAGACCCAAACCAAAAAACCTGATTTGCCCTCGGCCCGCCATCGATGGCCGGTAAGGCACCATCGATGGCAAGAAGGCACACCAAATAGCAATTGGTGGGCGGCTCCTTCTTGTGGCCAGCATGTGTCCAGGGGTCTCCTCTATGTCTCTGGTTCTGTTTTGTGTTCTTGGATTTCCAGAAGTGAAGGGAATGTTCAGCATTTGGTTTAGAATGTCTTTATGGAGGCTCAGAATCGCATTTCTAGGGTACGATGTTCGTCGTTCATCAACATAAGCAAGGTGTATCCTTTTAACATATTACAACTCTTCTGAGAGGTATATCGGGAGTTGTTCTTGAATTAATCTTAACGGACGCTTTTTTGTTATCACATAGAATATGTGTTTCTTTGTCGTTGCATGGAATGTACATTCCGCTTATCTTTATTGCATAGAACATCTTTGCCATATTATGCGTAGAACATGCCAACAGTCTTCACTATTGTACTATGCATAGAATATGCCCTCAGATTGTTTGGTTTGTGCAAAATATGACATTATATCCCAGTTGTTATTATGTATTTAATATGCATTCTTTCCAATCATGCATAGAATATGCACTTCTTGTACTTGCATAGAAAATGCTCATCTCTTGCATAGAACATGCATCCTTAATATGTTGTACTTGTTGAGTTTCTTTCTTATGCAGACGATATTGTATGTACAGTTCATTTGGTGGAGCCAACACACACAGACGGTATTGTATGTACGGTTCATTCAGAGAAGTTCTGGATAAGATCATTCATGTCTCAGTAAGAGAATGTTTTCCCTAACTTTGTGCATCCATCACACTTGTGTACTTCGTGCATTTATTGCATTTCATCACTCGTGCCTTGTGCACCTGTCCGTCTTCTCCTCTCGCGTGCGATGTGTTAGGACGCTTTGGTTTTGAACAGGCGGGTGTGTTCCGGTCTTCATTTCGCTCTCTCTCTCACATGCGACGCGTTAGGACGCTTTGGTTTAGAGACACATGGGTGCATCCTAGTGTTCTCATTGCCTCTCTCTTCTCCTCTCGCGTGCGACGTGTTAGGACGCTTCAGTTAGAGACGTGGGTGCGTCCCGATGTTCTCACTATCTCTTCTCCTCTCGCGTGCGATGCGTTAGGATGCTTCATTTTAAAACACTCGGGTGTGTCCCTGTGTTCGAACCATCTTTCTTCTCACGTGTGTAACGTTGTAGACGCGCCCTTTGAGGGCCTCACTCTACAGTTCGGACTCCCCTGTTTGTTTCGTTTTGTTGCGGTTCTTAATCTGAACCAAAGAGTCCAACTCTGGCAAATCGTTTGAGAAAACAGATTTTTGAAAAGTAGTGCCAAACATGGACTGCTTTGCCAGATACCAGAGTCGCCACCTAAATATTTTAAAATGGGAAATTTAGGAAACCTTGACTCGGTGCCGAAGGCCACGTCTCCGTCATCACCAAAGTTGTCTTGGCTCGGGAGCTTGGGTACGATCGGGGAAGGTCAGCTATGAGCACCCCCTTTCGCCCGGTCCGAAGACCGGCCTCTACTAACCGTGACATCCGTTTTTGAAAACATTATGTGTTCTTATTCCAATTATTAGCCTAGAATTACTATATTATGCGCGCAGCAAACAAGTATAGACTAGATTGTCTAATTTGGAAATAATCATTTGTAGACACCCCATTTTTGACCGTCCTCAAAACTTGGATGTCACTATTTGAACACTTGATGATTATCCATGTTCGTGTTCGTTTGGAGTTCCCGGAGTTCTCGGCTACGCGCCTTGCCTCAGGACCTCCGAACTTAATCGTTTTGTGTCTGGTTTGCACCAAACACTTGTGCTTTGCTTTGGAGGGGCAGGGAATGCCTTGTGAGGCACCCCCACACACCACCGGCACTAGATAGATGCCACCGGCTGGTTGGTGATGCCATCGGCACTGCTTTCTCAAGAACTTTGGCCGGTCGGCACTTTATGTTGCCGACCGGCACTTTTTTGTGCCGATGATCTTTTTGGCTGGCCGGTGTGTACCCTGTACACCTCTGAGGCATGGTGCATACCAGCTGTGCCAGCTGGAATGCACTATCACACTCCCCCGTGCACAGGGGTGATCCCTTTGCACCTTTGCACCCTTAAAGCTTCTAGAAGCTTGACCCTTTGGCAAAAGCTTCTTGGAGAAGCTTGGCCAGCTGTCTTGGCTTCTCCAAGAAGCCAAGACCCCTTTGCCCCCCCTTGATCTTTTGGTCTTGCTTAGCCATTAAGTCTTGGCTTTAGTTTTGCCTATATAAGCTCATTTCATCTCCCTTGAGCTAGGTTAGAATCTTTAAAGGCAAAAACCAGAGATATATCTCTATATCTCTGATATACATCCATATATATCTATATCTCCTCTCTCATCCTTGTGTGTGTGTTCTTGGCCTAAAAGGTGCATTTTACCTTATGTTTGCACCATTACACACACCATTACACCTTAGCTCGAGATTGAGAGACTTAGAGGGTTGTTTGTTGAAGTTTTGGATTGATTTTGATCACTAGAGAGTGTTGGACCAATTGTTCTTCAAAGGATCTTCAAGGGTAAACTCTTTACTTTAGTTTCCCCATTCTTGCAACTAGTTTCTACCCCTTTTGCTTTGTGTTTTGAGCTTTGTTTATAACTAAAAAATCTTGTTTTTACTTACTCTTGAACCTTCATTAAGGTCATTTTGTGGTTTGAGTAAAGACTCACCCTCTTAGGCTTTGCTTTTGGCCATTTTAGCCCCTTTTCTTGAGGCTTTGTTTACTTGGTGTTTTGGTCTTCACCACCGAAAACCAGTGGATTTTCGTGGTAAGGAAGGTGTCTTGAAGTCTCATATAGGGAGGGACACCCTCTCCCTTTGTCCCTTTTTTTTGCTTTTTGACCTAAAGAATAGCATGTGTGCATGGTTGGTTTTGGCTTCATTTCAGAGCATATTAGTGGTTAATATGATGTGTTATGCCTCTGCTTTTAGGTTAGATTTATGGCCCTTAACATGCCTCTCATACTTGCTTTGTAATGCTTTACTTTGCTTGGAAGTGTGCCATGTCGTTAACCTATCATATCCTCATGTTTTAGCCTTGCATGTTATAGCATTTGATCTTGATTTGTCATAAAAGGGGCTGTTAGCTTGTTTTTTGCCATGTTTGGCATGTTTGGTATTGTTGTCTTGCTTGTTGGCTTGTGAGCTTTGGGTGTGTGAGTCCCTAACATGTTTAGCCTACCTTGATCTCTTGATTTGGCATCATTTTAGATCATATTTCAGTCCTTATATCATACCTATAAGTTTCCTTTATCATCTCATTCATGCTTTGAAATATTGTAATGTTATGCCTAGGAATAGGCCATTTACACCCTTGTTTTGTTTAGAGCATTTTGGGGCTGTCACATTAAAGTTTTTGAGCGTGTTTATGCATGATGGAACTCTTTTTGCTTATATAATTCATGCCATGAGTGGTCTTGGTGATAGTGAAGGCGCTTCCTTTTGTGCCTTAACCTTAGGCCATTTGACTTGCATGTTTGCATTAGTATTGGTCACCATTTTGGGCATGTTTTGCCTTTGCTTTTGGGTTGGTTTGAGGGCTGCCCCATTGTGGTCTAGTCCACCATCACATGTTTGCCTCATGACTATCGCTTAATTGGTTATTTAAGTGTTGTAGTAGGTTGGTTCCATTGCTTGGATTGTCCCTATAACTTGCATTACATTTGCATCTTGCATGCATGAGCTTCATACCTTTGTCATGATAGGTTGCATTGCATTAGATATGCCTTGCATCTTAGACTTATGTTGCATCATTGGAGCCATGTTACATGACATGCATTTCATTACTTGGTTTGGGGTGTCAAACCAAGTATGGGAAATGAGGTGTTTGTACCTCAAGTGACAAAACACACCTTAATTCCCATGTCACCAAGGCCCTTGACCGACACATGATAAGGTCTTGGTTTCATTTGTGTGTTTGCACGCATTTTGACATTAAAATGCAAACTTAGTTCTTAGGTCATCATGCACCAAGATGCATAATTGATGGCCTAAGAACCAAGGGTCAAGCTCCCTTGAGTCTCAAGCATGATAGGGAAGCATTGGCCGTGCTTACATATGCCTAAAAACCCATGCCATGCATTCTTTGGTCTGCTGTTCATCCAAAGCGTCCCTGCGAGAATCTTACGCCGACCGCGATATAATGTGCCGACCGGCACTATATTCTCAGCTGATAGCCTCCTTAACAGCCGATGGATATTGTACACGACCGGTGGACATTCTATTCAGCCGGTGATGATCTTCAGTGTGCAGGGAGCATGTTCTGAGACTTTGGAAGTTTTCCAGAGGAGCAGGGCAGTAAAAGCAGAGCCAACAGTGGTATAGTGCGGGTTTCCGGGCAAGTCGGGTTCGAGCATGCATCATTCGCGCATCCCGAGGCAGGGCTGAGGCCCCCCTTCTTTTTACATTGAATTTAATTTGATGATTTGAAATTCTGTAATAATCCATTATGTATTTTGACTGTATTATTTTTCGGACTGTATATTCTTTTGGTCCCTCCGAGTGAGGGCGTATTTGTAATAAGTGTGGGTGAGTGCGGTGTATGTCTTCCAACCCCCATTTCTTTCTCCCTTTTACGTACCTGCTTTTAATGGTTAGTATTAGGGCATGTTTATTTTAGCATACCTTATGCTATACATGCGTGCATCCATGCATTTGTTGACATGCATCGGGCTCGGTACATCATACAAACCGCATTGTATTTTCAATTCCAAATTGAATACGTGCATCGAATAAAGTGCATTTCACATGCCATCTTTAGGGTTAGCCGAGCCTACTCTAAATTGCATCTTGCATGTGTTGCATTAGCTACTTAACATGAACTAGGTCATGCATGTTTGCTAACTAGTTTCTTGTTTTGGCACGGAGTACGATGTAAGTATTTTACGCTTTAGCATATCGCATGCGTGTGAATGTTAACATGACAGTATGCTTACCATGCGGCTAAATGCTTATCTGAGATAAATTGTTTGAATGCCTGTGGGTGGAGGTTGGGTTGCTTGAGTTGGAAAACTCATTAAAATCCGTGTTTTAGCCTACTCGCGAGTAGCAATTTCAAAAGCATTCTCAAAACAAACGGATATGCAATGTGTGTTTCCAAATTAGGCAATCTAGTCTATACTTGTTTGCTGTGCGCATAACATAGTAATTCTAGGCTAATAATTGGAATAAGAGCATGTAATGTTTTGAAAAACAGATATCACGGTTAGTAGAGGCCGGTCTTCGGACCGGGCGAAAGGGGGTGCTCATAGCTAACCTTCCCCGATCGTACCCAAGCTCCCGAGCGAAGACCACTTTGGTGATGACGGACACGTGGCCTCGCACCGAGTCGAGGTTTCCTAAATTTCCGTTTTAAAATATTTAGGTGGCGACTCATGTCTGGCAAAGCAGTCCATGTTTGGCACTACTTTTCAAAAATCATTTTTCTTCAAAGCGATTTGCGGATTTGGACTCTTTGGTTGATTAAGAACCGTAACACAAAAGTCGAGTATGGCGAGGTCCCCATGGGCTTATTCTGATTCTGGCGACTCTGCTGGGGAGTTTTGAGAGCTTGACTCGAACTCGTGATATCTTGTTTTGACTACACTTATGTGTTTCTTTGCATTACATGTGCATTGGTGCGCCTAGGACACCGTGTTGGCCATCTGCTATTCCTGAGCGGTTTGCTGGAGGCTTGTCTTGTCAAGGCATGTCCATAAGGCTGACCGGCTGCGGGCTTTGCCAGTATGGGAACACAAACCCCGGTTTTACCGGGGCACCCTTTTTGACCATTCGACCTAGTACATATTCAGAATCCATAGTGACCATTCCAAACTAGGACAGGTTGCTTACCTGATATAGGTTGTTTGAAACCGTTGCGTGCGTAGTGAAACCCTAGCTCCTGACAAAATAGGACAGGGAAACCCTACCCCAACATAGGGGTGTATTGGCTCTCATTTACTTGCTATGTGCTTTTAGAGTGTATCTATACAGGGAATGCATATACCAGTTTGCGAGTCTGGGTATCAGGCCTGAGGGCACCAGTAACAGTATTTTGGGGAATCAGTTATCCGTGGGAACAGGATTCAGACTTGGGGACAATAATTCAGAAACAGTGATCAGTATTTGAGGAACAATGTATCGAATTCAGCGTGTTATCCAAACCGTGTGTTGCATGTTTATTTTATGCCGTTGTGCTGTCCAATTGTCTGTTTATTTATACGCTTTATTTATCTTTTTATTAGGTAGTTGAGCACAATTGCTACCGACCCGATAGATATCCCCCAAGCACCCTGGGTCAGAGGCCGTCGACTCCTTCGATCTGAGGATCTGATAGACGGACAACCAGTGTACTACTCACTACCCCCGGTTACTAGACGGAGGTCAGTCAGGCAGAGGACATTAGTACAGCCATCGATTCGAGGGCTTTATCTACCCCACCGTGTTCGAGGGATCGGGATTCATGGTCACCAACAGAGAGAATATATACCAAGAATCCAACCAGGCGAGGATAGCATGGCTAGTTTGGAGGAGATGGTGCGCCACCTTCAAGAAAGCATGAAAGCAATGCACAGATGCCGTCCGTCAGTGATTTCGCATAACAACGAGCCATAGTTATGAGGAACAGCAGAGACAATTGCTGTGCTAGAGCAAAGAAACCGAGCATCCGCCAGATCAAGTTCCTCCCCACCAGAATCCCTAATGTCGGGAGACAACCAATGTTCAGATGACTGAGTCGCCCACAGACCGCCCCACCTTCAACCCTACCACAAATCCAACCTCGACTATCAAAACACCCACCAACCTACGGACTCTCCTTTGAGTTCGAGATCGATCCCACCGCACTAAAGTTGAGCAAGCTTGAAAAGTTGTTCAAGAGGTCCCAAGGGTCAAGACTATCCCCGACATTGAAGATGGTTACACCGACGCAAATTGCGACGCCGCCACGATTCAAAATGCCTCATATTGATCGATTTGCTGGGTCTGGGGACCCCATGGTGCATTTAAGGCTGTTTTCAGATGTTCTATGGCCGATGGGCCTCAGTAGGCTTCAGAAATTGTCATTGATTGGCCGGACCCTGTCGGCTGTGGCAGTAATATGGTATGCTAAGCTAGAAGATGACGTCAAGAGGAATTGGGACGAAATGGCCGAGGCCTTCATCGCCAAGATTAAGTATAATCCACAGATTGAGATCACGACCCGTGTTCTCGAGACGACTAGGCAAGATCCTAAGGAATGTTTTTCAAATTTTGTTACCAGATGGAGGGCCAAGGCTTCGATGATGACCTTGAGGCCTACGGACAAAGACCAGATTCGAATGATTGTGCGCAATCTTCAGCCGAAGTTGATGCAAAAGATGATAGTACTCCCCTTTCCTACTTTTTCTGACCTACATGAAATGGGAGTGTAGATTGAAGATGCCTTGAAGCAAGGCTTGATTGATAATGACCGGGAGCAACCCCGACGAACTTTCAATCGTGGTAGCAATGCAGGCCCGAGTGGCACTACTACTACGAGAGCCACCGAAGTAAGCATGGTCACCGCTAACCCCTCTCCAAGAAATACGGCGGCTGCACCATTCTCCGGCGCGTCTGGAAGCAACCCACAAACAACCAAATACCCACCCAAGAACACCCGAACCTTCGCCCCACTTTATATGCCCCTATCCAAGGTTTTGGGGGTGCTAATAAAAAAAGGGCACTTGAAGCCCCTGGAGCCGCGGCCCTTACCAGAAAAACTTCCCCCTACCCATAACCCGGCCAAGTATTGTGCGTTTCACCAGCAGCACGGTCATGACACTGACTAGTGCTATCGGTTACGCCATGAAATTCAAGATCTCATTGATAACGGGGTGATTTTACCTCCCGAAAAACCCAATGTTACTACAAATCCCCTCCCCACACATAACCAAGCTCCACCACCCAAAAGACTTAATTTCATCCATACCGGGGGCGTGTCCTACGACCCTAGTATCTACATCACACCCACCCACCTGCCTAAACCGGAGGTGTTCCTTCCCGACAATCGACTTGTGCATGATGGACATCTCTATCACCCAACCCAAGCCAGCAGTGGTGACCACCGAGAACAGAGGAAGGGAAATTCCAAAGGGGAAACAGGTTATTGAGTCAGAATCTGCGGAATCTGGGAGTTACGTTGGGAAGACATACAGTCCGAGTGACTACATCTCATCAAAAGGCCAAGATGGGCCCGGAGTAGAATTGCCAACAGGGGGAGAGTTGTGTGTAATCCAAGGAGATAGTCTAGGACAGGGAACAGATGATGTAACAGCTATAGGGGGGACCTGGCCGATCTCCAATTTTACAGTGACCAATACCCAGAGGGCGCGGCAGTTGCGTGGTTCGATTATGAGGATTCAGCGGAAGTTACTGGGTGGTTGGACGATCAGCCCGACGTGGTAGGAGAATTTCAGGCAGAACAGGACTCAGCAGGATTGAGAATACCAGCAGCGGCCGGAAGGGTCGAAGAGCAGAACACATCGCCGGGGGGCGCCGGTGTCGAGAATTTCGCCCGAGACTGGAATATTTTGAGTGCCAAGATCATTGAACAGTCAGCTATGTCAGAACAAGCAAGTTTTGAAGATTCCGAGAGAATCAGGAAGGCAAAGGCCCATGTGGGAGTTGAAACTGCTGTGTGCATAGGAACCGAGAATACTGCAGGCATATGGATGGAAGATCTTTCGCGCGAAGAAGTCATACGAGTAACCGGTGTCTGCCGATGGAATGTGGTGGGAAGATGAGGACCTATGCCTTGCCCATACGGACGAAGTTTGGGGGAATAGCGAACCCGATAACACCTGGTACCTTGGAGAGGTTGATCACATGACACGGAGTGTGCGGTATTTCAAACCCCCAAACCTGGATCAACCAGAGGCTTCAGGGAAGGATAGGGAAGCCGAGAAGCAAAAGGAGAAGCAACTCGAAGAAGAAGCTGTACTCAAGCAGCTGAAAAAGATACAAGCAGACATCTCCATTTGGGGACTGCTCATGGCCTCGCGAGTACACAGACAGGCCGTTTTGACGGCCATGGATAAGGCCAAACTCTCCATAGAGACTACGCCAGAACAGTTGGTTGGACTGGTTTTTCCGGGAGGAGGTTCCCCGACATTGACCTTTTCAGACAAAGAACTTCCGCCTGAGGGCGTAAATCACAATAAACCCCTCTACATCTCTGTGGAATGTAGAGATAAGTGGATACCGGTGGTACTTGTTGATACCGGGTCTGCCATCAACGTCTGCCTAGCAAGGACGGCGTATGCAATTGGCTTGAAAACTGTAGATTTCATACCAACAGCCCAAGTCATCCGCGCATATGACAACACAAGTAGAGAAGTAATGGGAACAGTTAAAATTCAGACAAAGGTTGGGCCAGCACGACACGAGATAGATTTCCATGTTCTAGAAGTTCCCGCAACTTTTAATTTGCTTTTGGGGCGACCGTGGCTGCATCAGGTGAAGGCAGTATCATCTACTTTGCATCAAATGGTGAAATACCCCTATGGAAAGGGAGTAGCCATTGTCTTTGGGAATTCGTCAATCCACCCACCACCGGAAGTATCCACGCCTGTACTAGAAATTGAGCACGGTATGGAAGATGTGTTCATATCAGGTTTTACCTTGGCCGAGGCTCAGGTTGTACAGAATATCATGGCCGCTAACGAAGGAATATACGTCAGTGCTCAAGCAGTCTACCTCATGAACAAACTCCAATACATCCCCGGGATGGGATTAGGGAAGAGCGGCCGTAAGGGCATTGCAACGTTGGCCGAAGTGCCGCACAACCCTCACACCTTCAGTTTGGGTTATCTGCCCACCAAGGAAGATTGGGTAAGAAAAGGAAAAGAGATGGCAGGAAGAGCCAAAGCAAAACAGATGGGGAAACCTTTTGAATTGATGCATCGGCCCATCCAGGGTACCCTGAACGGACGCTTCGTCCGGGAGGGGGAAGATTTCCATTCTGTGGTTTTCCGGAGCCATGGCTGAATAAAGAAAAGAAACGCATGCCAGGATTTGAAATTATCTTCGACTTGCAGTTATCTGGGGATGATGTTGCTGAAGAGCAGACAGACCCAACAGTTGAGGTCAAACATAGCGAGGAATTGGAGTCTGCGGACACAGAGTTTGAAATGGGGGTAGCATCGCATATCTCTCCGAGATCCTTTGATCGACCAGTTGTGCTTGGGGGATGACTCGGTGTCCATGATCGGAGATGAAACGGCTGCGGGCCTACCATCAGCTATTTTGGATGCATCCATCGCACCCTCCTCACTGGCAAGACGAGGATTTTTGTCAAGCAAAGACCGGTCAGTAGTGAACCGAATCTGATTCCACCGAGTCTTGTGAGTCGGAATCAGGTTCCAGCTCGTCTGAGTCTGAGTTCGGTATTCCTGGGGGTGATAACCCGGATGCCACAATCCTGTCCAGGTCGTCTTTTTCTTTCTCTTTTGAGTCTGGCCAGAATAAGAATTGGACGGTTCGGAAGTATCTAATGAGAATGAGGTGACTGTGGTTTCTGAGTACTTTTCTGTGCCTTTGGTTTATTGCTTAAATCAGGACTTTCAAAATTTTGATGAAAACGACGAGGACGAAATTCCTCCGGTTTTGCAACGACTAATTGAACAAGAGCAGGAGAGGTTTGTTAAACCCTTAATGGATGAAATCACTACCGTGAACATTGGTACTGAGAAGGACCCGCGGCTGGTCCAGATCGGGTCCACGTTGTCTTCGGAGGAACACGAGCGCTTAGTCGCTTTATTAAAAGATTTCAAAGATGTTTTCGCGTGGTCCTACGAAGACATGCCTGGAATCGATCCTGAGATTGTACAGCACCGGATCCCTCTTGACCCCGAGGCCCGACCTGTCAAACAGAAGCTCAGGAGAATCCGCCCTGATTGGGCCATTAAAATCAAAGAAGAGGTCACCAAGCAGATTGACGCCGGCTTCCTGCTGGTATCTGAATACCCGACTTGGTTGGCCAATATTGTTCCAGTGCCGAAGAAGGATGGCAGAATCCGGGTATGTGTGGATTTCAGGGATTTGAACAGAGCCAGTCCGAAGGATGACTTTCCCTTGCCGCATATCGACGAGTTGGTAGATTTCACAGCGGGGCATGCTTTGCTCTCATTCATGGACGGTTTTTCAGGCTATAATCAGATAGTAATGGCACCAAGACCGGAGAAGATCGCTTACCACCGTGGGTACATATTGCTCTGAGTAATGCCATTTGAAGAACGCTGGGCTATATATCAACGGTCGCGACCACAATATTACATGACATGATCCATAAAGAGGTTGAGGTGTACGTGGACGACATGATTGTCAAGTCCAAAGAAAGAGAGGGCCACTACACCGCCTTGCAAAAGTTTTTCCAAAGGATCAGGGAATTTCGGCTGCGGTTGAATCCTCAGAAGTGCACATTTGGTGTTACAGTGGGAAAGATGCTGGGATTTCTGATTACACAAAGGGGCATCGAAGTCGACCCTTCCAAAATCAAGGCCATCTTAGAAATGCCACCACCAATGACTGAAAAGGAGGTGCGAGGCTTTCTGGGTAAAGTGCAATTCATAAGGCGGTTTATCTCAAAACTAACCTTAACTTGTGAACCACTTTTTGGTCTTCTAAAGAAAGGAAAGAAGTTCCAATGGGACGGCCGATGTCAAGCTGCATTTGAACAGATTAAAGAGTATCTACAGAATCCGCCTGTGTTGTCACCACCAAAGCCGGGGAAGCCGTTGATACTGTACCTGTCAGTGACTGAAGCTACAATGGGCTGCATGCTCGCACAAGAGTCGGAAGATAAAGTGGAAAGGGCCATCTACTATCTGAGCAAGAAGATGCTGGATTATGAGACCCGCTACACTCCGCTGGAGAAGGCTTGTTTGGCCTTGGTATGGGCTACCAGGAAGCTGCGGCACTACCTGTTAGCTCACTCTGTAATGTTGGTTTCACGACTTGATCCCATCAAATATCTTTTCGAGAAACCAGCGCTTACGGGTAGGCTAGCTCGTTGGTTGCTGTTGCTCTCCGAATTTGACCTCAAGTATGTGACGCGTAAGTCGGTAAAAGGAAGAGCGGTAGCAGAGTTCCTTGCCGACCACCCGGTTGAAGGACGAAGCGTTGAGTACTGTTCCCAGATGAAGCCATTCGCACATCGAAGATGAAACTTGACGATGTACTTTGACGGAGCGTCAAATCAATACGGGTATGGGATAGGGTGTTGCTGATAGCGCCTGACGATTCCCGTATCCCTTTAGCATTCAAGCTTCAGTTCAAAGTCTCGAACAATGAGGCAGAGTATGAGGCATGTATTGCCGGTCTAGAAGCTGCCCTAGAACTAGGGGCAAGACGATTGGACGTCATTGGGGATTCGAAACTCGTTGTGTCTCAAGCTAAAGGAGATTGGAAAGTAAAAGAGGAAAAGATGATAATTTACCACCAGACCTTGGATTTGTTAATTCCTCGGTTTGAAAAGCTAAATTTCACTCACCTAGTAAGAGAGAACAACAGGTTTGCAGATTCGCTAGCAACTCTATCTTCCATGATAGACATCCCATCTGGGGTCCGGATGCGTCCAGTCATTATTGACCAGAAATTTGCACCTGCCTACGAATCAATCTCTGCCATAGATGAAGTGCAGGATAACAACCCTTGGTATCACGATATATGGAACTTCTTGGAAAAGGAGGCATATCCACCAGGGGCAAATGCCAAGGACAAAAGGGCAATTAGAAGAATGGCTGTTCAGTTTATCGTCTGCGGGGGTAAATTGTACAAAAGGGGTCACCTGGGAATGCACAAGTTGTGTGTAGAAGCTGAAGAGTTGAAGCGCCTGATGGAGGCCATCCATGGAGGAGAATGTGGGGCCCATATGAATGGAGTGATGCTGGCACGAAAAATCCTCAGACAGGGCTACTACTGGTCTACTATGGAGGAAGATTGTATCGGCTTTGTTCGGCGATGCCACAAATGCTAGATTCATGCAAACCGCATGAACATCCCGCCATCAAAGTTATACAACATGACATCACCATGGCCGTTCTCAGTTTGGGGAATCGATGTGATTGGAGCTGTTACTCCGAAGGGGTTGAATGGGCATGAGTATATCTTGGTAGCAATAGATTACTTTACAAAGTGGGTCGAGGCCCAATCATATGCCGTGTTGAAGGCTTCGCAGGTCGCAAAGTTTATCAGGAACAACATTATCTGCCGTTATGGAGTCCCGAATGAGATCATTTCGGACAATGGTTCTCATTTCAAGAAGGAGGTGATTGATTTGTTGGAGAAGTACAATGTGGCTTTTCATAAGTCGTCCACGACGCCGCAGACCAACGGAGCAGTTGAGGCCGCCAACAAAAACATCAAACACATACTGCAGAAGATGGTGGAAACCTATCGGGACTGGCTAGATAAGTTGCCGTTTGCTCTGTGGGGCTACCGAACTTCAATTAGAACTTCTA
Organism: Camellia lanceoleosa; assembly: GCA_025200525.1. NCBI lineage: Eukaryota > Viridiplantae > Streptophyta > Magnoliopsida > Ericales > Theaceae > Camellia > Camellia lanceoleosa. Next base: position 2,683,340 of record CM045761.1, on the reverse strand, counting down.
CCGGGGCGACTCCATATTCCTTGGTATATGGGATGGAGGCCGTTCTACCTATAAAGATTGAGGTTCCGTCTCTACGAGTATTGGCTGAGTGTCTGTCACGCCCCAAACCCGCCCCTAAAAGTTTGGGCATGACCCGTTCGCAAACAGACACAAAACCTGTTATACATATCATATGGGGCCTGAACGGAAGCATCCAATAATATATAATAGCGTAAAATAACATCCATTGAGCTATCACTACTATGCCAGAAGCGAGAACATAATGCGATAATTATACTTGATGTGTATCTGAAGATAGTTATGTACATATACATCTTCCTCATAGACATTTGGGTACAGACTAAATACAACTTTAAAACTTAACAAAACTCCAAAAGTTGAACGGTTAACACCTAATAGCTTAGACACTCAAGGCTTGGCAACTGGTATCGGAAGCCACAGGTTAAGATTGACCTCCAGGTTGAGTGCCTACAGAAACAGACATAAAATAAAGTGAGTCAAGCTCAGTGAATAATAGTACGTAAATCATGTAATGTTCCACTCAAACAATAAAGTATATAATTGCAGAAGTATATGTTTATTTACACTCTGTAAATATCTTGAGTCCAGTTTCCTTAACAACGCAGTTTAGTATGTATAGAGGATTCAAAATGTTCATATTTTCAAATAACAGAATAGCCATCACCCCAGTCGATTCTGAGAATAGCCTTTCGCCCATCATATGAGCGGCTTATCGGCCAGAGATAACGAACGCATAAAGCGTGATGAGCATATAAAGCGTGATGTAACGCATAAAGTGTGAGGTGCAGAACTAGTAGAAGATAATAAGTTTTGAAACCAAGACATATCATGCTAAATCTTAAACGGAGCGGATCAATAGGCATATGTATAACCGAATAAATAAACAGAGCGAACCATCCCAAAGTCATCGAATATCGCGGACCATAAGCAGAATAATAAGCGAAGCGTAACAATCCCAATTGATACACATACAACATCATTCTCGATGAAAATTGAGCGTTATAAATGGACATTAATAGTAACGACAAACATTAGCGACAATTAAACATACATCGGCGTAGTAGTATTCACATTTCACTTGTTTATCGCGACCACGTAATGTGCATTTTATCTACCAAAATAGTTGTCTCATAATTAACAAAGATGATACCAATTGCTTACGATGCGAGGATTAATATACCATATAAATAGAAGAATAGTTCCATAAACATACCGTTGTATGTAGCTTCCTCAACATTCATCTTGATTGATTAACTTAATGTTAATGAAATCACTTACACGTAACGAGCGTTAATACCATAATCATTATCGAGAAAATAAAATGTACATGTAGCGTACTATTACTCACGATGATTAGACGCTTGATCCTCGTAATTGACCCTACACAATTCATAATACACATAAAAATCGGGTCACATATCATTATTCCGTTTTTAACTAGTTTATTTCTCTTTATCCCATTTACACATCATTTGGCAATTCAACATGAATCAAATTAAATCTTTGAATCTCATCTCAACATTCCACACCCAAGTTCATGTCATCCATAGTCTTAATACATTATTTCCTTAATTTTTCCCTTCCATTATAGCATAAATTCTAATGTTTATAACAAAGTTCATTCGCTAATATTTTTACATAATTTCGAAATATCTCAGAAATCCAATTAAATTTATACATATACAATTCAACATCTCAATTTCCTTATTCTACCTTCAATTTGGGCCAATTCATTAGTTATCACCATTAATCAACTTAGGGTCTCAAGACAAAAATCCAAACTCCTCAAACTATTACTTCTTCTTCCAATTCTCTCCATCTAAAGTTCATAATCCATCACTTTAATCTAGCAATTGCATCTCTAACATAATAAACCCAAAACCCCCAAATCACAAATTGGACATAATATATACAAAACTATAGATTTGTAGTTATATACACAACATACCATAAATCTACACCCAAAATACCATAAATCCATCAATCAATACAAATAAGATCTCCTACCTCAAGATTGAAAGCAAGGAAGCTAGGTCAAGAGTATCACTTTGAAATTCCAAAATCAAATCGGTTGGAAATGTTCATCTTCTTGTCCTCTTCACTTCTTGGTGGAAGATCTTGATCAAAACAAAGAGAAATGGTGAGGATTTGGGATCAAAACCCTAGGGTTTTCGGTCCTAGGGAAAGGAGAGAAGAGGGAAAAGAATATGTGAAAAATGATCCAAAAATCTGGTTTAAAAGCTGCTGTCCGTAATCTCCGCTCGAGCGGAGAAATTCGCTCGAGCGGACTGTTTTCATTGCAGATCCCGAAACTTTGAACAGGTATAACTCTCTCATTCGGACTCCGTTTTAGGTCATTCTTGTGCTCAAATTGAAGCCCCGGAAATAAGCTTTCCAATGGTTCTAACCTCACATCCATATTCAAAGTGGGAAAAAGAAAAGGGCAAATGAGTGACGGTTGGTCAAACGAATTATTCCAATTAAAGTTTTTAGTCCCGCTTACTTTACCATCATCTTATCATCTCGATTAATATCCCAAAATAAGGTAAGGACATTTCAAATACACTAAGAAGAACATCAAAAATGAGTCCACATGCTTCAAAATCAAACTTACCCGCTCGGCCAACCTTGCAGCCGAGCGCCACCAACAAAGTCGTCCCGGCGTAAGAACTCCCGCTCGGCGGAGAACCACAACTCGGAATCTCGGGCCGTCAAAAATTGCTGAAACCCCAAAGTCCGCTCGGCGGCCACTCCGCTCGGCGGAGGAAAGGATTTCGGTCGTTACATCCTTCCTTCCTACAAAAATTTCGTCCTCCAAATTTGAGAAAACCAAATAGAAAATAGGTCAGACATATACAGAAGCACACCCTGTAATGTTCCAAAACTAAATCCACACTTGGGATAGAAAAGGATCACAAATACTTTCGATCACCATATACGCATTAAAATTTCAGCGGCCAAGGAACGACACTAACCAATTATAATCCCAAGGCCCATACCAACTTCTCAATTTCAAAGACAATTCACATTATCCGGTCCATCACCAAAATTCAATTGCACTTCAATTAGTGGCATCACCAACTCCTTATTTCATTGACACTACAAGCATAGAATAGTGAGGACCATCATACAATTACCTTAATGACACTCACATAAAGGCTCCTACTCAACTTCAAGAGAGGTCAATCAAAAGCTCAAACATACCTTAAACTTTAAAATCTATACACCCTTTTCACTTTCTCATTTACTTTTTCTTTTCAATCCTTATTTCTTTCTAGGCGTAAGAAGACTTGGATATATATATAGATGGTCATACATAAAACATATGGGATACAATCCAATCGTTTAAGCATTCCCAAAATGGAAATCTCGTAAACATACTTAAGATTACATAAGAATTATGTCGCCACAGATACATAATCAATTTCGATAATTAACCTTTAAGGTTTCAAATTCTTATTCAATTATGCGAAATGAGTTCCCACAGCATGCATTAAGTTCACTCGTAATGAAAGTACCCTCCACAAAGTCTCTAACTAAGTCAGCCCAGCTGTAATAGTTCCATACACAATTTTAATTAGAGAGTACATGTTCGAACTTATCTTCTAATGCAGTTTACTCGGTGGTCCCTGACCATTACGTAGTTCCCAAGTAACTTAATTACATGGTTAGACTTAAATCCGATTATGCATCATTGGATCAGATTTCAGAACTTACCAAATAAGGTTCTGCCTAAGAGGTACCACAATTTCCATTTACGAAAATATACTAAGATCATAGCATTACATAGGTTTTAAATCACATTCTCTACTTCTTGACGAAATCTGAATGGTGGGAAAAAAATCCCCATTATAGACACCTGATCATGCCGTCATATTGAATTCAAAATCATACTTGACTAATCATTCATAATCGTAAGGTATAACATTTTCCTTTACTAGCGCTTTTCTTGTTATAACACAAATTCATTTGGTTCCCCTTTCCCTATTCAAACAATTCTTCCGCTTTCTCCTTTGGAAGAGACAACGCCACTCACATGGTTTCGTCTTTACAACTTATAATTATAGTGGATCAACAACGGACGAAAGCGTAAAATAGAGACCAATCATTGGGCGGTTAGTTAACATACATAGAGCTTCGCTTAGTCCTCGCACGTAGATTCTACCAAGTTCATTCATATAATTATAACTCTTATTACGTATACAAGAACCATAAAAAAAAAATCACATCTTTCCAAGTCTATAAAAGCAACAACTTATAATAGTATAACAAAGGAGCAATTTGATTTCGTGACATCCCGGTTCAGAATTCTTAATATTAATTCAATGTGGTAGTCCATCAATTTGTAATCATGTAGTGAATATTGTCCAAAGTTGTCTAAACATGTAAGAGAAGGTAAATGTCCTTAACAAAATGGAATATTTCCATGTCTTTTATTTCCACCAGAATCCACGAGATCGTGCAAAACAGTTCACATCATAACTTCCATATAGGTGATATAGAACAATGCCACAACCTCTAACATTTGCATAGTTACATAAAATAGTTCACAGAAATGAGTTTTTCAATCTTAAGTCACTTAATATACAAAAACAGAATTTGAATTCCTGCAGTAGCTTAGCTACTTACTGATCATTTAGGTTGACTTCGAAGTAGTCAACAGTTGCCATTTTTCTTTCTTTTTTTTTTTTTATTACCACCCTTATATATCACAAATCACAGATTTCACAACCAAATCCCAATTACACGTAACCTGAACTCATTCGACCCTACCAATCCACATCATGTTATGACATAGCATAAACTGAACAGATACATAGAAGCATACTTGGACAGAATCTTAGTTATACTTGAATCGAAACAAAAATCGGACTTATACTTGATCGTAATCCACCATAAGACCGATGGGTGGCAAGAGATATCTTGTAACATACTTATACCACGGTATTTTTACCCCCGGGCAAGGGCCCTTAATACTTTTACATACATGGATCATCATTCCTTAATTCGTAACATAACATATCAGAAAATGAAGCAGTGCTTGTCATATCATGTCATTATCGTGCACTTAACAGAATAGAATAAGTCACTTCTTACATGGGTCCAACTATTATCCAAAACACAACTTATCAAAATACATATCACAATACCTTTTTAAATCATAGGTCTAAACAATACCATAACAAGAAAGACATCACTATTATGACAACTGAAACAGATTCAGATATATGCTCATAATCATATTCATATTTAAATTTTGCATAAGATCATATATGGCTAACTATCGGAGACCACAAATGTAGGTCCGAAGACCACAACAGTAGGTCCAAGACCACAAATGTAGGTCCGAAGACCACAATGTAGGTCCAAAGACTACAACAGTAGGTCCAAGACCACTACAGGTAGGTCTAATGACCACAACAGGTAGGTCCAAAGACCACAACAGGTAGGTCTAATGACCACAACAGGTAGGTCCGAAGACCACAACAGGTAGGTCCGAAGACCACAAAATTGATACCAATAGCCACGGTATTGTTACCCTCGGGCGAGGGCCATAGGCCACGGTATTGTTACCCCCGGGCGAGGGCCATCCGGACTAAGGGTGCCACAAATACTTATACCATTTTAACAGATTAGCATGTTGGCCTGCATCGATTGGCCTTTCATTCAGATAACCTTTCGGCACAGATATATCAGAAATATACAGAAGTGTGTATGGACTCAAGAGGTGGCTCGTACGAATTCTAGAGGTGGCTCCCACTAAAGTGTAGCACTTAGTTCAGACAAAGACTTTGCTCCACACCAGAAGTCAATAAGTCTCATCATGTCATATCATAAGCAAAACGAGTATCATAGCGGAACAACCATAATGTCATCAAATCAGGCTTTTCAAAAATCAATCATTTCGTATAATAGACATGAGAGGTATAATAGGCATGGCTCATAATCGTTAACGTAAACAAATTACTCTTAACGCTATCGCCTTTTCATATGCACTAAGGATGTCATGCATGAAGCCTAAGTTCTTTCTAGACATCCTACAGCTCAATGGATTCGTGTGTGAGATAGCAACTCGTGCTCTGATACCACTTGTCACGCCCCAAACCCGCCCCTAAAAGTTTGGGCATGACCCGTTCACAACCAGACACAAACACAGTATACATATCATATGGGGCCCGAGCGGAAGCATCCAATAATATATAATAGCGTAAAATAACATCCATTGAGCTATCACTACTATGCCAGACCGTGAGATGTAACATAATGCAGATAATTATACAGTGATGTGTATTTGAAGATAGTTATGTACATATACATCTTCCTCATAGACATTTGGGTACAGACTAAATACAACTTTAAAACTTAACAAAACTCCAAAAGTTGAACGGTTAACACCTAATAGCTTAGACACTCAAGGCTTGGCAACTGGTATCGGTAGCCACACGTTAAGATTGACCTCCAGGTTGAGTGCCTCTGTAAATGCATATAAAATAAAGTGAGTCAAGCTCATGAATAATAGTACGTAAATCATGTAATGTTCCACTCAAACAATAAAGTATATAATTGCGTATATATGTTTATTTACACTCAGAATATCTTGAGTCCAGCTTTCCTTAACAACGCAGCTTTAGTATGTATAGAGGATTCAAAATGTTCATATTTTCAAATAATGTAATAGCCATCGGTCCCAACATTGAGAATAGCCTTTCGCCCAAATATAACGGCTTATCACCAGAGATAACAGAACGCATAAAGCGTGATGAACGCATAAAGCGTGATGTAACGCATAAAGTGTGAGGGTACGTAACTAGTAGAAGATAATAAGTTTTGAAACCAATGTATATCATGCTAAATCTTAAACGAACGGATCAATAGACAATATGTATAACCGTAATAAATAAACAGAGCGTAACCATCCCAAAGTCATCGAATATCGCTGCACCATAAAATGTAATAATAAACAGAAGCGTAACAATCCCAATTGATACACATACAACATCATTAATGATGTAAAGTCAACGTTATAAATGCACATTAATAGTAACGACAAACATTAGCGCAATTAAACATACATCCGACGTAGTAGTATTCACATTTCACTTGTTTATCGCGACCACGTAATGTGCATTTTATCTACCAAAATAGTTGTCTCATAATTAACAAAGATGATACCAATTGCTTACAGATGCCGAGGATTAATATACCATATAAATAGAATGAATAGTTCCATAAACATACCGTTGTATGTAGCTTCCTCAACATTCATCTTGATTTCGATTAACTTAATGTTAATGAAATCACTTACACGTAAACAAGCGTTAATACCATAATCATTATCGAAAAATAAATGTACATGTAGCGTACTATTACTCACAGTGATTAGACGCTTGATCCGCCTCGTAATTGACCCTACAAAATTCATAATACACATAAAAATCGGGTCACATATCATTATTCCGCTTTTAACTAGTTTATTTCTCTTTATCCCATTTACACATCATTTGGCAATTCAACATGAATCAAATTAAATCTTTGAATCTCATCTCAACATTCCACACTCAAGTTCATGTCATCCATAGTCTTAATACATTATGTCCTTAATTTTTCCCTTCCATTATAGCATAAATTCTAATGTTTATAACAAAGTTCATTCGCTAATATTTTTACATAATTTCAAATATCTCTAAATCCAATTAAATTTATACATCTCCAATACAACATCTCAATTTCCTTATTCTACCTTCAATTTGGGCCAATTCATTAGTTATCACCATTAATCAACTTAGGGTCTCAAGACAAAAATCCAAACTCCTCAAACTATTACTTCTTCTTCCAATTCTCTCCATCTAAAGTTCATAATCCATCACTTTAATCTAGCAATTGCATCTCTAACATAATAAACCCAAAACCCCCAAATCACAAATTGGACATAATATATACAAAACTATAGATTTGTAGTTATATACACAACATACCATAAATCTACACCCAAAATACCATAAATCCATCAATCAATACAAATAAGATCTCCTACCTCAAGATTGAAAGCAAGGAAGCTAGGTCAAGAGTATCACTTTGAAATTCCAAAATCAAATCGGTTGGAAATGTTCATCTTCTTGTCCTCTTCACTTCTTGGTGGAAGATCTTGATCAAAACAAAGAGAAATGGTGAGGATTTGGGATCAAAACCCTAGGGTTTTCGGTCCTAGGGGGAAAGGAGAGAAGAGGGGAAAAGAATATGTGAAAAATGATCCAAAAATCTGGTTTAAAAGCTGCTGTCCCAGTAATCTCCGCCGAGCGAGAAATTCGCTCGAGCGGACTGCTTTCGACAGATCCCGAAACTTTGAACAGGTATAACTCTCTCATTCGGACTCCGTTTTAGGTCATTCTTGTGCTCAAATTGAAGCCCCGGAAATAAGCTTTCCAATGGTTCTAACCTCACATCCATATTCAAAGTGGGGAAAAAGAAAAGGGCAAATGAGTGACGGTTGGTCGTAAACGAATTATTCCAATTAAAGTTTTTAGTCCCGTCTTACTTTACCATCATCTTATCATCTCGATTAATATCCCAAAATAAGGTAAGGACATTTCAAATACACTAAGAAGAACATCAAAAATGAGTCCACATGCTTCAAAATCAAACTTACCCAGTGACTCCGCCGAGCGCCACCTTGGCGCCGAAAGACCAACAAAGTCGTCCCGCTCGGCGAACTCCCGCCGAGGAGAACCACAACTCCCGTAATCTCGTGCCGTCGAAAAATTGCCGAAACCCCCAAAGTCCGCCGAGCCACTCCTCCGCCGAGCGGAGGAAAGGATTTCGGTCGTTACATCCTTCCTCCTTACAAAAATTTCCTCGAAATTTGAGAAAACCAAATAGAAAATAGGTCAAACATATACAGAAGCACACCCTGTAATGTTCCAAAACTAAATCCACACTTGGGATAGAAAAGGATCACAAATACTTTCGATCAACATATACGCATTAAAATTTCAACGGCCAAGGAACGACACTAACCAATTATAATCCCAAGGCCCATAACAACTTCTCAATTTCAAAGACAATTCACATTATACGGTCCATCACCAAAATTCAATTGCACTTCAATTAGTGGCATCACCAACTCTTTGTTTCATTGACACTAAAAACATAGAATAGTGAGGACCATCATACAATTACCCTTTAATGACACTCACATAAAGGCTCCTACTCAACTTCAAGAGAGGTCAATCAAAAGCTCAAACATACCTTAAACTTTAAAATCTATACACCCTTTTCACTTTCTCATTTACTTCTTTTCTTTTCAATCCTTATTTCTTTCTAGGCGTAAGAAGACTTGGATATATATATAGATGGTCATACATAAAACATATGGGATACAATCCAATCGTTTAAGCATTCCCAAAATGGAAATCTCGTAAACATACTTAAGATTACATAAGAATTATGCTGGCCACAGATACATAATCAATTTCAGATAATTAACCCTTTAAGGTTTCAAATTCTTATTCAATTATGCGAAATGAGTTCCCACAAAGATGCATTAAGTTCACTCGTAATGAAAGTACCTCCACAAAGTCTCTAACTAAGTCACCCAAATTGTAATAGTTCCATACACAATTTTAATTAGAGAGTACATGTTGAACTTATCTTCTAATGCGATTTACTCGGTGGTCCCCGACCATTACGTAGTTCACAAGTAACTTAATTACATGGTTAGACTTAAATCCGATTATGCATCATTGATCGATTTTAACTTACCAAATAAGGTTCTGCCTAAGAGGTACCACAACTTCCATTTACGAAAATATACTAAGATCATAGCATTACATGGGTTTTAAATCACATTCTCTACTTCTTGACGAAATCTGAATGGTGGGGAGAAAAAAAATCCCCATTATAGACACCTGATCATGCCGTCATATTGAATTCAAAATCATACTTGACTAATCATTCATAATCGTAAGGTATAACATTTTCCTTTACTAGCGCTTTTCTTGTTATAACACAAATTCATTTGGTTCCCCTTTCCCTATTCAAACAATTCTTCCGTTTCTCACTGGAAGAGACAACGTCACTCACATGGTTTCGTCTTTACAACTTATAATTATAGTGGATCAACAACGGACGAGCAGAAAATAGAGACCAATCATTGGGCCCGGTTAGTTAACATACATAGAGCTTCCAGTTAGTCCTCGACGTAGATTCTACCAAGTTCATTCATATAATTATAACTCTTATTACGATACAAGAACCATAAAAAAAATCACATCTTTCCGTCTATAAAAGCAACAACTTACGCAATAGTATAACAAAGGAGCAATTTGATTTCGTGACATCGGTTCGTAATTCTTAATATTAATTCAATGTGGTAGTCCATCAATTTGTAATCATGTAGTGAATATTGTCCAAAGTTGTCTAAACATGTAAGAGAAGGTAAATGTCCCAACAAAATGGAATATTTCCATGTCTTTTATTTCCACCAGAATCCACGTGATCGTGCAAAACAGTTCACATCATAACTTCCATATAGGTGATATAGAACAATGCCACAACCTCTAACATTTGCATAGTTACATAAAATAGTTCACAGAAATGAGTTTTTCAATCTTAAGTCACTTAATATACAAAAACAGAATTTGAATTCCTGCAGTAGCTTAGCTACTTACTGATCATTTAGGTTGACTTCGAAGTAGTCAACAGCTGCCATTTTTCTTTCTTTTTTTTTTTTTATTACCACCCTTATATATCACAAATCACAGATTTCACAACCAAATCCCAATTACACGTAACCTGAACTCATTCGACCCTACCAATCCACATCATGTTATGACATAGCATAAACTGAACAGATAAATAGAAGCATATTCGTACAGATTCTTAGTTATACTTGAATCAGAAACAAAAATCAGGACTTATACTTGATCAGAATCCACCCGTACAAGACCGTCGGTGGCAAGAGATATCTTGTAACATACTTATACCACGGTATTTTTTACCCCCGGGCAAGGGCCCTTAATACTTTTACATACATGGATCATCATTCCTTAATTCGTAACATAACGTATCAGAAAATGAAGCAGTGCTTGTCATATCATGTCATTATCGTGCACTTAACAGAATAGAATAAGTCACTTCTTACATGGGTCCAACTATTATCCAAAACACAACTTATCAAAATACATATCACAATACCTTTTTAAATCATAGGTCTAAACAATACCATAACAAGAAAGACATCACTATTATGACAACTGAAACAGATTCAGATATATGCTCATAATCATATTCATATTTAAATTTTGCATAAGATCATATATGGCTAACTATCAGATCAGGTAGGTCCGAAGACCACAACAGGTAGGTCCAATGACCACAACAGGTAGGTCCGAAGACCACAACAGGTAGGTCCGAAGACCACAACAGGTAGGTCCAATGACCACAACAGGTAGGTCCGAAGACCACAACAGGTAGGTCCAATGACCACAACAGGTAGGTCCGAAGACCACAACAGGTAGGTCCAATGACCACAACAGGTAGGTCCGAAGACCACAACAGATAGGTCCGAAGACCACAACAGGTAGGTCCAATGACCACAACAGGTAGGTCCGAAGACCACAACAGGTAGGTCCGAAGACCACAACAGGTAGGTCCGAAGACCACAAAATTGATACCAATAGCCACGGTATTGTTACCCCCGGGCGAGGGCCATAGGCCACGGTATTGTTACCCCCGGGCGAGGGCCATAAGAATTAAGGGTGCCACAATTACTTATACCATTTTAACAGATTGGCATGTTGGCCCAGAATTATCAGATTGGCCTTTCAGCCCAGATAACCTTTCGGCACAGATATATCAGAAATATACAGAAGTGTGTATGGACTCAAGAGGTGGCTCGTACGAATTCTAGAGGTGGCTCCCACTAAAGTGTAGCACTTAGTTCCGTACAGCACTTTGCTCCACACCAGAAGTCAATAAGTCTCATCATGTCATATCATAAGCAAAACGAGTATCATAGCGGAACAACCATAATGTCATCAAATCAGGCTTTTCAAAAATCAATCATTTCGTATAATAGACATGAGAGGTATAATAGGCATGGCTCATAATCGTTAACGTAAACAAATTACTCTTAACGCTATCGGTCTTTTCATATGCACTAAGGATGTCATGCATGAAGCCTAAGTCTTTCTAGACATCCTCTGACTCAATGGATCCGTGTGTGAGATAGCAACTCGTGCTCGATACCACTTGTCACGCCCCAAACCCGCCTAAAAGTTTGGGCATGACCCATTCGCAAACGTACACAAAACCTCAAGTATACATATCATATGGGGCCCGAACGAAGCATCCAATAATATATAATAGCGTAAAATAACATCCATTGAGCTATCACTACTATGCCAGACCGTGAGACGTAACATAATGCAGATAATTATACAAGGATGTGTATCAAGATAGTTATGTACATATACATCTTCCTCATAGACATTTGGGTGCACTAAATACAACTTTAAAACTTAACAAAACTCCAAAAGTTGAACGGTTAACACCTAATAGCTTAGACACTCAAGGCTTGGCAACTGTATCGGAAGCCACAGTTAAGATTGACCTCCGTGTTGAGTGCCTACGTAAAGAACATAAAATAAAGTGAGTCAAGCTCTTGAATAATAGTACGTAAATCATGTAATGTTCCACTCAAACAATAAAGTATATAATTGCGTATATATGTTTATTTACACTCAGAAATATCTTGAGTCCAGCTTCTTAACAACGCAGCTTTAGTATGTATAGAGGATTCAAAATGTTCATATTTTCAAATAATGTAATAGCCATCACCCCAAGCATGTATCAGCCTTTCGCCCAAATATAACAGAATCGCTTATCACCAGAGATAACAGAACGCATAAAGCGTGATGTAACGCATAAAGCGTGACGTAACGCATAAAGTGTGAGGGTACGTAACTAGTAGAAGATAATAAGTTTTGAAACTAATGCATATATCATGCTAAATCTTAAACGGAACGGATCAATAGACAAGATGTATAACCGTAATAAATAAACAGCGTAACCATCCCAAAGTCATCTCAATATCGCCGCACCATAAAATGTAATAATAAACAGAGCGTAACAATCCCAATTGATACACATACAACATCATTCTCGATGTAAAGTCAACGTTATAAGCATATTAATAGTAACGACAAACATTAGCAAAGCAATTAAACATACATCCGACGTAGTAGTATTCACATTTCACTTGTTTATCGCGACCACGTAATGTGCATTTTATCTACCAAAATAGTTGTCTCATAATTAACAAAGATGATACCAATTGCTTACAGATGCCGAGGATTAATATACCATATAAATAGAATGTAATAGTTCCATAAACATACCGTTGTATGTAGCTTCCTCAACATTCATATCGATTGATTAACTTAATGTTAATGAAATCACTTACGTAACGTAGCTGCTAATACCATAATCATTATCGAAAATAAAATGTACATGTAGCGTACTATTACTCACAAAGTGATTAGACGCTTGATCCGCCTGTAATTGACCCTACACAATTCATAATACACATAAAAATCGGGTCACATATCATTATTCCGCTTTTTAACTAGTTTATTTCTCTTTATCCCATTTACACATCATTTGGCAATTCAACATGAATCAAATTAAATCTTTGAATCTCATCTCAACATTCCACACCCAAGTTCATGTCATCCATAGTCTTAATACATTATTTCCTTAATTTTTCCCTTCCATTATAGCATAAATTCTAATGTTTATAACAAAGTTCATTCGCTAATATTTTTACATAATTTCGAAATATCTCTGAAATCCAATTAAATTTATACATATACAATTCAACATCTCAATTTCCTTATTCTACCTTCAATTTGGGCCAATTCATTAGTTATCACCATTAATCAACTTAGGGTCTCAAGACAAAAATCCAAACTCCTCAAACTATTACTTCTTCTTCCAATTCTCTCCATCTAAAGTTCATAATCCATCACTTTAATCTAGCAATTGCATCTCTAACATAATAAACCCAAAACCCCAAATCACAAATTGGACATAATATATACAAAACTATAGATTTGTAGTTATATACACAACATACCATAAATCTACACCCAAAATACCATAAATCCATCAATCAATACAAATAAGATCTCCTACCTCAAGATTGAAAGCAAGGAAGCTAGGTCAAGAGTATCACTTTGAAATTCCAAAATCAAATCGGTTGGAAATGTTCATCTTCTTGTCCTCTTCACTTCTTGGTGGAAGATCTTGATCAAAACAAAGAGAAATGGTGAGGATTTGGGATCAAAACCCTAGGGTTTTCGGTCCTAGGGGGAAAGGAGAGAAGAGGGAAAAGAATATGTGAAAAATGATCCAAAAATCTGGTTTAAAAGTCGCTGTCTCAATCTCCGCTCGAGCGGAGAAATTCCCGCTCGAGCGGACTGTTTCAAAGACAGATCCGAAACTTTGAACAGGTATAACTCTCTCATTCGACTCGCTTTTAGGTCATTCTTGTGCTCAAATTGAAGCCGAAATAAGCTTTCCAATGGTTCTAACCTCACATCCATATTCAAAGTGGGGAAAAGAAAAGGGCAAATGAGTGACGGTTGGTCGAAACGAATTATTCCAATTAAAGTTTTTAGTCCCGTCTTACTTTACCATCATCTTATCATCTCGATTAATATCCCAAAATAAGGTAAGGACATTTCAAATACACTAAGAAGAACATCAAAAATGAGTCCACATGCTTCAAAATCAAACTTACCCGCCGAAGCGCCTAACCTTGCGCCGAGCCGCAGACCAACAAAGTCGTCCGCCGAAGCGAAACTCCCGCCGGCGGAGAACCACAACTCGTAATCTCGGGCCGTCTGAAAATTGCTGAAACCCCAAAAGTCCGCTGAAGGCTACCTCCGCCGGCGAGGAAAGGATTTCGGTCGTTATGATGTCGATAGCCGAGCCAGATTAACAGAGCAGTATTCGAGGAACTCATGCTTTTCGATGAAAGGAGATTAAAAGCACGCATATGTCCAAGGATATCAACGCAGAATTGCCCGGGCTTTCAACAAGAAGGTTAAGTCCAGGAATTTGAAGGAAGGAGATTTGGTGCTCAAAGACAACCGAGCTCCCATCCATGACCCAAGGGGCAAGTTCAGACCCAATTGGACTGGTCCCTATATCATCAAGTCTATCCGTCGTGGAAACGTGGTTCTGATGGACCTAGATGGCCTAGAGTTCTCCCGACCGATCAACATGGACAAGTTGAAGAAATATTACCCCTGAGAGGCTCGCTAGGCCGAAAACCTGAAAGGGCGACCTAGGTAAGATTCAGAGCACAAAAAAAAATTAGAAAGTATAAAAACTGAGCTCGCAAGGTTGAAAACCCGCAAAGGGCGACCTTGGCAAAAGTTAGAGCGCAAAAGGAGAGTGAAAATACTTGAGTGAACCCAAGCCTGAACTACGTAAGGCTTGATTCCCATCATTGGGATACGTAGGCAGCTTCATTCCGAAGTTCAGCCATAAACTCTTCCCCGATCAACTTTGTCCATTTGATCATCTTGGTCATCTTTGCCCATCAACATTTATCGCAATCTCCGGTACAGTGCTATTCAGACTAGGGGCAACTTTCCGCTTTGCATGGTCATGCAAGTACTATTCAAACAAGGGCAACTTTCCTTGCTAGGATCCGGGTTGTGCATCTCGGATGATCTCAGCGTGTCGATTCGATCCATATCGAAAATAGTTTTAAAAAAGTTTTAAAAAAGATGACTTTGTTCAAATAAATCTTTTTACAACTAAGACCATTTCTGGACTAAAACAGAAAATTTTCAGTACCACAACCTTCAATTTCATTGATTTCAAATAGAGTTCTCTTGCTCTTGCATACAATTGAAGTTGCTTCTTATTACATTCATAAAGAAAACTTGAAAATACTAATAAAGCAATAAATCCGGGGCATGGTCAAGTCAAATGTCCCTGCGCCCCCTCCCAGAGCTGGTCGAAGCCTCTGATGCCAAAGTAGGCCCCTCCTGTGCCTCTTCATTAAGCCAATCCAAGCACTCATCAGACAAAGTGCAAGCGGAAGCGGGGCGAGTTCTTCGTCCTCCATCTTTGGCACACCGCCGCCAGTTAGCGCCTCGAATCGGGAATGTACTCTGTCTCTTCTGGCGGACAAGTCTGATTATGACCAAACTGGCGCAGAATACGGAATGGGAAGTAGAAGACACAGTGAGTCAAGCCAATCAATTGGATCCCGGGTTGACGGTCATCTCAGAACTCATCATTGGGAGATTGAGCCAAGGGCACCGCCAAGCAATGCGATGCGTGGACAAACTACACATCCATTCAAACCACCAACCCTCATCAAGGGCATCAACTAGGCGTTACTGAAGAAGTAGCCACGAGTGAATATCTTTGGGCAAGAGTCCACAACCTTCAGTTTATCCATTAACCACACCTGGAGAGGGATGAAAAATGAGAGAATAAAAAATAGAGAGATGTACGATGAGAGAAAAAGTGAGAAAAGGGTTTTTGTGAGAAAAACCGAGCTTGGGGGCCGAGTGATGTAAGCAAACATAAATGTGAGATTGGGTGGGAAACATTACCTGCAGTAATAGTGGACTCCCTGCTAATCTGATCGTCTCTCGACGATAAAAGGCGTCTAAGCCCAGCAATGTCTCAGCCAGGACCATGGCGATGCAGCTTTTGCCCTCCTTCAAGCCTTGGGCAACTTCAATCAATCGGACACTGGGCCCTCTGGAACCAGAGACGAACAGAAAATGGGAAAGCAGGCATAGACAGAGGGCGTGTCGCCGAAAGCCTTGCCAGTGATGGTCGCCGCGATCACCAGTCTCGGAAAAACGACAAACCAAGCTCGGAACATCTAATGTCCCGTCACAAATCAGAGAACGAGCATCGGGCATTGAGAGCCCACACATTTGTCCTAAGGCTTGAGCGTGGCCAAAACGAAGTTGGGGCAGGATCTCCTCATCGCGCTCAGATTCCATTAGAGCTTGGAAATCTTCAAAAGTGGGACACACCTCTTGCCCGCTAAAGCTAAAGACATGTGTCACCGGGTTCCAGAACCTTGCCGCGGCATGGAGAAATGGAGAATGCAGTGGGGTACGATGCAAAGTGAATAGTGCGTTTATCTTTGGCTTGGGAAATTCAGCTTTTCCGAGCCATCCAAGTTGTTAATCCAAGTTGCGAGATTTTGGGCAAGAAATTCTTCCATTTGGAGCAAATCAGTGTGGAAATGAAGAGAACCACGAAGTTGAGACCCTTTTGAAGAAGATAAGGATGAGTGAAGGACAGATGTCAACATTCTGCTGGTGCTGACAGTTTAGTGCCGACCGGCCAATTATAGTGCCGACCGGCCATCTGTTTTGGCCGGTGGATCCCCCTTCGGGCTGATGGCCATTCCTCAAGGCCGGTAGCCTTCTTGCTAGGCCGGTGACTCTCCTCCTTGTCCTCTGAGCTGTTTATGCTAAGAATTTGGGAAATCCCACCACTTCTAACACCCTCCAGTGATTAATTCTTACGAGGGTGCGCCCATTTGCTTATCGAGTTGTTGCATATTTGCTTATCGAGTTGTATTTCACTCTCTTTGAGTCTTTGTAATGTTTATCAAGGTGTACTCGCATTTGGCTAATTTGCTGAGTCACCCTGTTTTGCTTATCGAGTTGTAATTGGTTTACTACCTGATTATTACGATGCGATACTTTGTTTTTAAAACACAGTTTCAATTTCAATCACATTGTTGTGTGATGCCTTGCGATGCGATGCATAGAACACGCAAATGTAACACCTTTTGAGCAAATAGCTGTTCCATCTCCATCATATGTTTTGCAAAAACAAACGCTTTTGAGAAATAAAACCTGCCTGAGGCAGCTCAATGTGCCTAAACTCCTAGTAAAAAGGAAAGTAAAGCAGAAGAATAACAAGGTAGCAGGGTACCGGAATGGATATCAGGAACCTCCCCTTGCGGTCATTGTACCTCTCGCGCCCTTGTTCGGGTCAATTGTATGGTTTGGCACCTTCATCACTTAAGGCAATGCAAGAGAATACACTGTCGGAATGCAGGTGGACTTTCAAGTTAACCTCAGGCCGTGACTTTTGTGAGCGATGCTCGATGCATGCGAAGGGCGTACCTTCCCGTATCCTTTTATACCCTGTGAATTCCATAAATCAATTTCAATTATACTGTGTTGCAGTACGTTGCATCTCAACATCATGTTTTACCATGTTCAATTTCAAGTTCCCTTTTATACACATTGCATTGTGTGCGTGCTCTGCTTTACTGATATGTGTTCAAGTCCCCTTTTATACACATTGCATTGTATGCGTGCTTTGCTTTACTAATATGTGTTCAAGTTCCCTTTTACACACATTGCATTGTATGCGTGCTCTGCTTTACTGATATGTGTTCAAGTTCCCTTTTATACACATTGCATTGTATGCGTGCTCTGCTTTACTGATATGTGTTCAAGTTCCCTTTTATACACATTGCATTGTATGCGTGCTCTGCTTTACTGATATGTGTTCAAGTCCCCTTTTATACACATTACATTGTATGCGTGCTCTGCTTTAATGATATGTGTTCAAGTTCCCTTTTATACACATTGCATTGTATGTGTGCTCTGCTTTACTGATATGTGTTCAAGTTCCCTTTTATACACATTGCATTGTATGCGTGCTCTGCTTTACTGATATGTGTTCAAGTCCCCTTTTATACACATTGCATTGTATGCGTGCTTTGCTTTACTAATATGTGTTCAAGTTCCTCTATATACACATTGCATTGTATGCGTGCATTGCTTTACTGATATGAGTTCAAATTCCTACCTATACACGTTGTGTTGTATGTGTGCTCTGCTTTACTGATATGTGTTCAAGTTCCTTTCTATACACATTGCATGCACGTGTGCATTGCTTTACTCACATGTGTTCAATCCTACTATTTTGCTGTACACATTGCATGCATTGTCACGCACTTTCGACCGCCTTGTCATGCATATGGCTAACAATATTGTACCGTAAGTTTGCTTTCTTTGCGAGCGATATTGTATGTACGGCTCATTTGAGGCCGGCGCAACCGGACGGGCCGCATAGGTATTGTATCCTCCGCGTGAGATGTTTTGAGAATTACATAATTCTCTTGCATCCTTTCTGCATTATAGTGTAGATTGGCGTATGCTAGCTTATAACTGTTGCATGCGTGCTTCATTACAGTTTTCTTTGTATGATCATAAGTTATGCTCGGCTTCTTGCATCGTCTTGCATTTTGCCCCTGCCCTCGGGCGCATATCTTGTTTGCCTTGCATGTTTGTCCAAGCCTTCGGCCTTGTCAAAAATGGGTCGTCTCTGGGCTTTGACATTCACTCCCGTCATTGTTATGACTTTCGAGTTCTTTCAAAGAGGGGCAACTGTAGACACCCCATTTTTGACCGTCCTCAAAACTTGGACGTCACCATTTGAACACTTGGTGATTATCCATGTTCGTGTTCGTTTGGAGTTCCCGGAGTTCTCGGCTACGCGCCTTGCCTCAGGACCTCCGAACTTAACCGTTTTGTGTCTGGTTTGCACCAAACACTTGTGCTTTGCTTTGGAGGGGCAGGGAATGCCTTGTGAGGCACCCCCACACACCACCGGCACTAGATAGATGCCACCGGCTGGTTGGTGTTGCCATCGGCACTGCTTTCTCAAGAACTTTGGCCGGTCGGCACTTTATGTTGCCGACCGGCACTTTTTTGTGCCGATGATCTTTTTGGCTGGCCGGTGTGTACCCTGTACACCTCTGAGGCATGGTGCATACCAGCTGTGCCAGCTGGAATGCACTATCACACTCCCCCGTGCACAGGGGTGATCCCTTTGCACCTTTGCACCCTTAAAGCTTCTAGAAGCTTGACCCTTTGGCAAAAGCTTCTTGGAGAAGCTTCACTGCCTTGGCTTCTCCAAGCCAAGACCCCTTTGCCCCCCCTTGATCTTTTGGTCTTGCTTAGCCATTAAGTCCTGGCTTTAGTTTTGCCTATATAAGCTCATTTCATCTCCCTTGAGCTAGGTTAGAATCTTTAAAGGCAAAAACCAGAGATATATCTCTATATCTCTGATATACATCCATATATATCTATATCTCCCTCTCTCTCATCCTTGTGTGTGTGTTCTTGGCCTAAAAGGTGCATTTTACCTTATTTTTGCACCATTACACACACCATTACACCTTAGCTCGAGATTGAGAGACTTAGAGGGTTGTTTGTTGAAGTTTTGGACTGATTTTGATCACTAGAGAGTGGCTGGACCACCTGTTCTTCAAAGGATCTTCAAGGGTAAACTCTTTACTTTAGTTTCCCCATTCTTGCAACTAGTTTCTACCCCTTTTGCTTTGTGTTTTGAGCTTTGTTTATAACTAAAAAAAATCTTGTTTTTACTTACTCTTGAACCTTCATTAAGGTCATTTTGTGGTTTGAGTAAAGACTCACCCTCTTAGGCTTTGCTTTGGCCATTGTAGCCCCTTTTCTTGAGGCTTTGTTTACTTGGTGTTTTTGGTCTTCTCACCACTGAAAACCAGTGGATTTTCAGTGGTAAGGAAGGTGTCTTGAAGTCTCATATAGGGGAGGGACACCCCTCTCCCCTTTGTCCCTTGCTTGCCTTTGCTTTTTGACCTAAAGAATAGCATGTGTGCATGGTTGGTTTTGGCTTCATTTCAGAGCATATTAGTGGTTAATATGATGTGTTATGCCTCTGTTTTAGGTTAGATTTATGGCCCTTAACATGCCTCTCATACTTGCTTTGTAATGCTTTACTTTGCTTGGAAGTGTGCCATGTCATTAACCTACCATATCCTCATGTTTTAGCCTTGCATGTTATAGCATTTGATCTTGATTTGTCATAAAAAGGGGCTGTTAGCCACTGCTTTTGCCATGTTTGGCATGTTTGGTATTGTTGTCTTGCTTGTTGGCTTGTGAGCTTTGGGTGTGTGAGTCCCTAACATGTTTAGCCTACCTTGATCTCTTGATTTGGCATCATTTTAGATCATATTTCAGTCCTTATATCATACCTATAAGTTTCCCTTTATCATCTCATTCATGCTTTGAAATATTGTAATGTTATGCCTAGGAATAGGCCATTTACACCCTTGTTTTGTTTAGAGCATTTTGGGGCTGTCACATTAAAGTTTTTGAGCGTGTTTATGCATGATGGAACTCTGTTTTTGCTTATATAATTCATGCCATGAGTGGTCTTGGTGATAGTGAAGGGCGCTTCCTTTTTGTGCCTTAACCTTAGGCCATTTGACTTGCATGTTTGCATTAGTATTGGTCACCATTTTGGGCATGTTTTGCCACTGTTTTGGGTTGGTTTGAGGGCTGCCCCATTGTGGTCTAGTCCACCATCACATGTTTGCCTCATGACTATCGCTTAATTGGTTATTTAAGTGTTGTAGTAGGTTGGTTCCATTGCTTGGATTGTCCCTATAACTTGCATTACATTTGCATCTTGCATGCATGAGCTTCATACCTTTGTCATGATAGGTTGCATTGCATTAGATATGCCTTGCATCTTAGACTTATGTTGCATCATTGGAGCCATGTTACATGACATGCATTTCATTACTTGGTTTGGGGTGTCAAACCAAGTATGGGAAATGAGGGGTGTTTGTACCTCAAGTGACAAAACACACCTTAATTCCCATGTCACCAAGGCCCTTGACCGACACATGATAAGGTCTTGGTTTCATTTGTGTGTTTGCACGCATTTTGACATTAAAATGCAAACTTAGTTCTTAGGTCATCATGCACCAAGATGCATAATTGATGGCCTAAGAACCAAGGGTCAAGCTCCCTTGAGTCTCAAGCATGATAGGGAAGCATTGGCCGTGCTTACATATGCCTAAAAACCCATGCCATGCATTGTCTGCCGGCTTTGTCAAACCGTCCCTCGCAGAACCTTCACGACCGGCAGTATAATGTGCCGACAGGCACTATATTCTCAGCCGGTAGCCTCCTTAGCAGCCGATGGATATTGTACACGGCCGGTGGACATTTTATTCAGTCGGTGATGATCTTCAGTGTGCAGGGAGCATGTTCTGAGACTTTGGAGGTTTTCCAGAGGAGCAGGGCAGTAAAAGCAGAGCCAACAGTGGTATAGTGCGGGTTTCCGGGCAAGTCGGGTTCGAGCATGCATCATTTGCGCATCCCGAGGCAGGGCTGAGGCCCCCCTTCTTTTCACATTGAATTTAATTTGATGATTTGAAATTCTGTAATAATTCATTTTGTATTTGGACTGTATTATTTTTCGGACTGTATATTCTTTTGGTCCCTCCGAGTGAGGGCGTATTTGTAATAAGTGTGGGTGAGTGCGGTGTATGTCTTCCAACCCCCATTTCTTTCTCCCTTTTACTTATCTGCTTTTAATGGTTAGTATTAGGGCACGTTTATTTTAGCATACCTTATGCTATACATGCGTGCATCCATGCATTTGTTGACATGCATCGGGCTCGGTACATCATACAAACCGCATTGTATTTTCAATTCCAAATTGAATACGTGCATCGAATAAAGTGCATTTCACATGCCATCTTTAGGGTTAGCCGAGCCTACTCTAAATTGCATCTTGCATGTGTTGCATTAGCTACTTAACATGAACTAGGTCATGCATGTTTGCTAACTAGTTTCTTGTTTTGGCACAGTGTACGATGTAAGTATTTTACGCTTTAGCATATCGCATGCGTGTGAATGTTAACATGACAATATGCTTACCATGCGGCTAAATGCTTATGTGAGATAAATTGTTTGAATGCCTGTGGGTGGAGGTTGGGTTGCTTGAGTTGGAAAACTCATTAAAATCCGTGTTTTAGCCTACTCGCGAGTAGCAATTTCAAAAGCATTCTCAAAACGAACGGATATGCAATGTGTGTTTCCAAATTAGGCAATCTAGTCTATACTTGTTTGCTGCGCGCATAACATAGTAATTCTAGGCTAATAATTGGAATAAGAGCATGTAATGTTTTCAAAAACAGATATCACGGTGAGTAAAGGCTGGTCTTCGGACCGGGCGAAAGGGGGTGCTCATAGCTGACCTTTCCTGATCGTACCCCAGCTCTCGAGCCAAGACCACTTTGGTGATGATGGACACGTGGCCTTCGGCACTTAGTCAGGGTTTCCTAAATTTCCCGTTTTAAAATATTTAGGTGGCGACTCTGTAATCTGGCAAAGCAGTCTATGTTTGGCACTACTTTTCAAAAAATCTGTTGTTCTTCAAAACGATTTGCCGAATTTGGACTCTTTGGTTCAGATTAAGAACCGTAACACAAAAGGGAGTCCGAACTGTAGCGAGGTCCCCCCGCGGGCTTGTTACATCATTGCATATCCGTTTGTTTTGAAAACGTTTCGGGTTTTTGCTGCTAGCAAGTAGGCTAAAACACGGATTTCAACGAGCTTTTCCAACTCAAGCAATCCAACCTCCACCCACAGGCATTCAAACAATTTATCTCATATAAGCATTTAGCCACATGGTTAGCATTCACACGCATGCGATATGCTAAAACATAAATACTTACATCGTACTCCGTGCCAAAACAATAAACTAGTTAGCAAACATGCATGCCCTAATTCATGTTAAGTGACTAATGCATCGCATACAGAATGTGATTAGGATAGGCTCGGCTAACCCTAAACATGGCATCTGAAATGCATGTGTAACATGGATTCAAGTTAGATTTGAAGATACAATGCAGTTTGTATGATGTACCGAGCCCGGTGCATGGAAGACAAATGTATGGATGCACGCATGCATTGCATAAGGCATGCTAAAATAAACGTGCCCTAATCTACCATCATAAGCAGGTAAATAAAAGGGAGAAAGAAGTCGGGGTTGGATAACATACTCACCACTCACGCACACATATTACCGATTCGCCCCCGCCCGGAGGGACCAAAAGAATAATACAAATAATTAACTACGCAAACAAATTAAATATTACAAATTAATTAAATTAACAAATTAATTAATCTAAGGAAAAAGCGATAAACCGCCGGGCGAGGGCTCACGCCTGCGCCGATTCCGCCTAATTGCACTACCATGCCTAGCTTGCCTCTTTTCCTCGCTTTGTTCCTCGAAAACCGCCAAAGTCTCGTAACTACTTCCTTGGATCTGGGAATTACCACCGCTAAATGTAATAGCCACCGTTGCTATATGTGGCCATCGGCACAATTCATCCATCGGTGATAATCGATTGTTTGTCGGCACTAAACATTGCCTACCGCAATGAATTCTCGCAAAACCCGCAAACTCACAAAGAAAGAGGGCAAAACTTGCATGGCAGCTCAATTCAAGCAATGTATGCACCAAACACATTCCTTATCATGTTTGTGACTCAAAGGAGGATGTGCCTCGATTCTCGGGCCACTAATCACATGTTTTCATCCATGATGGCCCAAAGAATCAAGTGTGCAATTTTCATGTCAAATGAAATGCAAACTAAGCAAACAAAAAGCCCAATCCCCATCACCAAATCAAGGGACAAGGCATGCATGCAAGATGCATTGCAACCTAATCATGTTAGCTAAGGATGCAACATGGCATGGCAAGACACTTATGCAAGCATACAAGCAAAACATGAGGTAAGCATGCAAGCAAGCAAATGATGGTCTTAAACATGATTTAGACAACTCCAAATAGGCCTAAAGTCAGTGGCCAAAATGCCCCAAAAATGAAAGCTACCACATACACACACATGCATATGTTAAGACTTAACACTTAGGCACTAAGTAAGCAACCCTCAAGCACACTTGAAAGGGGATATCATGGACACTTAGCATGCATCATAAGCTTTAAAAATCATGTTATAGAAGGTTCCAAACCAACTAAATAAACCGAGTAAAGCATGTAAAAAGGCCCAAGCAATCAAGGCTCACCAAAGAGGTAATGGACTACACTTAACACAACCATACATGGCATGCATTAGGCAACCAAAAACAGAGTTTTAACACATAAAACTAAGTCCAAAAGACCACTTAGATGGCACCTAAGTGACTCAAATTCAAAGGCATGCATAATGGCCAAAACAAAAGGGCATACAACACATGCTTTCAAAGCAATAAAGAGGTGACTTAGGCAAGCATATGGGCATGCCAAAGGGACTGAAATTACGTGTTGGGTGGTTCCAAACTACCAAAATGATGCAAGCAACACATGCTACACATTCACATACTTGAGGCATACAAGCCCGGCAAGCCACAAATGCAAAGGAGCTATGCTAAACATACCAAAATCGACCCAAAAAACTATGGACAGACCTAAAGCATGGCAAAGTAAGCACAAAACATTCATAAGTCTAAGCCTAAATCACACTCGAACAAAGGCTAACAACCTAAGACATGTTAAGGGAATTACAAGGCATTACATGGCAACTACACTAAGCATGAATGGATCACCAAAATCAACATACAACATGATTATATTATGGCATAATAAGCATGAAATGCATCCTAGACATGATCAAAACACACTTGAACATAAGGCTCCTTAAGAGATCAAAAATAGTCCCTTTCAAGGACAACAAGGAGAGGGGGTGGCCCTCCCCTTTTGGAGACTTCAAGGCACCATCTCCACCACTGAAATCCCTCAAGATTTCAGTGGTGAAGAGGCCCAAACACCAAAGTCTCAAAACTTGCACAAAATGGCACAAAATGAGGCCTTTCAAGGCCTAAGGGTGACCAAACACACCCAAACCACAAAACACCCTTAAGAAACAATTAAGAGGGCTTAAAAATAGAAATTTTTTATGTTATACACTAAACACAAAAACAGCTTTAAGATAGGTAAAAATAGGATGCAAAAATGGGGAATAAAAGGCAAGTTTCTCACCCTTGTTGACCACCTTCACAAGTGTTGATGTTGTTGCTTCCTTGGGCTCAAATCTAGCCAAGAACACCAAGAACAACCTCTTGGAACCTCAGAAACCAAGGAAAGGTGAAACACTAGGTGTTGATGTGCAATATTATGAACAAATGCACCTAGAACACTTAAGGGAGAGAGGTATAGAGATATAATATGTATCAATCCTAGACCTAAAACCAGGGTTCTCTCTGAGTTCTTTTCTCTCCAAAAAGCCAACCCTAAAGCCAAGGGAGAAGGCCTCCTCTTATAGAGGAGGCAATCTTGTAAGCTTAGGCATTAAGCAAGACAAGAAGTGCATATGGAGGGGAAGTTAATGCTGCATATTTTGTAATAAAATATCCAAAAGTAAAGTAACAAGAGTCGACTAGCCAAAAATGTCATTTTGACAAAAATGACTGCCGACCGGCAACAAAGAGTGCCGGTTGGCAATATATATTGCCGGTGGCAACAAAAACCAGCCGGTGGCCTCTAGCTAGTGCCGGTGGTGTGTAGGGATGTCTCACAAGGCATTCCCTGTCCCTCTGAGGCAAAACACAAGTGTTTGGTGCAAAACCAGACACAAAATAGTCGAGTTCGGAGATCTTGAGGCAAGGCGCGTAGCCGAGAACTCCGGGAACTCCAAACAAACACAAACATGGATAATCACCGAGTGTTCAAATGGTGACGTCCAAGTCTTGAGGACGGTCAAAAATGGGGTGTCTACAGTTGCCCCTCTTTGACAGAACTCGAAAGTCATAACAATGACGGGAGTGAATCTCAAAGCCCAAAGATGACCCATTTTTGACAAGGCCGAAGACTTGGACAAACATGCAAGACAAACAAGGTATGCACCCAAAGGCAGGGGCAAAATGCAAGACAATGCAAGAAGCCGAGCATAACTTATGATCATGCAAAGAAAGCTGTAACGAAGCACGCATGCAACCGTTTTAAGCTTAGCATACACCAAACTACACTACGATGCAGAAAGGATGTAAGAGAATTATGCAATTCTCAATACGTCTCACTCGGAGGATACAATACTGCAGCGGCTCGTCCGGCCAGACCGGCCTCAAATGAACCGTACATACAATATCGTGCCTGCAAAGAAAGCAAACTTAACAGGTATGATATTGTTAACAATATGCATGACAATGCAATGACGAATGCAAAATGATATGCAATATATACAAAACTAAGTATAAACAATGCAAACTAAATGCAGAGCAATTGAATCATGATTCAATCATGAGCGGTTCGAAACTACACATATGTCAAATAGATTGATGGAAGTAACAAGTCCGTCTACCATAGAACGATGTCTGAACTATGAGTGATGTAGACGGACACAAGAACAAGTATTGGGTGGAATGACATAAGTGGGGTGACAACCCGCTGAGGAAAGAATAATGATCCTAATGCTGGGTGTAATAATTACACTACAATGTAATAGAAATGGATATGGCGTGCGGCCAAACCGTATTTTGCCTAGGAAAGGCATGTACACGTACAAGCCATGTCTAACACAGAAAAGGTGCCGCCACCCTCAAACCAAGTTCATCAAGGAATAGGCGCGTACACATGCAGAACCGTGCTTCAACGTGAAAAGTATGAGCACATACCAGACCAAGCTCAACAAGGAAAGGTGCAAGCCACAGATGGAAGATGATGCAGTGGATGCATGCAACTAAAATGCAATATATACAATATGCAATGGAATGGATATTTACAAAGGATGCATGACATATGCACTATATTACAACGAAATGCATGACATATGGTTTTTTTGGTTTTGGATTTTTTGAAATGCATGACATATGCAGTATTCACAATGATGCATGATAATGCATGTGTTTACAATGATGCATGACACATGCAGTATTTACAATGTAATGCATGACATATGGTTTTACAATGATGCATGATAATGCAATATGATGCAATGGCTATGATTACAGCTTTCCCTATCTTACCAACAGGGCGATATACTAGGTTGGTTTAGTATTCAGAACTGAGGTGCAAACATGCTGCTTCAACCTATGGGGCTTCCATACAGATTTCAAGCCGAGGGTACACCCCCTGGGTATTTAAACCAGACTTTAGTCTCGGAAATCCCGAACCTTTACGTTCTAGGCATAAGCCATTCGAACTCTAGTTTTCACCGTCCCAGTTGGTCTTCTAGGAACTCACCGCAAACACAGGTAGGTGGCTTTACCAGACCACCGAAAGTCATTTGGGCACGACGATATCGAAGGAATTGCACCTTCAGAGGATTTAAGGTCTCCTAGACCGGGATGCAAAATGTATGCATGACAATGCATGTTTTTTTTTGTTTCTTTTTGAATGCAGATGATGCATGATGTTTGAAATGCGCGCCAACGCATGGCCTTACGAATGCACGACAATGCATGAATTGTGTGTGCTGAAGCAACGAAGGTCTTGCACCTTCCGAGGATTTAAGGTCTCCTAGACCGTGATGTACATGACGGTATGATGCGCAAAATAGCGCGATTGAATGCATGCAAAATGCCACGAGATGCGCAAAATAGCGCGATGCGTTAGACAACGCGAATACACAAGAAAGTGCAATGCGATGTATGTCGAATGCGATGAGGTGCGCACCTTAATGCACCGAAGGTCTTGCACCTCCCAAGGATTTAAGGTCTCCTAGACCGTGCAAAAATAGTAAAGGTTTCGCACCCTCCAAGGATTTAAGGTCTCCTAGACCGTGATGTGAAATGATGCACAACGCAAGTGAGACACGCATGCCAATGCAAATGTAAGACGATGCAAACGAGACACGCATGCCTCGGTATGTATTGAGGTGCATGACAATGCAAAGGGAGTGCGTGTTACAACACGTGTTAAAGGTGCATAACAATGCTACTGTGAGGCGCATGACGGCGCGATGTAATGCACCAAAGTAGTGCGATGAAGGCGTGCAACGCACACGGGGAAACTTTTGAATCTTATGAAAGACAAAAGGATACGAAAGGATACAACATTGCATGAATTTGAGTGCCACACACAGAAAACACGGTCCGAGGTCAAAACGGAGGCCGGTTGAGCGTCGGAGATACACTTTTTTGCACTTTCTTGAGCTATGAAGACCAGAAACCACTCACATGGCTTAAACAAGGTTGTGGGAACATCACCGGCCGGGCTAGGAGGCCACCGGCTGTCCATCGGCTGAAAATAAATTCCATCGGCACAATATTCTGCCGGCCGGCACAAAATGTTGCCGACCGGCAAAAAGTTGCTGAATCGGGGCAGATTCGACTTTTCGCCTCTGGTCTTTTAAAATAGGGTTTCTAAACCCTATTTTCTTATTTCCCTTGCGCCAAAAACCTTCTCCCTCTCTCTCTAGAGCCTCTTTTTCTCCTCATTCGCTCATTTCTTTGTGTTTTCGCGCCATTTTCGTCGTTCGATTCGCGAAGT
Organism: Camellia lanceoleosa; assembly: GCA_025200525.1. Taxonomy (NCBI): domain Eukaryota; kingdom Viridiplantae; phylum Streptophyta; class Magnoliopsida; order Ericales; family Theaceae; genus Camellia; species Camellia lanceoleosa. The sequence continues at coordinate 2,653,976 of CM045761.1, read as the reverse complement.
TCATCGCGTTTCGGACATTTTCGACCGATTGAAATTTCATTTCGGCACTCCTTTTGCTATTTCCGCCTTTTTGGGACTTTTTCCCCTCGGTTTCCTCTTCATTTCCATACCTTTTTTCCGTCCCGACCTTTCCGGCCATTTTCCACCCTCCCGGGGGTTGACTTTCGAGTTGACTCTTCGCATTCTGACCCGATTTTCATTCTTCCGGCCATTTTCTCATCATTCTTGACATGGCGGACGATATTCCACGCGGTGGGACTCCCTCGGATCACGAGATGGATCCCGAGGTCGAGCTCCTCCCGTTGAGCGAGCGCCCTTTCGACCCGGCGACCTACCGGCCGGCGATTCACGTTTTACCACCCGACGGACTGCGCCAGTTCAGGAGCTTCGACATGGCATTGGATCCTGAGCTGCTGCTACGCAAGCCTGTCTCCCACCTATCCACCGGCGCTTCTGAGGTAACTTTCTTTCTCCGCTTTACTTTCTGCGACGTAGAATTCTTTGACTGCCAACTGCCATAGCCGATTCTGATGTTTAAGCGCTTAGTTCGATAATCGATATACTGTATATTGTAGTTGATTACAAACGCGTTTGCAACTGATTATCTGTTTAAGACTCACACGCGTACACACTGCACTAGCCTTGAACCACTCAAACCACGGCACACACCGTATTTCACTGCAAACACCGACACTCGATATCTGTCTGAATCTGAAAATCTTGCACGCATGCCACATTTGCACCGAGCCACTCAAACACGCTGATACATCACACATTGTAGTTCACTGTAAGCACACCGGCACCCGGTATCTGTTTGAATCTGAAAAACTTGCATGCATGCCACATTTACACTGAACCACTCAAACACGCTGACACATCACACGTTGTAGTTCACTATAAGCACACCGACACCCGGTATCTGTTTGAATCTGATAAACTTGCACGCATGCCACATTTACACTGATTTTGACTATTTCTTCAAAACTGTACATTTTATATTGCTTCATAACTATTTGTTTGAAAACAGGGAGATTCCCATACCTTCCGCGGGTATGGGAATACCGTCGCTCGCGAGTGGTACTCTGAGCTTCTGGACGATCGCCGCAGATCGTAGACCAGTGGCAAGGCACATTCTGCAGGGGACTCTCCCAGCTCACGACATGCAGACCTCTTCTTGCCACCCTGGTGGAGAGGTGGTGGGACACCACCGATTCATTTCATTTGTCGGCGACCGGGGACATGACGATGACCCCTTATGATTTCTCGATGCTCACCGGCATCGGGTGAAGGTGATCCGATCCTTTGACACCGACATGGATGAGTGGACCGACTTAGGTCTACTTTGTAGCGCCGCGGCCTCACGGCCCCGCCGTTTGGTACTCTGGTTTGAGGTGCGATCGGTCCGGCCACTCCTCGTTGATGCGACTCGATGACCCCAGAGGGCGAAGAGAGATATGCACGCGGCTTCCTCATGTTCCTATTTGGGACGACCATCTTCGCCGACTGGGCGAACACAGTGCCTCTCTGCCTTCTCAGCGCACTGGTGGGTGTTAGAGACATTCTGCATTATGACTGGGGTGGCGCCGCTCTAGCCACCCTTTATGGATATATGAGCTCAGCCTCCCGTGGCAGCGGACAGTTGCTCGGGGGTTATTGGCGTGCTTGGGAGGTATATTTCCCTTTCTGCCTTTCATTTCCGTTCTTTATTTTCTGTACTCTGCACACTGCACACACTGTAGTCTGCTTTACACTTGTTGTATATTGTACACACGGCACACACATACTCTGCTTTACACTGACTGTACACTGCTCACACTATACACTCTGCACAACACACTGTACAACACACGGCTCTGTTATTTCTGTTTTTTATTTTGTATTCTGCTTTATCTAATAAATGTACTGGTATTTATCTTGCAGCTGTGGGTTTACGCCTACTTTCCTAGGCTCGCTCCTGTACCCGATGCAGAGACCCCTCTGGTCGTCCCTTTCTCACGCCGCTTTGACGGGAGATGCGCCCGGAGGCCGCGGGAGACTTTTAGCTTCTTCCGCCGCTACTTCGACACCATCACTCCTGCCGAGGTATGTTTTACTTGCAGTTCATTTAGGTCTCGCCTTTCCACTGTATATTTGCAATATCAGTAGGTAACAAACTGTATTTCATTTTCAGATCACCTGGCGACCGTGGGCTCCACTGCCTGCGGTGATGAGGGATCGGTTCGCCGGTGCCGACGAGACCTCACGTTACCGGATTTTGCTCGAGGGCCCGGTCTGTCGGGCTTGGTACCTGGGCGAGCGCTTCTTGCGTCAGACCCTAGGCTTACCTGAGCAGATAGTCCCGGTGCATCCTCCTGAGCACATGCGGGACACGGAGAGGTTCATTGCCGAGGTAATGGCGGACTACACCATCGGCTGGGAGGCTGGCGATTTCTGAGGCGAGGGCGATTACTCAGAGTACGTCCGGACCTTCATCATACGCCCCCTGAGCGGCGGCCACCGAGCAGAGAGAGAGAGACCTGCGGCGCCAGCGGCTGGAGCGGGAGCGGGAGGAGGAGCGCCGAGGAGGGCTCGAGTCCGTGGCAGAGGTGGGGTCCAGCGGGGACGAGGGTCCGGTTGGCCTGTTCTGCCCGCTTCATTGACTTTCCGAGAGCAGGATGGGGTGACCTACCAGATCCCCTTTGCTCCTCCACCGGATGACCATGAGCTTGTCGGTGTCCCTGACTTGCCTCCGGTATGTATTACTGCATTTCTGTATAGTCATTTCATTTCAGTTTTTCTGATATTCCACAGAATATTGATGTATCTGATACTTTTGCAGGCGTCTTCCGGGTACACCCGGTAGTCATTGGAGATGAATGTCTCCATGATGGGGATGCTACAGCGGACACTCGACCTCCTAGCCCTCTACAGCATTCTGGTATGTTCTTCCTGACCACCGCTTCAAACCATATACAGACTGCTTTACATATTCTGATGCATAACACAACATCTGATGAAGCGCCACGCGATCGATACCTTTGCACTCACATCAGATTCTGCAGCGATTCATCGCTCACGGCATTCACAGATCGCCACACATCGTGCATTTTGCACTGATTCACTGCTCACGGCATTCACACACTGTATTCATACATTGCATTCCGCACTGATTCACTGTTTGCAGTATTCTGATGCATTTGCCTTTCTTTCTTTTCAGCCTCCCTTCCCGATTTCTCCGGTGGGTGGCGCTCCGGTGGGTGGCTCTCCCACTGGACCTCCCATTTCTACCCGGGATGGCAGAGTGTTTCCTCGCACCAGAGGAGGGCGTACCCATGTCGGGAGCAGCTCGCGGGCTCCAGTTCCGGACGACAAGTCTGAGGCAGAGACAGAGGCGGAGGAGACCGGTGATGGCTCGGACTCGAGCTCAGGCGACGATGCCCCTGGTGGTGCCCCTGGTGATGACGCTCCTGGACGCTCGTCCAGGAAGAGGACTAGGATAGCTTGATGGCCCCAGAGCTGGTTTTTGACATGTGATACAGATTTTACTGTTTTCTTTTTCTTTTTGCATTTCCCTTTTTGGTTAGCAGTTAGGGTACTTTTGTACTGCCGCAGGAAGATTTTGTTTCTCAAAACTTATGTACTTGAAAAGTTGTTATTGAAATGAAACGAACTTTTTGTCTGAAAAAGCGTTTACATTTGTGTATATTTCATACCTTGCACTGTATTGCCTCATATTACACCTCAAATGTAAATGATATTGATCTGTTGTCTGAAAATTGAGCACTTGCATTATAATAATCGGATAACCAACCAACTAACAGCAAACAACTCATACAAACCACTACTCAAATCGATAATCTGACCCATATACTCATCGGGATTGATCTGCCTATAGCCCATAACACAGCATTCAGTTCATTCTGCACACAGTAAACCCTGAACAAATAACTTGAGTCTGACAAGACAGACCACACAACTGAAACGGTTGAGATTGAAACACACTCGGATGTCCCAAATTTCCTTTTCTTCTCTTGCCTCGCATAAATGTAGAGAATGACACAGCATTCTGAGCACAATGATTTTTTTTGAAGTAAGGAAGGGTTTTCAACCAGGGTATCGAGCCTACCACAGCGAGACAGACTCAAACAAAGAAACAAAAGGCACACAACCTAATAGAACGAGACATGCTCGAAAAAGGCTTAAAGCTAAAATTGAGACCGACAAATCAAAAGGACACGACACACGGACATGTTCACAAAAAGACCTCAAATCTCGAGGAGCCAATTCCTCCGGGTATTATTCCCACCCTTTCTGATTTGTGATACTTACATCACTCGGCCCTCAGGCTCGGTTTTTCTCTTAAACCCTTTTTCTTACTTTTCTCTCAACTTACACCTCCCTATTCTTTAATCTCTCATTTTTCAATCCCTCCCCAGGTATGGTTGATAGGTAAACGAGAGGTTGTGGATTCACGCCCAACACTGTTAGCTCACGGCTATTTCTTCTGGTGAATAGGGTGCCCTCTTGGCAAGCATGTTAGCAGGGAAAGACAGAAGACCTGACTCAATCGTGCCCCTAGTTCGTCATTTTGACCATTTTTTGTTTTCCAAAACAGTTTTGATTAAAAATGAGAGTTGGATTAACACACTTATTCGATTTTTGATTTGAAAATCATGTGAATCGGGCTGTGAGCACTGAAAATTCTCCTTTTGGGGTCCAAACATGGTCCAATTTTGACAATGAAACAGTTTTCGAGAAAATAAGTCAACCTTAGTGAAAATTTTCAAAAACTATTTTTGCAAATAGTCGATGCCCGACGAGCATAGAACTTACCCTCGAGATGCGCAACCTTGGATCGGAGGCAACGGAAAATTGCCCCTTGCTTAAAGGGGAATAAGGCAACAGAAAGTTGCCCCAGGTTTGGATGATAACTTAGGGCGACTTGTGGCAATGCATGGCAACGGAAAGTTGCCCCTTGTTTGGATGATGCTGCGGTACGTCGTAAGCCAATCCTTGTTGACGACGATCGGATCCTCGGACGCGGAGGAGGCGAAGACGGTTTGAATCAATATATGGACACAGTCACCTGGAGGGTGTTGGTGGTTTGGACTTCAAGAGGAAGTTAATCACGTAGTTCCAAGTCGCTGTAATCGAGACATCGAATTCGGAGGAGGCAAAAGTGATCAAAACCATGTCATGGACTGGGATGCTATGGAAGCGTTGGGGGCTGGACTTCAAGATGAAGTTGCCTACGTATCCCAAACATGGGAATCAAGCCTTACGTAGTTCCGGTCAAGGTACACTCGGGTATTTTAACCTCTCCTTGTTTAGGCTCTAACTTTTGCCAAGGTGCCCAATGCGGGTTTTCGACCTTGCGAGCTATGTTTTTCTTTTTCCTTCTTTTTCTTTTCTTTTCTTTTCTTTTTCATTTTCATTTATTTTCTTTCTTTTCTTTTGCTATTGTTTTTTTTTTTTTTTGTATTTTTCTTTTCTTCTTCACTTCTTTTCCATATTTTTCTTTTCTCTTTTCTTTTTCTTTGCTCTAACTTTTGCCTGGGTCGCCCTTTCGGGTTTTTGGCCCAGCGAGCCTCTCAAAGGATAAAAAGTGTAGCAAGCCTATGCCAAGTGGTTTTGAGATTGAAGCCTCCGTATCCGTGAGAGCGGCATTGTATTGATTTGCGTGAAAAGTCCATCACGGTTGCTTCTCGAGCTTTGCTTGGTGGGATCGATCTCCTGATCGACTTTGATGCCTCTTGCTTTGGGTCCTCGAAATGGGCCACACAGGCGTTTCATGGCACTGAATGTTTTGAACGGATTCCAGGTTTTGAACAGACGAATTGAATCTTGAGACCGAGAGCGATCCTAGGCTGCACAATCTCAAGAGCGGTTCCACACCGGTTTTCACAAGACTGCACAAGACAATTCGTTTTTGAAAGTTTTTAAGAAAGCGACAAATCATTCGCGTTGAAGATAGTGTGGAACCAGTCTGGATCGGATCGGGATCCTTCTCAGTACTCACGCCGACAAGCATGATTTCATTCATTAAAAGCTTAGCAGGCCTCTCTTTCTCTCAAAATGATCAAAATTTTACAAAACCCGAGGAATTACTTCCTCTTTGTTTTTATCACCGCAGTGTTTGAAAAGGGGGTTTTATGAAGAGCTTAGGTCATTACGACGATGTTTAAGGCACAAGAGAGTAGGCGAAATGCACTGTCGTTCCATTCACATCTTCTGGCACGGCTAACTCAAATAGCAACAAATACGGCACATGATAGCCGCAGCTGTTTCATTCAGATTTGCTGGTATAACCGGCTCCTCGGCAGCAAACAGGCTCAAAAAGCAAAAGCAACTAATCACAAGACAAAACGGTGTTTGAGGCAACAACCCCAAAATCACCTAGTATACTATACAAGAGGGACTGACTCATTACAACAAGACAGACCCTGTAAGCAAAAAGACTGACTCCATACAGAGAGACAGACTCAAAACAAAACAAAAGACTGGCTCGACACTCGAGTCAGAATTTTACAAGACTAACATTAACAGATGCCCAAAAATGCGTGCCAAACGCCACATCCAAAAACGTGCCAGGCATTGCCCACAGGCAGTCCACCTTCTGATTACATACTTGCAGTGTCTGTATCCTCAAAATCCAACAACTGGGTGGTGACGGACTTTGCTGAGGTGGGGGGGAGGATAACCTCGTTGTCAATCAAATCTTGCACCTCGTGCCGGAGGCAGAAACAATTGTCGGTAGCATGGCGGTCTGCGATGGTACGATGACAAGACTGAGCAAAGATCATGTGTGTGAGGAGATTCTTCGGGAGAGGCTGGGCCCCCAGGGGTTTAAGGTGTCCCCTCTCGGCAAGGATTTGAAGTGCTTTGGACAATGGCATGTAGAGAGCATGGAAGACCCTGCGTCCTCGGGGCAGGTACTTTGGAGCCTGAGCACTCTTGCTAGATGCACTAGCAAATGGATCGGCGGGTGTGGCCTTGGGTTTTTGATCCTTTCCGGATGCAAGACTGGGAGGGAGAAGAACTGTTTTTGGCATGACGGGGCCTATCCCGATTCTCTGATTGACTGGAATTGCCCTCAGGCGAAGTGGGGAAAGCATTCTCCACAGCTTTTGACATAACTGCGGATATCTATTGCTTGCTCATTCCCCCGGCTTTCAAAGCCTCTACTGCCCACAGCAGTTGTTCGGTAGGGTCGACATCTGCCTTCATTTTGCCTTTGTCTCTGGCCTCAGCCTGATTTAGAACTTGGTTTGATGCGTCGTTGCCATAGCTGGAGGCCATCTCCGGTTGGTTGAGTTCAATTACAATTCGTCCCAATAGCGGGGGTTCCTAGGGTATAAAGCCTCCAGCATATGGTGCAGCTGGTGGCGAAACAGACATCCCATAGGCAAGATCCGCCACGGATCTTTGAAGATCACCTATTATTCCCATTAGTTCAAATGTAGTAGGCTCGCGAGCCTGATATAGTTGAGGGGTCCAAATTGTGGATGTGGCGGCGACTGGTGGATGCGGCATGTCAACAGTAGTCTCATCTTGTGGGGTGGTTTCTTGACTCAACGCGGCCGTCATGACCACGATCTCTTCTGAGTTCTGCGTAATGTTCAGTCCTGCCTCAGCAAGGAGAAGACACTAGCTATTCTGGATCGACCCTCAAATCTCGAATCAAATGGAAAACAAGCGATTTCAAATTTCAAACAAATCAAACACGGGTGTAGTCGAACAATTGCACTCTACTACTGAACACTGTTCCCCAGAATCACTATTCAAAACTGAACTAATACCCGCAGACACAACTAATTCTCAACAACACTGATACCGGTGTCCTCAGGTTGGATACCCAAACTTGCAAACTGATATATGCGTTCCCTGCAGAGATACACTCTAAAAGCACATAACATGTAAAAGAGAGCCAATGCACCCCTATGTTGGGGTAGGGTTTCCCTGTCCTATTTTGTCAGGAGCTAGGTTTTCACTACGTACACAGCGGTTTCAAACAACCTATATCGGGTAAGCAACCTGCCCTAGTTTGGAATGGTCACTATGGATCCGAATATGCACTAGGTCGAATGGTCAAAAAGGGTGCCCTGGTAAAACCGGGGTTTGTGTTCTCATACTGGCAGAGCCCGCAACCGGTCAGCCTTAGGGTGATGCCTTGACAAGACAAGCCTCCAAAGAAACCGCCAGAATAGCAGATGGCCAACACGGTGTCCTAGGCGCACCAATGCACATGCAATGCAAAGAAACACATAAGTGTAGTCAAAACAGGATATCACGAGTTCGAGTCAAGCTCTCTAAACTCCCCAGCAGAGTCGCCAGAAACTGTAGACGCGCCCTTTGAGGGCCTCACTCTACAGTTCGGACTCCCCTGTTTGTTTCGTTTTGTTGCGGTTCTTAATCTGAACCAAAGAGTCCAACTCTGGCAAATCGTTTGAGAAAACAGATTTTTGAAAAGTAGTGCCAAACATGGACTGCTTTGCCAGATACTAGAGTCGCCACCTAAATATTTTAAAATGGGAAATTTAGGAAACCCTGACTCGGTGCCGAAGGCCACGTGTCCGTCATCACCAAAGTTGTCTTGGCTCGGGAGCTTGGGTATGATCGGGGAAGGTCGACTATGAGCACCCTTTCGCCGTCATTCAAGACCGGCCTCTACTAACCGTGATATCCGTTTTTGAAAACATTATGTGTTCTTATTCCAATTATTAGCCTAGAATTACTATATTATGCGCGCATCAAACAAGTATAGACTAGATTGTCTAATTTGGAAATAATCATTGCATATCCGTTTGTTTTGAAAACGTTTCGGGTTTTTGCTACTAGCAAGTAGGCTAAAACACGGATTTCAACGAGCTTTTCCAACTCAAGCAATCCAACCTCCACCCACAGGCATTCAAACAATTTATCTCATATAAGCATTTAGCCACATGGTTAGCATTCACATGCATGCGATATGCTAAAGCATAAATACTTACATCGTACTCCGTGCCAAAACAATAAACTAGTTAGCAAACATGCATGCCCTAATTCATGTTAAGTGACTAATGCATCGCATACAGAATGTGATTAGGATAGGCTCGGCTAACCCTAAACATGGCATGTGAAATGCACGAGTAACACGTATTCAAGTTAGATTTGAAGATACAATGCAGTTTGTATGATGTACCGAGCCCGGTGCATGTAAGACAAATGTATGGATGCACGCATGCATTGCATAAGGTATGCTAAAATAAACGTGCCCTAATCTACCATCATAAGCGGGTAAATAAAAGGGAAGAAAGAAGTGGGGGTTGGAAGACATACACACCACTCACCCACACTTATTACAGATTCGCCCTCGCTCGGAGGGACCAAAAGAATAATACAAATAATTAACTACGCAAGCTAATTAAATATTACAAATTAATTAAATTAACAAATTAATTAATCTAAGGAAAAACAGTAACCCGCCTCGGGGCGAGGGCTCAATGCACGCGCGCTCGGATTCCGCTCGGAATTGCACTACCATGCCTAGCTTGCCTCTGTTTTCCCTGCTTTGTTCCTCTGAAAACTGCCAAAGTCTCAGAACTACTTCCTTGGATACTGGGAATTACCACCGGCTAAACAGAATAGCCACCTGCTATATGTGGCCATCGGCACAGAATTCATCCATCGGCTGATAATCGATTGCCGGTCGGCACTAAACATTGCCGGCCGGCAATGAATTCCTGCAAAACCTGCAACTCACAGCAGCAGAGGGCAAAACTTGCATGGCAGCTCAATTCAAGCAATGTATGCACCAAACACATTCCTTATCATGTTTGTGACTCAAAGGAGGATGTGCCTCGATTCTCGGGCCACTAATCACATGTTTTCATGCATGATGGCCCAAAGAATCAAGTGTGCAATTTTCATGTCAAATGAAATGCAAACTAAGCAAACAAAAAGCCCAATCCCCATCACCAAATCAAGGGACAAGGCATGCATGCAAGATGCATTGCAACCTAATCATGTTAGCTAAGGATGCAACATGGCATGGCAAGACACTTATGCAAGCATACAACCAAAACATGAGGTAAGCATGCAAGCAAGCAAATGATGGACTTAAACGTGATTTAGACAACTCCAAATAGGCCTAAAGTCAGTGGCCAAAATGCCCCAAAAATGAAAGCTACCACATACACACACATGCATATGTTAAGACTTAACACTTAGGCACTAAGTAAGCAACCCTCAAGCACACTTGAAAGGGGATATCATGGACACTTAGCATGCATCATAAGCTTTAAAAATCATGTTATAGAAGGTTCCAAACCAACTAAATAAACCGAGTAAAGCATGTAAAAAGGCCCAAGCAATCAAGGCTCACCAAAGAGGTAATGGACTACACTTAACACAACCATACATGGCATGCATTAGGCAACCAAAAACAGAGTTTTAACACATAAAACTAAGTCCAAAAGACCACTTAGATGGCACCTAAGTGACTCAAATTCAAAGGCATGCATAATGGCCAAAACAAAAGGGCATACAACACATGCTTTCAAAGCAATAAAGAGGTGACTTAGGCAAGCATATGGGCATGCCAAAGGGACTGAAATTACATGTTGGGTGGTTCCAAACTACCAAAATGATGCAAGCAACACATGCTACACATTCACATACTTGAGGCATACAAGCCCCAAGAAGCCACAAATGCAAAGGAGCTATGCTAAACATACCAAAATCGACCCAAAAAACTATGGACAGACCTAAAGCATGGCAAAGTAAGCACAAAACATTCATAAGTCTAAGCCTAAATCACACTCGAACAAAGGCTAACAACCTAAGACATGTTAAGGGAATTACAAGGCATTACATGGCAACTACACTAAGCATGAATGGATCACCAAAATCAACATACAACATGATTATATTATGGCATAATAAGCATGAAATGCAGCCTAGACATGATCAACACACACTTGAACATAAGGCTCCTTAAGAGATCAAAAATAGTCCCTTTCAAGGACAACAAGGAGAGGGGGTGGCCCTCCCCTTTTGGAGACTTCAAGGCACCATCTCCACCACTGAAATCCCTCAAGATTTCAGTGGTGAAGAGGCCCAAACACCAAAGTCTCAAAACTTGCACAAAATGGCACAAAATGAGGCCTTTCAAGGCCTAAGGGTGACCAAACACACCCAAACCACAAAACACCCTTAACAAACAATTAAGAGGGCTTAAAAATAGAACTTTTTTATGTTATACACTAAACACAAAAACAGCTTTAAGATAGGTAAAAATAGGATGCAAAAATGGGGAATAAAAGGCAAGTTTCTCACCCTTGTTGACCACCTTCACAAGTGTTGATGTTGTTGCTTCCTTGTGCTCAAATCCATCCAAGAACACCAAGAACAACCTCTTGGAACCTCATAAACCAAGGAAAGGTGAAACACTAGGTGTTGATGTGCAATATTATGAACAAATGCACCTAGAACACTTAAGGGAGAGAGGTATAGAGATATAATATGTATCAATCCTAGACCTAAAACCAGGGTTCTCTCTGAGTTCTTTTCTCTCCAAAAAGCCAACCCTAAAGCCAAGGGAGAAGGCCTCCTCTTATAGAGGAGGCAATCTTGTAAGCTTAGGCATTAAGCAAGACAAGAAGTGCATCCCTCCATACACGTGTATGGAGGGAAGTTATCTGACAATTTGTAATAAAATATCTGAAAAAAAGCAATGAGCGATGGTAGCTAGCCAAAAATGTCATTTTGACAAAAATGACTGCCGACCGGCAACAAAGAGTGCCGGCCGGCAATATATATTGTCGGTGGCAACAAAAACCAGCCAGTGGCCTCTAGCTAGTGCCGGTGGTGTGTGGGGATGTCTCACAAGGCAGTCCCTGCCCCTCTGAGGCAAAACACAAGTGTTTGGTGCAAAACCAGACACAAAACAGTCGAGTTCGGAGATCTTGAGGCAAGGCGCGTAGCCGAGAACTCCGGGAACTCCAAACAAACACAAACATGGATAATCACCGAGTATTCAAACGGTGACGTCCAAGTCTTGAGGACGGTAAAAAATGGGGTGTCTACAAACGCGTTGTGATCTTGTGTGACGCCTCGGGTGCGCTCGATGGGTTGTGTTATTCTTCGTCTTTCCTACGTGTTACGTAGTTAAGATTGCATAATTTTCTTACATCTTTTCTGCATGAAATGTGGTTTGGACTTGTAATTCCTATGCATAGCATGTTTGCTTACTTACTTTCATGTGTGAGGTGGCCATACCTTGTTTCGGTTTGCATGAATGTGGCATTTTTACTGCATAGTGTTTGCATTTGAAAATGTTTCATTGCATAGATTCATTGCATGATCATAAGTTATGTTCTTAACTCTTGCATATCATTGGCATTTCACCCCAGAACTACGCTAGTTTGATTCCTTGCAAAGGGATACGTAGGCAGCCTGCGGGCGCAACTATTTATTGTTGTCTTGATTGTCTGTCCAAGTCTTACGGCCTTGTCAAAATGGGTCGTCTCTGGGCTTTGGCATTCACTCATGTCATTTCATGACTTCGAGTTCTGTCAAAGAGGGGCAACTGTAGACACCCCATTTTTGACAGCCCTTTAAGACCTGGATGATCTTGCAAGTATATCTGATGGCGAGTCTGATTGCTCACTGAACGCTCGAAGTCCGCGGTAGAATGCCATAGGTTTGAGTTTTCCAAACCCTGCATCCTTTTTGTCTCATCTTTGGACCATGCTTAGGTCTTTTCAGTATGAAACTGTTGATGGCTTGCCGGCTATCCTAGAAGGCTGCCGGCCATGGCTTTTGGCCGACTGACCATTAATGTGCCTTGCTGGCTATCAGTGTTTCTAGCAGATATTTTGTGATATTTTGTGCCAACTGTATGCATAGGTTCATGCATCTTCCAACATGTGTGGCTAGATCTTTGTGAGGGAAATTTGTATTTTTTTTTTATATATATGATCCCTCTCTTGCATGTGTGGGGGGTTAGAAAAATTTGAAGTAAAAAATTCTCTCTCTCTCTCTTTAGAATTCTCTCTCTCTCTCTCTCTCTCTCTCTCTTGTTATTTTGTGCCTTAAAGTTTAGTTTCTCTACACTTTTGCACATAAACCCTTGATCAAACTTGGTCACCTTGGAGTTGAGATCATTTGGAGTTTTGTGTGAGCTCTAGAAGAAGGTTTAAGCTTGGATTGTTACTTAATTTGTGCTTTGGCTTCAAGAGGTAGTTTACTTGCTTAGTATACTAGCTTTACATACTTGTTTTGTCAACATTTTGTATTGTTTTTGGGCTGGTTTTCAACTATAAAGAACTCTGTTTTTGAGGCTTACAAGTGGTGGTTTGAGCCCTTTTGAGTTAGGGGGTTGTCTACCCCTTTTGCTTCTTAGCTTGTTAAGCTTTTGTGCTATTTTTTCCTCATTTTCAAAACAACTTTTTTTGGCCTTTTAACCACTAAATCTTCGAAGTTTTTCAGTGGTAAAAATCAACTTTTGAAGTCCAAAATTGGAGGGGTTAGCCTCCCCTCCTTGTGTTTTGTTTGCATGCCTAGATAGCTTCATATGTTAGCATGTTTTTCTAGCAATTTGTAGCTTAAGTACATGTAATAACCCGACCCTCGCACATGATTTCTGTTATATTCTTAGCCCTCGATTGGTACTTTTAAATGCTTACTATAAAAGTCCATGAAAAAATTTGATTAAGCAAGTGAAATCCATGTTTATAGATGCCTATCTGTTTCTTAAGAAAACTATCTGTCACCACTAAAGCGTTTGAATTAAAAATTGGAAGCCTTAATAGCTTAATTATCTGAAATTGATAATATATTTGTGATCAGCATAATTTTTAAGTAATATTAAGCATGTTCGCGAAATTTTAATTTTGGAATGATTAAACGATTCATTTTTATCTTATATGTCATTAGTTATGAATATATACACTTAAGTCTTATTGAGCTTTGATCAAAAAAATGTGAGGCATCTTTTGGAGAGAATAAGAGTTGATAAGAAGAGAAAAGGAGAACAAAGACAAGGTTCAACAAGGGAAGGAATTGAGGTTAAATTAGGAGATCAAGCTTAAGGTATGTTAAATTTAGTATATATGAGAATTATCCTTTCAATTGTGAAGAAGAGTTGTTTATGCTTTATGTTTGATGATCTAGGGTTGTCATGGAGAATTGTTCATGATTTATGTTTGATTGAAGGGGGTGTTCTCATCATTTGGTTGTTTTACAACCTAATTTAAGTGTGGTATGGAAATTATACTTCAATTATTGGTTTTATGCTAACCCTATGAACTTATGTTTATGGCATGTGTTATGTTTTATGGACATGAGAAAGTTGAATCCAAGGATGGAATTTGGAAAGATTGTGATTTGATTAAGCTCCTAAGCATGTTATCTTGTGATACTCAAGTTTTAATTCATGTATTGGTGATGTTAGATTAAGGTATTGCATAAGTTTCACCTTGGTTTGCATGAAAAATGAATTGGAAGTGCTAAAATTAGTGTTGAAGTCTAGCTGCCCAAAACAGGGATGACCACCGCACGTGCGGAGGTCATGGCTGCATGTGCGGCCAAGAGGGGAAAAACTGAAATTGCATTCTGTCTACGGCCGCTCAAGCGGAGGGGGATGACCGCACGTACGGTGCATGGCTGCTCGAGCGGAAGGTCCGACCGCACGTGCGACTGAAAGAAACATGGTTAAACAGTTTCGCATGCTTGGCTCACTGGTATTTTTAGAATATTTTCTGATGATTTTGAGGTAGTTGTAAATTCATGTAAAGTGTAATGACTCCGGAAATAACGTAAGAAAGAAAAGGGAACTAATGTGCAAGTTTAAATGTGTGCAGGACACACTCCGGGAGGAAGTAACACGCCACCTCAACGCTGTGAGTAGTAATAGCTATGTAAATGCTACGCACTTATGTCGATGTTTTGAGGCATGTAAGGCAACTATGTCAATGTTTCAAGCATGTTATGTATTGTGGTGGCCGAATAATTAGGCGAGGATAAGGGAGGTATATTTCAGAAGCTTCACGCTAGCCAGCATATATCCCGCAAGAATACGGGGCCGAATAGGATAGATAGGCCGTATTTGGACCCCTCCCTAGAGCCGAATAGAAGAAAAAATAATTATTGAAAAAGTAGGCCCAGGCCCCGAGGCCCAGAGAATGGATATAAATACAAGAGCTTCAGATTTGTAAAGGTACGTAAGAATCACTTCTAAAAACTTAGTAAACAAGCTTTCTTGAGCGGAGGCCGACTTGCCCGTCGGAGTGCTAATTCCGGCACCCCCGACCGGAGTGTTCGTATCTTTTCAGGTGACTAGCTGAGGATCATTGGCGTCTTTCAGGATCTAAGGAGTATTTCCAAACCCTTTCACCACAATTGGCGCCGTCTATGGGAATACTCAAATACATCCATGGAAGGCGTGACCGAAGATCCCCCGATAGCCACCAACGAGATAACACAGGAAGACGACCTCACCCCAGTCAATATGCTCGGAAAAGAAACCATCCCGGCACGACGCGTCCTGAACTTCGATTCACCAACAACTTCAGCACAAGAAACAATGCAGGCTATCATAGAACAAGCAAAGCAGAATGAACATAGGCTCGAGAACATGATCGCTGAGAACGAGCGACTCCGTCAAGATTTGGCCCTGGAGGTAGCAAAGTCTAGAGAGGTCATGCGCCAGGAACCAGAGCGACCCCCGAGGGCAGACGAAAAAAGACCTCGGGCTTGCCCAAAGGATACCGATAGCAGCTCCAACTCATCATCCACGGAGCTCAACGCAAGGGGACGATCCGAGACCTCCAGCTCCTCCGAAAAGGATCTGAGAACGAGGAGCAAGCGCAGGAGAAGCAGCTCAAACGAGGAAGACCAGCATGATCCTTTTGTTCGACGGATCGCAAGGGCGTCCCTGCCCAAGAAATTCAAAGCTCCCTCGTTCACTCTATACGACGGAAAATCAGACCCCACTGACCATATCCGTCATTACAAACAGGCCATGACGCTGCACGCAGACAATGAAGCCCTCATGTGTCGAATATTCCCTAGCAGCCTAGGTTCACTAGCCGTTAGGTGGTATTACAAGTTGGAGCCAGCTTCGATTAAAAGCTTCCGACAGCTGCAGAAATCCTTCAGGGCCAGGTTCATCACCAACGAGGTACAACCGAAACAGGCCGACTCCCTTTGGGCTATGCAGATCCAGTCAGGAGAAATGCTTAGAGCGTACTCGGAACGATATTGGGAGTGCTTCAACCTTGTTGACGACGCCTGCAACGATTCTATGGCCATCACCGCCTTCAAAATGGGTTTACATCCGAGGTGCTGCGCGGTTCACGACGAAGGCCCCCAAAAGCGATGGGCGTTGATGAAAAAAGTTGAAGAATATTGTAAAGTCGAAGATGACGCCCTGAGGATAAAAGCCGGGCAAATCCCCAGCAAAACGGCCTTCCCCGAAACCGCTCGACCAATAAGCTCCGTGCCGCCACCGAGCCCTGAGCCCCGACAATGGACCAAGCGAGATAAAAGGCGAGACTCCCGCCGATCAAGCGATCAGTGCCCCCACCGAACGAATGAACAACTACAAGTCGATAGTAGATGCTCAAAGCGAAGACAAAGTATCTGAGTTAGCCAGAGCCGATCGCGCAATAATGACCAAAGTCCAGCACCTTCCATTTTACTAGTGCCCGGCGCAGATGGTGGGGCCTCCTGACAGACGGAGGAGGGTGATACGATGCGAATACCACAAAAATCAGGGTACGAAACCGAGAGTTGTTATGCGCTAAAGGATCATCTGGAGGAACTCGCGCAAGATGGTCGATTGCAGCAATACGTGAGCAAGGGAAGGCCAACCAAAGCACTAGCCTTGAGACAGGATTCACCTCCGCTTGGCGTGATCCACGTAATCTACGGTCTGCCGGCATCCCCGACCGTGCATACCGTCCAGTCGCACCCAATCCCCCAAAAACATAACATGTCGACCGGCAGGCCCAAAGAAGCTCCGACAATTAAGTTCGATGACTCCGACCTCGCCGGAACGGCGGCCAGCCACGTCGATCCTTTGGTCGTCAAATTACGCGTACGACAGTTCAGCGTTGAACGCATTCTCATAGACCCAGGAAGCACTTCGGAAATCCTGTATTACAGAACTTTTGTCGAACTCGGCCTCAACGAGTCGGATCTATCACCGTCGTCTCAGGCGCTGATCGGCTTCAATGCGAATCCAGAGTATCCGTTGGGGAGGGTCGTGCTACCTGTTCGAGCGGGCTCAAAGATAGTTGACGTGGACTTCTTGGTTGTGAAGCTCCCGTCGCCATATAATGCCATCATGGGGCGCCCCTGGTTGCATGTCATGAAGGCCGTCCCAAGCACCTACCATCAGCTCATGCGCTTCCCAACAGCCCGTGGCATTGAGGAGATCCGCGGCTCACCGCAGTCCGCGCGTACGCAGACTCTATGAACATAGATTCCATTTACGGACCCGATTTGTGGGATCCGATGTTTGTACTGGTCCCACGTTTTAATGAAAATTGATTTTCTGTCATTCTCCTTCAAGCCCCTTCACGGATACCACGATCGGCCAAAATAAGTCTTCGGATTCGGAGCCCCCTTTGGTGCCGGACACCATAGGGCCAAACAAGTCTCCGAATTCGGAGCGCCTTTCGTGTATCATGATTGGCCAAATTAAGTCTCCGGATTTGGAGCCCCCTTTGGTGCATGACACCTTAGGGCCGAATAAGTCTCCGGATTCGGAGCGCCTTTCGTGTCACGATTGGCCAAATTAAGTCTCCGGATTCGGAGCCCCCTTTGGTGCATGACACCTTAGGGCCGAATAAGTCTTCGCATTCGGAGCCCCCTTTGGTGCATGACACCTTAGGGCCGAACAAGTCTCCGGATTCGGAGCCCCCTTTGGTGCATGACACCTTAGGGCCGAATAAGTCTCCGCATTCGGAGCACCCTTTGGTGCACGACACCTTAGGGCCGAACGAGGCGTACCTTAGCCGGCCCACGAGTAAGACCCATTCCAGCCAAACTCGCACCCCGCCCAAGGCAAGGGCCGATCCCCGAGTACAGGAACAATATTTAAGCTAAAATATCTAAGCCACACAAAAGTTCCACTAGCAAACTATTGAACCATACGAAACGAGGTACTTAACCGGGATCAGGAACATTCATTCGGCATTGCTAAAACAAAACATTTTCAGAATAAAACTCAACTATATGAAATAACACTTTACTATATGAAATAACACTTTTTATTTCATTAAAAAGGTGTTACATAGACGCAATTCTCGTTCGAACATTACAATATCTACCTCTAACTTCTAAGACAAATCAACCCATCGACTCGACCCTTGTCATCAGAACAACCATCGCGCCTCAAAACGAATCGATCTAACCGCGCTCGAATCGGCATGCCGCCAGGCCTCTAACACCATCGACAATGTCAAGGCCAAGATCCAAGACAAGGGAGGTTAGGAGTAACGGTCGTTGTGCTTCCTTTCGGAGCGATCTGCTTCGACGACTTGGAGATTGACGTGTTTCCAGTTTCTCCTCTCAGCGGTCCACCTCCCACACCGGAGAATCCTCCGCCGCAAACCATCCGAGCGCCAAGTTCGGCCGGAATTTGAGCTCCTGCAACTATCATCACCATCCGATGGTAAGAACTGTTGGTCATCCCACGCAATAGATGCTGGAGAACCAAATATGCTTGACTGCATGAGGCGCCTGCCGCTTTTATTCTCAGTAATGGCCGCGATCTCGAGGCCCAAGTCCCGAAGTGATTTTATTAACACTAAACTCCACGAACACAATCGTCGGTCAACATTCTCCACGACCTAATTAACCCAACAATTGGCTAAAACGTGCGCGCATAGGCTGCGCAAGGGTAAAAAATTACCTAGCCCAATCGGCTAGACATCTGGCATTCAAGCCAAGTCAAAGCGCCGTAGCCCCGCCGATCCCTGACTCACGGCTAGACACCTTAGGCTTTGTTCAAAAGTTAAACGACCATTATATGGAGGCCGATCACGTATAACGAATCGGCGCCTCGACATGCAATCAAATTAAACACGCGTCCGATTGATGTATTTACGTCTCCAAACATTTATGCAATCAAATTAAACACGCACACGCCGAATGCGGGACACAATTTGACATTTTCAATAAAGCATCTTTTATTCAAAGAATCAAGAAATTACATAATTGTGAACGCGACCAGCGTTCGAACCTTACAATAATTAAAGTCATACGGCATCGCCCTCATCCTCACTCTTGTCAACCTCGAAAGCAGAAAACGGAAAGTCCTTACTGTGATAGAGAGGTGACGCCAAATCGATGCCTGACAAGCGAAGAGATTTGGCGGCCTGAGATGCCTTGATCCAACCATGCCTGAACCCATGATTTTCACATCGGCAAACCTCTTCGGCAAGCTTCTCCTGGGTCTTTTGGATTCCAACCAAGCGCCCTTGGTGAAAACCTTTCTCATAAGACCTCCCCTTGGCGGACTCCAATGCGAACATGCTCGCCGTTTCACGATCGGCAATGGCGGTAGCTTATAAGCGATCAGCAACCCTCTCTTCCACGACTGGATTCAACTGCCCTGCTGGTTGAACTTGAGCCGTTTTGACCTTCTTTAATTCACGTTCAGCCGCCTCCACGCGAGCCTCCAAACTGCGGATATGCTCATCCTTTTTCTCCATTTCTCGGCGGGCGGCGCGCAATCGCATCCCGACTTCATAAGCCGTATAGAGCCCTTTCACCGCCCCATGAATGCCCTCGCGGAACACTTCGTAGTCCTGACGACCAACCACTGATCGCCGAACTTCCGAGGAAATATTTGTCGAGCAAACTCGACCGCCACGTCTCGATCTCGCGATCGAGTCCGCTTCCGTCATGGGCTTGTTCTTCACGAATCTCGCAAAAACTTAACAGGCACGGAATCGCGTCGATCTCCTTTCAACTTGGGCGTGTGGCGATCTCCCATGAGATCGCTGTCCTGTTTGGGCGACCTACTACGACGCCGAGGAGATTGACGCCTCTCGACCCATAGAACTCTTACTCCCAAAGACGCAAGGGCGCACCACGGTGTTCACTTCGATCCATATCACCGCCAAGCTCAGCCAATGTCTTGGCTTCCCCTTTGCTGTTAAAGAAGAGTTTGTTCGACATACACACAATAGATTTTCTCTCACGAGTCTGAATCAGATACCTACCACTCTTAAAAGTTGTGCCCTTAATCATTTAACACTCGCAGAGGCAGCACGATCGAGGCAAGTTCATTAGTCGCGAAACCCAATCACCTGACGCCGAATAGGTCAATGGCAGGACAAGCTTTTGGCTCAAGATCTTCAGCCAAAGTGCGTAGTACCCCAGCTGGCTCATGAATTGATCCCTCGTAGCCAGAGTTCCTATCATGAACCCACTAGGGCAAGGGCAGATCCATCAATCCAAGGACACAAGATCAGTAGGCAGTGAAATTGCAAATGGTGATTTTGATGAGATATGTATGAAATCTGCAGGCAGATCCATCAATCCAAGGACACAAGATCAGTAGGCAGTGAAATTGCAAATGGTGATTTTGATGAGATATATATGAAATCAAGAACCCGGATATTGACCAATCTTTTCCCTCTACCTTTAGTGGTTCTATGAAATTGCAAATGGTGTTTAGAAGAGTTCTAGATAAAATCATTCATGCCACAAAGAAAATCATCCTACTCATGAGTTGATCGGCAAGAACAGATTTATCAATCTATTCGGACCAAGTACCCCAAATTGCTCACAAGTTGATTCACAGACTAGAATTCTTTTTATGAACCCATGGGCAAGGGCGATTCACAAATCGGGGTTTCCCACAAGATATGCAATTCCATTTTACCAAATGCATTGACAAATACAGAACTCTTTCATTAAAAGTAAAATTACAAGAATTCTTTCATACAAAATGTGCGATGGTAGCAAAAATTAGAAGGAAATTTTCATTAATAAATTGCGCGCCGATGCTAACCAATTTATACATGAAAACTACCCTGAACCAACAAATCACTATCCAAAAGAAAACAAAACAAAACGACGCCTACACGGCTCCCAGATCATTCATCGGTATCGGACTCAAGTGGCTGAACGTCCACCTGCTCATAAGGAATTGGCACATCCAAGGTAACCTCAGCGGCAGCAAGGGCTTTGAGCCACCCATGTTTGAACCCGCAATTCTCAAATTTGGACAATTCTTCAACATATTCCGTCAGAGCGCGCCTCCCCGCCTCAAAGGCCTCCGATTCGCTTTTATCGCGGGCATTTAAGCTCCTCTAATCGAAGCTTCCGCTCAAGTGCTTCCTTTGAGTGTTTGAGTGATTCTCGCCAGATTTGCCCTACCCTCAAGATCAACACGGTTTCGGCGACGCGAGCCCTCTCTTTTCTCCGCTGACAAGGCGCTCTTCATTTCACTCTCATAAGTTCGAACTCGCCCGACTTTTTCCGACCGCAACTCGCTTTCCAAATGGTCAATTCTCCCGAGCGCATCACGCAAGCGGCGACCCAAGTCGGTGATCCTTCCGATCGTCTGCAAAACAATTCGGTACGATTAGACACCTTTAACAAACAAGAGCGAGATTAAGGCAACCTACTAGGAGTGCCGATTGAGCAGTTAGGGCAATGGCCATAACGTCAGGCACGGCACCGAAGGCTTTGTTGTTAGCAGGCAGCGAAATTGAAGCCGCCAGGCTCAGAGCCACGGCTGGATCCTCGACGGCTAAAGCGTCGGATAAAATCGGCACGCCCCTGATTTTCGGCTGAATAACAAACGGCACGATCACGTCCGGTTCTTCAAGCCGAGGCCGTTTGCTAGCGGGGCCAATTTCCGAGCTCGTCTCTCCCTCGACACCACGCTTTTGGCCATGCTCCGGAATCAGCCGTTCCCCATCGGCCTGCTCTCCACCCTCTTTCTCCGCATCGGACGCAGCAACCTCAACCGTCCCCTAAGAAATAGGTACGAAGGGCTTGATCAAGCTGGAATCTGATGCGGCGCATTCGGCCTTCTTCCGGGCGGCCATCCGCTCGGCATTTCTTCTACGTGCCATCTGCGTTAGGCTTTCCTTCGCCATGCCCTCCAAGAAATCGCCGGGTAGATCCCCTAGATTCGCAAAAATATCCCCGGAAGAGAAATCCGTTCGTCCTGAGGCGGATGGCTCGGTGGCCTTAGATGCCGAGCGTACGGCCTTGTCGCCCTTTACAACCCCCTCAGTAGACCTTCTAGCCGGATCGGCGATCACCTCTACAACTGGCTCGGCGTCTTCCCCCGAATCAGAATCTACGAGACCGATCTACCTAAGGTTTTTGAAGCGGGGGAAGATAAGGGCCGAGTTGTTATTTTCTTTGAATCGGGATGTTATCTGCGGTAGAAAGTAGTGTAAGTGGGTTCGCATCAAGGAGAATATGGGCGACTCTCCCTTGCTGTTATGCTTGGGCGGCGAAATATCTGAAAGCGATCTTGATTTCCCAAGAATCACGTTGTCAGCAAAGTCAAGATTTTCTTCAACCTATTACCGAGAAGAGAAAAGCGATTTAGAGAAAGGAGCCGAATAAGAGATAGTCCGAAGAAACAAGACATTGCGTGGCAACTCGGGTCACCCTTATGTTTGGGAATAGGGTCCAGCGATCCTCCCCATCGCCGAACTCCCAATTACCTCGACGTTGACCATCACGTGCCAACCCGCTACCGTAATCGCAAGCATGGTCACCAAGTGATGGTCGATATCTTGGCCTCGAGAAAATATCGCCCAAATTAACGGAGGATTTGGCTAAGGCGTAGCAATGCCGAATGGCCGGAATCCCGAGGTTGATCCTAAGGCGTCGATTCAACTCTACTACCCCCATGATGATTCGAAAGAAATTTACATTAGGTTGAGAAGGAATCAAACCCCAATAGCGGAGAACGGCCCTCAGAAATGGGTGTAGGGGGAAACGAACTCCGCCCTCAGCAATGGATAAAAGAGGGAATACTATAGTGTTTTGGTCTTCCCTCTCCATGTCGAGAGCGTTGTCCGTTACAAGGGATAAATGGACGTTGTCAGGAATAGAGAAGTGTTGCCGGAAACTAGAGATACGACCCTCAGAAAGGAGGTCTTTCAAATGTTTGGCCATCTTAACAGAGAACTATGTGTTCGCCGGAGCCAAAATAACAAACGGAAAATAGGATTACAAAGAAGGGATAAGGAAACTTACGAGCAGATGAGACAAGGGAAGACGGGAAGAAGTTGCAGAAAACACGAGTCACGGAGGGATATGCACTGACGATCCAAAAGTCTCAGAAAATCGACGAAACGAGAATTTGAAAAGACCGAAGTTTCAAATCTCAATAAATGCTGAGACACACATGAATAGAGTGGGAAAGCGTAATGATGAGCAAAAAGGTGCGTGCCTCCTGACATATATTGGGGCACGCGAAGCCGCCTGACGCTGAACTTCTCAAATTCTGAACCAAACTCGCCGGTTAACTGCCGTCAACAGGGAGTTTGGAGGGCAATTGTGGTGGCCGAATAATTAGGCGAGGATAAGGGAGGTATATTTCAGAAGCTTCACGCTAGCCGGCATATATCCCGCAAGAATACGGGGCCGAATAGGATAGATAGGCCGTATTTGGACCCCTCCCTAGAGCCGAACAGAAGAAAAAATAATTATTGAAAAAGTAGGCCCAGGCCCCGAGGCCCAAAGAATGGATATAAATACAAGAGCTTCAAATTTGTAAAGGTACGTAAGAATCACTTCTAAAAGCTTAGTAAACAAGCTTTCTTGAGCAGAGGAACTGACTTGCCCGTCGGAGTGCTAATTAGGCACCCAATCGAGTGTTCGTATCTTTTCAGGTGACTAGCTGAGGATCATTGGCGTCTTTCAGGATCTAAGGAGTATTTCCAAACCCTTTCACCACATGTATCTATGTTACTGTTTAAAGTATGTTAAAAGTATGTAAAGAAAAAAAATTCTCAAGGGCCATAGTGCCAATATGTTTACAAGGGCTTTATGCCATTCTCAAGGGCTTTATGCCACTTTCAAGGGCCATAGTGCCAATATGTTTACAAGGGCTTTATGCCATTCTCAAGGGCTTTGTGCCACTTTCAAGGGCCATAGTGCCAACCTGTTTACAAGGGCTTTAATGCCAACAAGTTTCAAGGGCCATAGTGCCAACATGTTTACAAGAGTTTTATGCCACCTGTCCCAAGGGCTTCGTGCCACCATTTTCAAGGGCTTATAGCCACCAAGTTATGTTACGAGATTAGGCCTAAGGCCATTATGTACGTAATACAGAATCAGACTAATGTATTGATATGTAATCTGTTCAAGTTAAGCAATGTTGTATTTATGTATTACTATTCACTGAGCCCGCCACTCTCGATTATGTCATTTACAGAGGTCACCCACCAGGTGGTCAATCCTAGCTCAGGATGCCGCTTCCTTTTGTCAACCTTTACATGTCCAGGCACCATACCAAGCCACTTATTTTTGGTGAAATTGTGAAGATGTTGGTTTACTTATTGAGTGCCATCTAAGGTTGTTATACATAGCTCTCATGTTTTTTTTTTTTTTTTTTTTGTATACGCCCAATCATGGGGCTGGGGCTGTAAATGTATGTGTATGTAACCGATATTCATGGATTTAGTTTTGAACTTTGTCTGCTTTTGATGAAGTATATGATGTATGAGATCCTGGCATATTAGAAATAGCTCAATGGAGTATGTTGTATCTATGTTATGTCCGTAGTTTTATGCTTTCGATAAGGCCCCGTAGGTTTGTATACTAGGTTACGTGTCCATTTATGAATAGGTCATGACACAACCCAACCCAGCCCCTATGAGTTTGGGCATGACTTAAGCAGAAACAGACAGAATAACCTGTATGGTATACATTGGGGGCCTAAGCGGAAGCATTAAATTTAAAACGACATCTAGAAATATCCATTGAGCAACTATCAACAAACCAGGACCATCTTAACATTGAACATAAAGTAACATACACACAAAGTGAGGTTACATAAACATTTACAATCCAGCCCAGGTTTTAGGCTTACAACGATAAATACATGACCCTGACCAGCGATGTGGATACCAAAATTACATTTAGAGAAAACTGATCTAATATGTAAGGGTTTCCTCCAAAGGTTCTGGTTATCCTTAGGTCGACAAAAATGCATGAAGTGTGCTAGTTCGGCTCTCACGCCGGGTTCCTACAGAATCGCAAAATTACGTAATGAGACAAGCTCGGTGAATAGTAGTGCGTAGTAATAAAATCACAATGTACTGAGTATATGTATCAAAATCAAACACCGAGATAGCAGATTGGCCTATTGGCTAAGACAGATAGCCTTCGGCACAGATGGCCTTGCGGCACAGATAGAAATAAGATAGCCTTGGCGGCACAACAAGTAGCCTTCAATGTGTAGGCAGCAGATAGTCTTCGACTCGGGTAGCCTTGCGGCACAAATGTAGCCTTCGGCACAATGTAGCCTTTCTAAGACAACAGTAGCCTTCTAAGACAACAGATATTCGGATGTGGTTATCACTTTTCATTTCCAGATCAATACATAATTTACAATTATGCCTTACGTAATGACACATAAATGTATACATAATGCACTATTACTCACAAAGGTTGTGGTGGCGTATGAGTTCCTCCTGGAGTGTGCCCTACACACAACATAACTAAGAAATTAGTATTCTTTTCCTTTAAGATCCTTATCAGTCATTCCGTATGTCATATCACTATCATAAACTCATCAGAAAAACATTCTAATAGCACCAAAGAGTCAAGCATGAAAAACTGAGCAAAACAGTTTTCATCAAACAAGATTCGCTCGAAGCGTAGCTTTGTCCGCTGGAGCGAACAGAGTAGTGCTAACAAAAATTTATGCTGGTCGATTTTCACACCCGAGCGTAAAGTTCTCCGCTCGACCTGACAGGGTAAATTTTCAGAAAACTGCTGGAAGGTGCATTTTCACGCCGAGCGTTCGACCTCCGCTGAGCGACGACTACTCAGATTCAGGCGGCAGCGATCTCAAGCTAAAATTTCATCTTCAAACCCAATTTTTCATGCAATCAAAGGTGAAATTCATGCAATACTTCCACTTAACAACACCACAACATGGAGGAAAGCTTAATCATGCCAATTTAAACCAAGTCAAAGGCTTCAACAAGCCAACACTTTCACAAATTCCATCCAATGTCCCAAATATATTTAGGTTTTACAAATTCAACAAACACATCACATAATATTAGCATGAATGCATGGATTACTGAGACGCAATCTAACATGGATGCCCAAGATGTCAAAATACCCAATTAATGAGAAACCCTACTTAGAGCAAGTATAGAGCATCCATGAATCAAACACGAATATATATATATATATATATCTCAACTCTTAAGTGGCTACACAAGAGAACTTGAATTACCTTCAATTAGATCACACAAATCCAATGAGTTGAAGAAGCACAATTTCCCCCAATTCCTCACCCACGTTTCTCTCTTTTCTCCCCCTTAGAGTCCCAAGTTTTTGATCTTTAAGTTCCACAAGTCTTACTCTTAGATATAGCAATATATACATAAGAGCATAAAAGACAAAAATCAATCGCTTTATGGTGCCGAAATTAAAATTTCACAGAACATCCCATTATAGCTTAAAAATCATGCAGATTCCAAATATCAAATCAATTTCTGCAAATTAAATCTCTAAGATGCTCAATTTCCATTTTAAGTGATTCAAGTGTAACAGATACGTTCTAATTCAACAGATAGAAACTCATATCTCTAAGTTCCATGCTCTTTTACTATATTTTCACAT
Organism: Camellia lanceoleosa; assembly: GCA_025200525.1. Lineage (NCBI taxonomy): Eukaryota > Viridiplantae > Streptophyta > Magnoliopsida > Ericales > Theaceae > Camellia > Camellia lanceoleosa. The sequence goes on along the minus strand of CM045761.1, from coordinate 2,627,162 downwards.
AGATTTTCACCATAACATTCAAAGACACAGAATAGGGAATTATAAAGACAGCAGAATCAGATATGAGGGTCGGGGTATTACAGGTCATGCCCAAACTTTTAGGGGCAGGTTTGGGGTGTGACAGTACAGCATGTTTTTGCCTCTGTTTTGACGTATTTTGGCTATGTTTTGGGTTGGTTAATTCAATTGAGGCTTATATTGCATAGTTGTAGTGCAATTTCCTTCACTAGTTTGATGTTTTAATGCCTTAAGCATCATTGTTTTGAGTTGAAAGCATGTTTTAGTGTTGTTTTACACTCCATTTTAGCATTTTTAACCTCTGCAACCTCCCTCCATTCTTCACTCTTTGGTTTCTTTGAAAGTGGTTTTAAACCACTTGTTTGCCAAAGTATGAAAATTGAGGTGTTGCACCTAATGGTTTAATCCCCTTGGGGGTTCGTTACCAAAAGTGTAATGCCTCTTTCACGCCCAAAGCACCTTGTGGTTTGAGTCATCTTTCAATTAGAGGACACTCACTTTTGGACTTAATCAATTAAAGGATGAATTGGTAATGTAAAATGAGTAAACGAAATGAACAAGTAAAAAAGGCAAGAAAACCACGCTTTGTGTTGCATTGCATGTGTTCAAATCAGACGTTAATTTGAACACAAGGAAAATGGGACATTTCATACTCGAAAGTGATTAAATATGCCATTTTCCTTGGTCTCCATTGCCCTTGATTATGCATGATAGGGTGGTGGTCCTTTGAGTCATATTTGTGCATTTATTGAAATTATACAACTTGGATCTTCGGCCATCATGCAATGAAATTGCTTGATTGGTGGTTTTGGATCCAAGTGTGCCACTCCTTTGAAGTTTTGGGATGATAAAGAGGGGTACAATACAAACAAACCCTGGAAAAACGTTCATTTTGCCCTGTTTGTGCTCTGTTGCAGTATGGTGACTTAGAGCATCAGTGGCCGGCAATACCCCATCCATGGCTGGCAGTGCCTCATTTTTGGCCAGCAAGGCACCTTTTTGGCCGGCAGATGGCCGGCAGGCCACTAGTGTAACCCTCAGCAAAGATTTAGTAAGTTGGAGCAGAAAGTTTTTGGAGTATGCTCAACCCTGCAAACAAAGCCTCTCGGGAGCAAAACGGAGGACTTTTTGGGACGAAAACCAAGCTCATGCATCTTTCACTTCCCGAAGTAGAGCTGTGGCAGTGTAGTTTTAATACTTTGCATGATTAGTTAAAGTGTGAATTTTTTTAATTAATTAGTTGCTAATTAGTTAAAGTGTTGCAATAGTTAGTAATTAGTTTACTAGTTATTCATTTGATTTGTAATAATTAGTCTAATTAGTTTAATTAGCTTAGCTTAGATTGGATTGGCTTATTCATTCGGACCCTCCTTCGCGAGGGCATAATGTTGTAATACGTGTGTGTGCGTGTGTGTATGTCTTCCAACCCCACATCTTTCTCCATTTTATTTAATCGCTTTTGATGGTTAGATTAGGGTCATATTTCAATTAGCATATCGCATGCTTGCATCCATTTATTTTGTCTTGCATGCACCGAGACTCAGCGTATCATTCAAACTGCATTGCCGTTTCAATACTTCTTTGAATACATGTTTATCGCATGTTGTTCAAATCAATTCATATGCCATATTAGTAGCCGAACCTATTAATTGCTTATTGTATGTGTTGCATTAGACACTTAACATAGTTAGGATCATGCATTTTTCTAACTAGTTTTTGTTTTGGCTTGGAGTACTCAGTAAGTTTTATGTTTCAGCATACTTGCATGAGTGCGATTGCCATATTACCATGATTCGCATGCTTGCCATGAGGCTATTTGCTTACTTGCTTAACTGCATGAATGCCTGTGGATGAAGGCTTGCTGTTTGAATTGGAACGATTCAACAAATGCATGTTTTAAGCCCACTTTGTTGTGGCAAATCATGTTTTAAGCCCACTGTGTTTGGTGGCAAATTCGCAACTTTAAGCCGACTCGAGGGTGGCAAATTCAAACCATTTTCGAGAACAAACATGAGTTGAATTGTTCCAAGTCTTGCGACTAGCATATACTTGCTTAAAAGGCCATAGTAATGTTAGCTAGTTTAATAATCAGAACAATAACACATAATGTTTATAAAAGAACATATCATGATTAGTAGAGACCGATCTTTGATCAGGCGAGCGGGGGTGCTCATTTCAGGACCTTCCCCTCTCGTACCTAAGTTCCCGAGCTGAGGTAACTTTGATGATGACGGACACGTGGCCTTTGGCATGAGTCAGGGTTTCATAAATTTTTCCAAAAATAAAATATTTAGGTGGCGACTTTGTATCTGGCAAAGCAGTCCAATTTTGGCATTATTTGATTTAAAATCGATTTTCCAAAAAGGTTTGCCGGATTTGGACTCTTTGGTGATTATCAGTTTCACATTGCACTTTGTGAGACTAGATTCAGAATCGTGGGAGTCTGAACTGTGAGGCCTTCTTTTCAAACCCTTTTCGAGAGGTAGGGCACCGAAAAAGGTGACCCACACTTCTCGTAGAGTCCCTCATCCTCTCCTCTTCCGTTTGCATGATAGTCTCAAGATAGGTTGCAGCCTCCATAAGGTGCTCATAATCTCTAATCATGGACTCGGCCACTTGGAACATAAGTTCGATCCTCAACCTCTTCTTAAACTCTAGACAACGGCTCTATAATAACCCTGACCTGTGATTAGCTTTTTAACCATGATTAATTATGCCTAATAAGTAATTAAGGTGAGATTTTGAAGAAATTGCATGTGTGTCACATTATTTCTACTCATATATGTCTAATGTAGAAATATCTGTTTGAATTTCTATTTTGTCTTGTGAATTGAAGGCCTTATTGGCATCTGATCATGAAATTGACTTGGTTTTTGTGTTGATTGGAATTCTTAGAATTTTATGATAGGTTTAATTAAAATTCGAATCGGAATGAATTAATTAGAATAATTAATGTCTATTTGGTTAGTGGTAAGCTCAATTATTTAAATCTTCTTAATTAAACCTATATAAGGCATGTGAGAGGTCTAGGACACATTTTTACACCTTCATTTCTACAATCTCGAGCTCAAGAATGTGAGAGTGAGAGAGATCTAGAGTTTGAGACCAAAAACAAGAGGAAGACCAAGAATTAGCTTGAGATTAAGCTAGAGACTTGGAGGAATTTGGAAGGAACTTTGAAGATTACACTTCTATACTTGAGAATTCAAACCTGAGGTAGGAAATTCAACCCTTGGATTGTATAATTTTGATGCTTACACCATGGATTCAAGAGAATTGAGTGGATTACATGAAAATTGAACTAGAAGTGTAGAAATTGAACCATACCATGTATGAATGCACTTCTATCACATTGTAGACACCCCATTTTTGACCGTCCTCAAGACTTGGACATCACCGCTTGAACACTCGGTGATTATCCATGTTTGTGTACGTCTTGAGTTCCCGGAGGTCTCGGCTGCGCGCCTTGCCTTAGGACCTCCTGACTCAATTGCTTCGTGTATGGTTTTGGCACCAAGCACCTGTGTTTTTGCCTTGAAGGGCAGGGAATGGCTTGTTGGCCATCCCCACACCCCACTGGCCCTCCCCTACCATCACCGGCTGCATATGTGTGCCACCGGCCACGATTTCTTAAAAACAATGGCCGGTCGGCACTATGTTTGGCCTACTGGCACTTTATTGTGCCGATGACCTATTTGGTTGGCCGATGACCCTTCTGCACCCATTGGGGCATGGTGCATGCCAGCTGTGCCAGCTGGAATGCACCAACACCACTCCCCATGCGCGGGGATGACTCTTGTGAGCCTTTGAACCCCCTAACCTTCTAGAAGGTTGACCCTTTTTGGCCAAGCTTCTTGGAGAAGCTTGGCCAGCTGTCTTAGCTTCTCCAAGAAGCCAAGACCCCTTTGCACCCCTTGACCCTTTTTCTTTAGCTTAGCCATTAAGTTTCTTGGCTTTGTTTTGCCTATATAAGCATCATGCCTCTCCCTTTGCAAGGGGTTAGCCATTTTTGAACAAAAAAACCAGAGCTTTTGTATCTATATATCTGTCATATATCTTCTCTCTCTAGATTTTCCCTCTCTCTCCTCTTTTGTGTGTGTTTCTAGGCCTAAAAGTGTGTTTTTACCTTACTTTTGCACTAACACACACACTATCACACCTTAGCTCAAGATTGGGAGGCTTGGAGGGTTGATTCTTGAGTTTTTGGACTGATTTTGATCAAAAGAGGAGGGCTACATTGGCTGTTCTTGAGGTGTTCTTCAAGGGTAAGCATTTTACTTTAGTTTCCCCAAACTTGCACTAGATTTCTACCTGTCTCGTATGCTGATTTGGGTCTTGTGTATAACATAAAAAAGTCTTATATTTTTGTGCTTAAGAACTTCCATTAGGTCATTTTGTGGTTTGAATTCAAACTCACCCTCTTAGGCCTCATTTGGCCCTTTTGGTGCTTCCTCTGTGAGACTTTGTTTGCTTGAGTGTTTGGTTCCTTTTACCACTGAAATCCAGTGGATTTTTAGGGGTAAAGGAGGGGGTTTGAAGTCTTGTATAGGGGAGGGACACCCCTTTCCCCTTTGTCCTTCTTTACTTTGGTTTTTGGCTTTAAAAGGCAACATGCATGCTTGCTTGTTTTTGGCTTCATTTCAGAGGTTTTTTTGGGTGTTTTGGATCATGTTATATCTCCGTTTTAGGTTGAATTTGTACCCCCTAGCATGCATCTTATACTTCCTTGTAATGCTCAACTTTGCCTAGAAATGTGCCATGTGTTTAACCTTGTATATCCTCATGTTTTAGCTTAGCTTATTGGAGCTTTTGGTCATGATTTGCCATGCTTTAGGTCTGTTGGCCACTAATTTTGCCATGATTGGCATGCTTGATGAAGTTGCTTTGCATTATGGCTTGTAAGCCTTGAGTATGTGATCCATGAACATGCATTGGTTAGGCTATTTAGGTGATTTGGAATCATTCAACATGCTATTTCAGTCCCCATGCCATGCTTATGTGTCTCCATTTGTCATGTCTTTCATGCTTTGAAATATTGGTCTCTTGTGCTTTGAAATGGACATTGTACATGCTTGTATGTTTAAGGCATTTGGGCTGCCATAACATTGGATTTTGGGGTGTGTTTTGATGCCATGAAGCTCTGTTTTTGGCCAAATAATCCATGCCATGAGTGGTCTTGGAAGTGGTAGTTGAATGCTCCCTTTTGTGCCTTAATCTTGAGCCCATTGATTTATATGCTTGTTGAGCATTTTGTCCATGGTTTTAGGCACTTTTCGCCACTGTTTTGGGGTGGATTGAGGTCTGCCCCTTTATGGTTTAAGCCCACTATTGCATGATTGTCTCATGTTCCTTGCATGATTGCTTCACTAGGTGTTGTAGCATGATGATCCTATTGCTTAGATTGTCCTTGTTTGCATTGCATTTGCATCTTGCATGTTTAGCATTACATACTTGCCATGATAGGTTGCATTGCATTTGACATGCCTTGCTTCTTAGCCTTAGGATGCATTGTTGAGCCATGTTCGCATAACATGCATTGCATTACTTGGTTTGGGGTGTCAAACCAAGTGTGAGAGATGAGAGGTGTTTGTATTTGAAGTGACAAAACACATCTCAATTCTCATGTCACCGAGGCCCTTGACTTTGACATGATAGGGTCTTGGTCCCCATTTGTGTGTTGCATACATTTCCATTGAATTGCAATCTTGGTCTCTTAGGTCATCATGCATCAAAATGCATAAGTGGTGGCCCAAGGACCAAGGGCCATGCTTCCTTGAGTCCCATACATGATAGGAAACATGGCCATGCTTACATGTGCCCAAAATTCCATGCCATACACTGTCTGTCCTTGTTGCTGTCAAAAACTGTCTTCTGCAGGAATTTTCTGCCGACCGGCAGTATAGAGTGCCGACCGGCCATTGGTGTGTGGCCAATGACCTCATGAGCAGCCGATGGACATTTTACATGGCCGGTGGCCATTTCATTCAGTCGATGGTGTGAAGCAGTGTGCATAGAAGGTATTCTGGGACTTTGGCAGTCTTTGGAGAGGCAGGACAGTGAAAACAGAGGCGGCAGTGGTATGGTGCGGGTTTTCCGGGCAAGACGGATCGAGCATGCATCATTCGTGCATCTCGAGGCAGAGCTGAGGCCCCCTTCTTTTTACATTTGATTTAATTTGATAAATAAAATTTTTGTAATAATTTATTCTATATTTGGACTGTGCTATTCAGGACTGTATATTCTTTTAATCCCTCCATGTGCGGGTGTATTTGTAATAAGTGTGCGTGCGTGTGTGTATGTCTTCCAACCTCACATCTTTCTTCCCTTTTATTTACCTGCTTATGATGGTAGACTAGGGCACATTTAAATTAGCATCCCTTATGCAATGCATGCGTGCATCCATACATCCGTTTCCCATGCATCGGGCTCGGCACATCATGCTAACTGCATATGTATTTCAAATTCCAAGATGAGTACTTGTTAATTGCAGCATTTCACATGCCATGTCTAGGATAGCCGAGCCGATTATAGCTGCATTTTGCCTGTGATGCATTAGCCACTTAACATGAACTAGGATCATGCATTGATTACTAACTAGTTTCTGTTTTGGCTTGGAGTACTAGGTAAGCTTTTATGCTTTAGCATACCGCATGCGTGTAAATGTTGTCATAATAGCATGATTACCATGAGGCTAGCTGCTTATGTGATATAACTGCTTGAATGCCTATGGATGGAGGTCGAGTTACCTAAATTGGAATAATGCATTAAAACTGTAAGTTTTAAAGCCCACTGGATAGTGGCAAAACCATCTTTTCTAAAAACCCACTCGAGGGTGGTAAAACCTACATTTTAGCCTACTTGCGAGTAGCAAACCATTTTCAAAACAAACACGAAATGTTTTGTTCCAATTTAGGCGATTTGGTCTATACTTGTTTGCTGTGCGCATAACATAGTGATTTTAGGCTAATAACCGGAATAAGAACACATAACGTTTTCAAAATCGGATATCACGGTTAGTAGAGGCCGGTCTTCGGACCGGGCGAGAGGGGGTGCTCATAGCTGACCTTCCCCAATCGTACCCAAGCTCCCGAGCCGAGGCAACTTTGGTGATGACGGACACGTGGCCTTTGGCACCGAGTCAGGGTTTCCTAAATTTTCTCATTAAAAAATATTTAGGTGGCGACTCTGTATCTGGCAAAGCAGTCCATGTTTGGCACTTCTTTTTCAAAAATCTGTTTTCTCAAACGATTTGCCAGATTTGGACTCTTTGGTTCAGATTTAGAACCGTGACAAAAATCGAGTCCGAACTATAGTGGGGTCCCCCGCGGGCGTTGTTACACACATTTTTGAGTTTGAATTTCAAACAAATTTCACATGCATGTGTCTATCATGACATGGCTTTGAGAATTCATCACATTTTTTTTTATCAATTGACCTTAATTGATCATATTTTGGAAAGTCTAAGTTCATAACAATTCATGCATGTCATGTTCATGGCATATTCATAAGTTTCAAGTTAACTTTTGAGCAATTCACATGCTTTTGGACCTAGGTTTCAAAGAATGATCTTTACTTCACTATGTTTTCCAAGTCTATATAAGTTTCCTCATGTTTTTGGCCCATAGACCATGATTTGCAGCTTTGAAATTAAGTTTTGCACTTGGCAGAGCAATCTGGAAATTCCAGATTCTGCTCTCAGCTCGAGCAACAAATTCTGCACTCGAGCGACCACTCTGTGATCTTGCACTTCCGATCAAGTGACTAGAAGTCCGCTCGAGCGTGAAATGCATGCTCCCAGAAGTTTACATGTTTTGCAAACCACTTGAGCGAGTACCTGAGTCTCATGCTTGAGCGACCATTGAGCGTCCGTCGGGCGTGAAATTCACACAACCAGCACTTTTGCAGAAGTTTACAAACCACACGAACGGAAGAAGTTGTGCTCAAGTGACCACTCATATTTTGCGTGCCCGCTCGAGCAAAGGAAGTTGCGCTTGAGCGGAACCCCTATTTTCAACAATTTTTGTTAAGAATTTTCAAGTACATTTTAGTATCCTCGTTGTATCCTAGGCATTCCTAAGCCCTAATTAAGATGGAATAATGAGGAAAAGAAGTAGAACACACCAATATAAGAAAGAATTAAGTTAATGATTACGGTGTGTAATTGCGTGATACTCATTTTGTATCTGTGTAAGTGTTGTAAGTTATCTGATCTGTCTACTCTGTCTGTTTGCTTTGGAGCCATCCATGAGTAGTAACTTAGTAAAGGTATGTTCAACTTTATCTATTTTTTGTATGATGTAATAAGATCTATTTTATGAACTGCTATCTGGAATGCTATTTGTGAATCATGACTGAATGTCCATTTTTCTTGAAATGTATTTGTGGCATCCATAGTTCACATGGCCTTCGCTCGGGGGTAACAATACGGTGGCTGATATGCACGTAGCCCTCGCCCAGGGGTAATAATACTATGACTTATGTTCACGTGGCCCTTGCCCGAGGGTAACAATACCGAGGCCTATATTCACATGGCCCTCGCCTGGGGGTAACCATACCATGGCTACCTGCGTGCAAGATATGGACCTTTATGGTCATCGGTACCGACTATACATGTGGGTCTTAGGACCAAGTTGATATGATAGCTAATAGATGTACCACCTATAACTGTTTATGATTTCTGGATAAGTATGTGAGTCTGAATCTATTTATGATATAAACTCTGATTTCTAACTCTAAGATGGACATCATTCATTAAACTCTTTACTTTGTTATTATTCATTGGGCTTCCACTCACACTATTAGTTATGTATATAGGTGATCAGATGTGTGACTAGGCTTAGTGATAACTGCTTGGAGAGTTTTTGTCAGCCAGTCTTTGTGCCTCTCGAGGAGGTTCCATACATCTTATGGTCATGTTTTGTGAATGTAAAGGCTTTGTTTTCTTTTGGGTTATGAGCAAGTTTTCTGTTATCTGTATATTGGGCTAAGTCTCTTTTTGGCTATATTCATAATGAATTTGATGTGAGACTACTGCAATATGATGTCACGTATATGTGTATAAAGGTTTAAAATTTCTGTCCTATATATGTCTCCATAGCTCAATGGACTATATATGTTTCTGTATTTGCTTCTACAGCCCCTAAGTATAAGTTATTCTATTCAAAGGCCTTTGGTAATCCAAGGATTACTGGTTGGTTATGATCCTAAATCTATAGGGGTAGGTTTGGGTTATGACAGAGTGGTATCAAAGTACATGTTATATCGTACACACGAGTCCATATGAGCCATAGGGTGTCCTAGTAAGCATAGGGGCATCTCATCTGCATGTGTGAGTGTAAATACTAATTTCTGTAAATGAGAAAACTGAAATTGACCATGAATACCTGAAATTGAATTGAATAGAAAATGATTGAATGATCTAAACATTGTGAAACAAACTATTTGCCTATGTTCATAAGTGTTATGTTTACTTATAACAATGGAAAATACAAGAAGTGACAGTACAACTAAATCATCAGAAGCCCGCATGAGCCAAATGGAGAAAATGCTTGCAACCTTAACTAAAGCAATGACACAGCAACAAAGGCAAGAACCATTACCTCCTCTGTCTCCGCCGGTCCAAGTTGAGCCGGATAACAATGATCTTATAAATTTGACCCAGAAATTTATGAAGATGAAACTGCCGACTTTCTTAGGTGTTATTGAACCTTTAAAAGGGAAAACATGGTTGCTCGAAATGGAAAAATTATTTGAAGTGTTTCCTTACTCTGCGACGCATAAAGTACACTTGGCAACCTACATCTTAAAGGATGAAGCCCGGCGATGGTGGTTGTTAGTTTGAAATAACAATAGGGATATGACATGGTCTCAATTCAATGAGATATTCTACAAAAAGTACTTTCCCCAATGTTTTAGAGATCAAAAAGTGTTAGAGTTTCAAGAACTCAAACAGGGTAGGATGTTTGTGGCCAAGTATGAAGCCAAATTCACCGAGTTAGCCCGGTTTGCCCCACACATGGTGGATACTGATTACAAAAAGGTGCCAAAATTTGAAGGCGGCTTGGATTTGGAAGTGTTTGATCGAGTAGGCATCTTGAAGTTGCCTATCTATATGGAAGTTTTGGATAGATGAATGTGGGGCCGAATAAATGGAAGAGTCGGAAGGTACATACCTCAGAGATCGGGTATTATTCGGCTCCATCCTGCGTAATTAGGATGCCGAATACATTATGAAGGCCAAATAAAGGGAGGTGCGTGGATCAGAATAAAGGCAAGGACAGTGAATAAAAGTAGGCTTAGACCCCGAGGCCCAAGAAAAAGGAGTATAAATACAAGAACTACAGATTTAGAAAGGTATGTAACAATCACTTTTTGCTTAACTTAGAAGATAAGCTACTTTGAGTGCAAGAACTGACTTGCCCGTCAGAGTGCTAATTCCGGCACCCCCGACCGGAGTGTTTGTGCCTTTTCAGGTGACTAGCTGAGGATCATTAGCGTCTCCTAGGATCTGAAGAGTATTTCCAAAACCACTTCTCCACAATTGGCGCCGTCTGTGGGAATACTCAAATACATCCATGGCAGCCGTGACTGAAGATCCTCCGATAGCCACTGACGAGACCACACAGAGAGACGACCTCACTCCAGCAAACAAGCCTAGACCAAAAACCATCGCAGCAAGATTTGCCTTGAACCTCTACTCATTTTCCACTCCAACACAAGAGACAATACAAGCGACCATGGAACAAGCCAGGCAGACCAAACAGAGTTTGAACGACATCATCGCTGAGAACAGACGCCTTCGTCGCGATCTGGCCCTCGAAATAGCGAAGTCCAAACAAACAGTGCGCCAGGCTTCAGAACGACCCCCGAGGGCAGATGATCGACGATCTCGAGCCCGACAGCAAAACACCGATGGGCGCAATGCCTCAACGGACCACCTTGAGGAGTTGGCAAAGGACGAACGTCTCCAACGATGCGTCCGGAAGAGTGCGATCAAAAAACCCGCCCTTCCGAAGGATTCACCTCCGCTTGACACCGTCCACATGATATACAAACGCCAAAATTTCCGCCATGCATGCAATCTAATCACTTCCAGGCCTCCAACAGCAACTCACACCAACAAAGCGGCTCCGAAAAGCACAGAGTATCACCTTTAACGACTCCAATTTGATCGGCGTCACGTTCCTTCACATCGATCCATTGGTTGTTGAGCTACGCGTAAACCGGTTCACCGTCGAACGCGTTCTTATAGACCAGGGCAGTACTTTGGAGGTTATGTACTATAAAACCCTCACCAAACTCGGGTTCAACGAATTAGACCTGACTTTGGCTCCATACCCGCTATTCGGCTTCAACGCCAACCCAGAGTATCCATTGGGAAAGATCAGCCTACCTGTTCGAGCGGGTTGCAGAATGGTGGATGTCGAATTCTTGGTTGTCAGGTTGCCATCGCCGTACAATCTCATTATGGGGCGATCGTGGTTGCACACCTTGCAGGCTGTCCCAAGCACCTATCATCAACTGCTACGTTTCCCAACAGAACACGGCATTGAGCAAATCCGGGGCTCCCAGAAATCGGCACAAGCATGTTATCTCCTTGTCGCCAAAATGACAAAGGAACTGCAAGTAAACTCCATTGAGGTGCCGGATCGAGAGATCTTGGATGATGTTAGGCGGCACCCAAACGAAAAGGCCATGGAAGGTCTAGACCGAGTCGACATCGACGGAAGCCCATAAAAGTTCTTCATGGTTGGCGCCTCTCTAAATCAGGCCGACAGGCAACAGCTGATCTCTTTCCTGCTCAGTAAACTCGACATCTTTGCATGGACTCCATACGAAATGCCGGGTATAGACCCATCAGTTTCACAGCGCTAACTTAATGTCGATCCTAAATGTAAGCCGATCATTCAGAAAGGCCGGTGGTTAGCCGCAGAACACACTGCCGCCGTTGTTGAGGAAGTTGACAGACTGGTTGACGACGGGGCAATTAGAGAAGTCACCTACCCTACGTGGCTCTCCAATACGGTGGTGGTGAAGAAGAAAAATGGGACTTGGCGAGTTTGTGTTGATTTCACGGATGTGAACAAAGCTTGCCCCAAAGATTGTTTTCCTCTACCCAGAATTGACCAACTTGTCGATGCAACGGCGCGCCATCAACGCATGAGCTTCCTCGATGCTTACAGAGGCTACCATCAGATCGCCATGCATCCAGATGACCAGGACAAAATTGCATTTCTCACCCCAAGAGGAACCTACTGCTACAAAGTTATGCCTTTTGGGTTGAAAAATGCAGGGGCAACCTACCAAAGGCTGGTCACCACCATGTTCAAAGAACAACTCGACCACACTATGGAAGTATATATCAACGATATGGTGGTCAAGTCCAAAGAAGAATAGAATCATATCGCCGATCTAGAAAAGACATTCAACATCTTACGCAAATACAGAATGAAACTGAACACTTCAAAGTGCGCGTTCAGAATTGGCTCTAGCAAATTCCTGGGTTACATCGTCAACCATCGAGGAATCGAAGCCAACCCAAGGCAAGTCACCGCAATTTTGGAACTCGGCTCCCCCCGCTCAGTGAAAGAAGTCCAAAAGTTGATGGGGATGGCCGTTGCACTCAACAGGTTCATCAGCCGGTCTACAGATCGCTGCCGACAATTCTTCCAGACACTACGGCAGGGCAAGGCTTTTGAATGGTCTGCCGAATGCGAAACAGCTTTCAACAGACTCAAGACCTACCTTCGCTCAGTACCTCTGTTGACAACACTCGCCGCTGCTGACCCTCTCATTCTGTATCTGGCAGTTTTTGATAGAGCCGTCAGCGCTGTACTATTGAAAGAGGAGGAGGGGGAGCAACGGCCAGTGTATTATGTGAGCAAAGCAATGGTTGACGCCAAAACATGCTACCTTCCGCTAGAAAAACTCATCTTAGCCCTAGTCATGACGGCAAGAAAACTGATGCATTACTTCCAGGGACACAGCATTGGAGTCCTAATAGATTATCCTCCGATCAAGATACGAGTACGTACATCAGACGTGTTTCAAAATGGGCTCTCGAGCTCGGCCAGCACGACATTCAGTTTTTACCGAAAACCACAATCAAGGGGCAGGTGTTAGCCAACTTTGTTGCCGAATTCACTGGAGGGCTTGTCGACCTCAAACCTGACGAGTTTCGACCAAAGGCTGAAATTCGCCCAAAGCCAAACTGGAGAATTTATGTTGGGGATATTTGGCAATTATACTGTGATGGACCATCTAACCAATGGGGCAGCGGCGCCAGAGTTGTAATCATGTCTTCAGACGGCGCAGTAATTGAGCAGGCCGTCAAGCTTGGCTTTGAAGCATCAAGTAACGGTTAATACGGCCCTTCCGTTCATTTTAATGCGCACCTTCTCGGCGCTCGGCGTTTGCTTGTGTTTTGTGATTCAAAATTGGTAATCAATTAGCTAAAGGGGGAATACGTGGCAGGAAACGAGCGTATGGCAGCCTACATGACAACAGCAAATTCCCTATTGGCAAAATTTGGCCATCACGAACTGAACCAAATAACACGCAACCAGAACACCCACGCAGATGCCCTGGCGTGCCTAGCCTCCGCCATCAATTCTGAGATCAAATGGACCATCGAAGTAGGTTTCATCCCGGAGCCGAGTATTGGCCCTTCGGAGGAAGCCCGTGTCAACATTATAGAATCCGCACCAAGCTGGATGGACCCCATTGCTACATTCCTCTATTCAAAACAACTCCCAGAGGACAAAAAAGAAGCACACAAGCTGCGAAATAAAGCCCTGCGATACTATCTGGATTCACATGGAGGGCTTTATAAAAAGTCCCTCTCTGGTCCATATTTGGAATGCGTGCAGCCGAACAAAGTGGAGGAGCTTCTGACCGAGATACATGAGGGCAGTTGTGGCACCCATTCTGGTGGACGCTCCCTGGCCCATCGAGCTATAACACATGGGTATTATTGGCCAACAATGAGAGCTGACGCGGAGAGTTATGTGAAAAAATACGAATAGTGCCAAAAGTTCTCCCCATTAACCCATCTACCTACCGAAGAGTTGAACTCTATCACCAGTCCCCGGCCGTTTGCTCAGTGGGGACTTGATATCGTAGGACCGCTCCCAAGAGCCCCAGGGAACAAACGATTCTTAATCGTCGCGACAGATTACTTTACAAAATGGGTCGAAGCGGAGGCTTTAACTCATATACGAGATGCTGATATTAAATGCTTTGTATGGAGAAACATCATAACACGATTCGGCATTCCAAGAGCTCTCATCTCAGACAATGGCACCCAGTTCGACTGTGGTGTATATCGAGAGTTATGCAGCAAATATGGTATTCAGCCTTACTTCTCTACATCGGTGTACCCCCAAAGCAATGATCAAGCCGAAGCCTCTAACAAATCCATCCTGGACGGCATCAAGAAGAGGCTGGAGAAAGCTAAAGGCAAATGGGTCGAGGAATTGCCGAGTGTACTATGGGCTCATCGTACACCGAGGAGATTCATCGAGAAACGCCATTTGCTCTATGCTTCGGGATGCAGGCAATCTTACCCCTGGAAATCGGCCTCCCAACCCTGAAATCGCAAGTTTTTGATACTGGCCGAAACGACATAATGCTTGCCCTCGATCTAATTCTAATCGAAGAACGAAGAGACCGCGCCCTGGCATCCATGGCAAGGTATCAGCAGCAGCTCGCTAAATCATATAATCTACAAGTTCGGGGTAATCGTTACACGCCAGAGAGTTGGTCCCGAAGAAGGTACTTCCAAATTTAACGAGACCGGCTGATGGAAAATTGAGCCCAAACTGGGATGGCCCCTATCAGATAGATTCCATTATGAACAAAGGCATATTTCTCTCGTGACATGTCGGAAGAAGCCTACCACGACCTTGGAATTCGACACATTTACGTAAATTCTATCATTGACCCGACTTATGGGCTTGATACTTGTACATATTCCACCGTTGCAATACAAAATTTCTCGTGTTCTTATGCTTCAGCTTCCAAGCCCTTAAGGGCCGATTAAGTCTCCGGATGCGGAGCGCCCTTCGTGGATATCACGATTGGCCGAATAAAGCCTCCGGATTTGGAGCGCCCTTCGTGGATATCACGATTGGCCAAATAAAGTCTCCGGATTTGGAGCTCCTTTGGTGCATGACACTTTAGGGCCGACTAAGACTCCGGATTTGGAGCGCCCTTCGTGGATATCACGATTGGCCGAATAAAGCCTCCGGATTCGGAGCGCCCTTCGTAGATATCACGATTGGCCAAATAAAGTCTCCGGATTCGGAGCCCCTTTGGTGTATGACACCTTAGGACCGACTAAGACTCCGGATTCGGAGCACCCTTCGTGGATATCATGATTGGCCGAATAAAGCCTCCGGATTCGGAGTGCCCTTCGTGGATATCACGATTGGCCAAATAGTCTCCAGATTCGGAGCCCCTTTGGTGCATGACACCTTAGGGCCGACTAAGACTCCGGATTTGGAGCGCCCTTCGTGGATATCACGATTGGCCGAATAAAGCCTCCGGATTCGTAGCGCCCTTCGTGGATATCACGATTGGCCAAATAAAGTCTCCAGATTCGGAGCCCCTTTGGTGTATGACACCTTAGGGCCGACTAAGACTCCGGATTTGGAGCGCCCTTTGTGGATATCACGATTGGCCAAATAAAGTCTTCGGATTCGGAGCCCCTTTGGTGCATGACACCTTTCAGAGCCCCTTTGGTGCATGACACCTTAGGGCCGACTAAGACTCCGGATTCGGAGCGCCCTTCGTGGATACCACGATCGGCCCAATAAAGTCTTCGGATTCGGAGCACCCTTCGTGGATATCACGATTGGCTGAATAGAGCCTCCAGATTCGGAGCGCCCTTTGTGGATATCACAATTGGCCAAATAAAGTCTCCAGATTTGGAGCCCCTTTGGTGCATGACACCTTAGGGCCGACTAAGACTCTGAATTCGGAGTGCCCTTCATGGATATCACGATTGGCCAAATAGTCTTCGGATTCGGAGCCCCTTTGGTGCATGACACCTTTCGGAGCGCCCTTCGTAGATATCATGATTGGCCGAATAAATATTCAATGAGGATTGGCCGGTCAATGCATGTTTCAGCATTTGTACCACGCAACACAAAACTTGCCAATGGGCTCAAATAAGGCGTTTAATTAAACACATAACATTCCAAAACCGAATACGGACGTTGAAAATAAAAGAAAGTCTATTTATTTAGCACACTCAATGTCGCTCTTCTCAATTTTAAAAATCGGAATAGGGAAAGTAATCACGATGATATAGGGGCAAAGCTGAATCAATACCCACAGCTCTAAGAGCTTTGGCAGGTTTGAAGGGCCCTTCGGTTTCTTAAGCTCGCGCCCTGCCTGGGGCAAGGGCAGATTCATTAATCTGGTCGGCCATGTTTTTAAGCGCAAGCGCCGATCAATCTATGCCTTAGCCAGCCCACGAGTTAGACCCACTCAGCTTCTCAAGCTCGCGCCCTAGCTAAGGGCAGATTCATTAATCTGGTCGGTTGTGTTTTTAAGTGCAAGCGCCGATCAATCTATGCCTCAGCCAGCCCACGAGTTAGACCCATTCGGCTTTTGAAGCTCGCGCCTTGGCTAAGGCAATGCAGATTCATTAATCTGGTCGGCCGTGTTTTTAAGCGCAAGCGCTGATCAATCTATGTCTCACCAAATTTCACGAAGTTAGACCTATTCGCTTAGAAGAAGCTCGTGCCTCGGTCAGCAAGGCGCATTCATTAATCTGGTCGGTCGTGTTTTTTAAGCGCAAGCGCCGATCAATCTATGCCTCAGCCAGCCCACGAGTTAGACCCATTCGGTTTCTCAAGCTCACGCCTTGGCTAGAGCAAGGGCAGATTCATTAATCTGGTTGGCCGTGTTTTTAAATGCAAGCGCTGATCTATCTATGCCTCAGCCAACCCACGAGTTAGACCCATTCGGCTTGTGAAGCTCGCGGCCTGGCTGGGGCAAGGGAAGATTCATTAATTTGGTTGGCTATGTTTTTTAAGCGCAAGCGCCGATCAATCTATGCCTCAGCCAGCCCACGAGTTAGACCTATTCGGCTTCTCAAGCTTGTGCCCTGGCTAGGGCAAGGGCAGATTCATTAATCTGGTCGGCCGTGTTTTTAAGCGCAAGCGCCGATCAATCTATGCCTCAGCTAGCCCACGAGTTAGACCCATTCGGCTTGTGAAGCTCGTGCCCTGGCTGGGGCAAGGGCAGATTCATTAATCTGGTCGGCCGTGTTTTTTAAGCGCAAGCGCCGATCAATCTATGCCTCAGCCAGCCCACGAGTTAGACTCATTCGGCTTCTCAAGCTCGCGCCTTGGCTAGGGCAAGGGCAGTTTCATTAATCTAGTCGGCCGTGTTTTTAAGCGCAAGCGCCGATCAATCTATCCCTCAGCTAGACCACGAGTGAGACCCATTCGGCTTCTCAAGCTCGCGCCTTGGCTAAGGCAATGGCATATTCATTAATCTGGTCGGCCCTTCTCAAGCTCGCGCCCTGGCTAAGGCAAGGGCAGATTCATTAATTTGGTCGGCCGTGTTTTTAAGCGCAAGCGCCGATCAATCTATGCCTTAGCCAGCCCACGAGTTACACCTACTCGACTTCTCAAGCTCGCACCCTGGCTAAGGGTAGATTCATTAATCTGGTCGGCTATGTTTTTAAGCGCAAGCGCCGATCAATCTATGCCTCAGCCAGCCCACGAGTTAGACCCATTCGGCTTCTCAAGCTCTTGCCCTGGCTAAGGCAAGGGCAAATTCATTAATCTAGTCGGCCCTTCTCAAGCTCGCGCCCTGGCTAAGGCAAGGGCAGATTCATTAATCTAGTCGGGCAAGTACCTAAGCTACACATCTGATGTAATCATAACTGAAAACAATATCACTAATAAACAAACTTTTCATTAACAAGCTGAGCACAACTCACAAAATCTTTATATACGCAAATTGTTAAACAAAAGCTACAGGCCCACATAAAAACGCCTAGCAAAAACTATGACTGTAGCAATACATGAACATTACCAAACCAAAAACTGTAAAAATACATTCAAAATCATAAAAACTATGTCAGTCGCCCAGATCAGTCCTCGGAATCAGACTCCAATGGCTCAACATCCACTTGCTCATACGGTATTGGTATAGTCAATAACACTTTAGCAGTAGCAAGGGCTTTGTGCCAGCCATGTTTGAACCCCCTATTTTCAAACTTGGGGACTTGGTCCAAATACTCGGCGAGCCCAGCATTTTTCCCGGCCTCGAATACTTTGGATGCTTCGAAGTTGCTATTGCCTCACGCCTCATTTCAACCAACTCACCTCCAGCTTGAGACCGCCTTCTAGGCCAACTTGATCGCATCTTCGCCTCGTCGCCTTCTTCTCAAAGATCCGCTTAACCGATCCACAAGACGAGCCCTCTCCACCTCAAATTTTAGCCCGTGAGGCCTCCTTGTCCGCCCTCAAAACTTCGACCTCGGCCCTTCTCCTCTGGCCCTCAACTTCCTTTCATAAGTGGCTAATTTGTTTGATGGCGTCGCGATGGTGATGGCCCATATCTGCTATCCATCCGACGGTCTACGAAACAAAAATTTAAGACCATAAAATTAATAGTATCTAGATAAGTGAAGAAAAGTCTGAACATGTACCAAAAGTGCCAATTATGGCTAGTGCCGCTGCTCAAATTGCTCGACCCTAAAGCCTTCGTCGATGGTAGCGATACGACGCACGCAGCCACACGAATGCGACTTGTGGGTCTTGGCGTCAAGCATCAAAGAAACCAACTTGTCTTTCATCATCACCGAATGACAAAAGGAACGATCACGCTCGATCCTCTAATCGAGGCGCACTTTTGTTCTTTGAACTGCCTCAAACTCACCAGTATGCTCGCTTTTTCCTCAACCTCTTGACCGGCCTGCACGACCGAAGTAGATTCGGCATTCTTATCCTTTGCCGTCTCCTCCTCAACGCGCAAGGACTCTAATTTTGTAACAGGCCGGGAGAGTTTAGGTTCGATGGTGGGAAGTAGTTCAGACGAAAGGGCCTCCGCTCTTCGCTGTGCGGCCAATCTTTCCGCATTCGCCTTCCTGGCAAGTTTTGACAGGCTTAACCCAGCCATGTCTGTGGGGCCTGCGGCGGGAAGATCCTCTAAGCCATGAGAAACGTCGTCAGGTGAAAGATCCCCTCGGCTCGAAGCGAATGGAGGATCGACCGAACTCAATACTTCGTTAGATTCGGTTTCGATCGATCCGATCTCGCATCATCAGCTATGTCATCCCGCTCCGAATTGGACACTTCAGGACCAACCTGTCTCAGGTTTTTGAAGTCGGAGAAAATAAGAGCAATAAGAGAATCTTCATCTTTCGGAATTGGGACATTTTTCGCTGCCGAGAAGGTCGTATATGCCGGCTTGTAACAAAGCAGAACGTGGGCTACCCTCCCCTGTTTTTGAAGGCTTCGACGGCCAAAGTACTTGAGAGCGACTTTGATATTTGAAAGAACGACGTTGTCGGTTGAAGATAAGACTTTTTTCAAATCGGTCCCTGCACAAGCCAAGCTGTAGGATTTCAAGGAAGAGGCTTCATAACAAAAATGAACAAATAATAAAAGCAAGAAGGTAATCGCCACTGCTCGCCTTCCGCTTCAGGAATAGGATCAACGTGATCCTCCCCTTCACCAAATTCCCAGTTACCCTGGACAATAACCATAACATCATCAACTCGTTTCCCAGAATTGGAAAGCATAGTGATTAGCTGATGGTCGGTATCTTTGGACCTGAGGAAGTAGCGCCCGTGCCGACCAGAAGACTTAGCTAGGGCATAGCAATGTCGGATGGCTGGAATGCCGAGGTTAATTCCAAGGTGACGGTTCAGCGCTATAACCCGTATTATAATTCTAAAGAAATTCACATTGGGTTGGGAAGGGATTAAACCCCAATGGGAAAGCACAGCCCTTAGAAGTGGGTGAAGGGGAAAATAGACTCCACCCTCTGCAATTGACAAGAGAGGAAAGACAATCGTGGTGTTGTCCTCCCTCTCCATATCAAGAGTACTGTCTGCCACAAATGACAGACGGACATCATCAGGAATAGAGAAATGGCGTCTAAAGCCAATAATTCGATCTGACGAGAGGAGGCCTTTTAAATGTTTCGCCATACCCAGTAGTTCAAAGGAATATGCCAAGGAAGAAATAAACTAGAAGGAGTTTTTGAAGCAAAGAAGGAGAGGACTTACAAAGAATGTAGAGGATATCGAAGAAGAGAAAGTTGCTGGAACAATTCGAAAGGCAACCTAGCGACGAGCATCATAAAATATACATACTCAAAAGGACGTCAAAATTTTAAATTGCAATAAATAGACACATACGAAGGGGCGGGAAGTCAGGATGGTAACCGGAAAAGGAGTGCTTAGACATCTGCACGAGGGTAAAACCAATTGCCAAATTTCGGCTCTGACCTTACGAAACCCGGAACTAAGCACTACAGCCAATTGACGTTGGTAAAGTGCTTGGGGGGCAATTGTGGGAGCCGAATAAATGGAAGAGTCGGAAGGTACATACCTCAGAGATCGGGTATTATTCGGCTCCATCCTGCGTAATTAGGATGCCGAATACATTATGAAGGCCGAATAGAGGGAGGTGCGTGGATCAGAATAAAGGTAAGGACAGTGAATAAAAGTAGGCTCAGACCCCGAGGCCCAAGAAAAAGGAGTATAAATACAAGAACTACAGATTTATAAAGGTATGTAACAATCACTTTTTGCTTAACTTAGAAGATAAGCTACTTTGAGTGCAAGAACTGACTTGCCTGTCGGAGTGCTAATTCCGGCACCCCCGACCGGAGTGTTTGTGGCTTTTCAGGTGACTAGCTGAGGATCACTAGCGTCTTCGAGTATTTCCAAAACCACTTCTCCACAATGAATAATGGCGGAAGCCATCCTAGCAGCAATAAAACAAGCCAAGGCACCAACCACAGAATGGAGAAGTAAAAGATCCGGATTCAATTTCAAGAAAGGTCGGTCATTTCCAAAAAGGCAAAATAAGGATCCTTTAGTAGCTCTAGTCAGAGTAGTGGCTCGATTTTGAACTGTCCCGACTGCGGAAGGAAGCATAAAGGTGCGTGTTATTGTGCATCAGGTGCATGTTTTCGATATGGCAAGACTGGCCACATGGTTAGGGGTTGTCAGCTGAGATCCGATGATGTTAATCATCTTGCGGCAAGTTCAGTCGGGTTTGCTTCTGTAGCGAGGTCAAATGCGAGAACTAATGCCAGGGACAGCACTGGAAATGAAATGCTAAGGCAAGGGAGAGTGTTTACATTGGTACCTAGGGATGTACAAAATACTGATCAGTGGTGTCAGGTATAATCTCTATTTGTGCTCAAAATGTCTGTGTATTGATTGATTCTGGTTCCACACATTCATTTGTATCGCATGCTTTTTCTAGGAAATTAACTAGACCCTTAGAATCCATGAATTATTTATTATCTGTATCTACGCCATTTGGGGACTCTATGGTATGTGCGTATGTGTATCCGACATGTGATATTGTGATTGGTGATGTGACATTGTATGTTGATTTATTGCCTTTGGAAATTGATCATTTTGACTGCATATTGGGTATGGACTGGTTAATGAAGTACTATGCAACTATTGACTGTGTAAATAAGTCTGTTATATTTCGTCCACCAGGGTTACCTGAGTTTGTGTTCACTGGGAATGGGGTGGTCCCTCCCCCATACTTGATTTCTGCTATGAAAGTTATTAAATTGCTTATAAAGGGATGTAGAGGGTATATGTGTTGTGTTGTGACTGTGACTTCTGATAATCCCACTGTAGAGAACATCCCTATAGTAAATGAATTTCCTGATGTATTTCCAACTGAATTGCCAGGAGATTTAATTGATAGGGAAATTGAGTTTACTATCGATGTTTACCCGGAACACAACCAATTTACTATCGATGTCAACTTCTGAATTGAAAGAGTTGAAAGTTCAACTCCAAGAACTCTTAGACAAGAAATTTATCCATCCGAGCACGTCACCTTGGGGTGCCCCAGTGTTTTTTGTCAAAAAGAAAGACGGGTCCTTGAGGCTGTGTATTGATTATCGTGAGTTCAACAAGGTAACTGTGAGGAACAAATATCCATTACCCCGAATAGATGATCTATTTGACCAACTTCAGGGAGCACAAGTGTTCTCCAAGATAGATCTTAAATCAGGGTATCACCAGTTAAAAGTTAAAGCAGAAGATGTAGAGAAAACTATATTCAAAACTAGATACGGACACTATGAATTTTTGGTAATGCCGTTTGGGGTGACTAATGCACCTGCTGCCTTTATCGACCTTATAAACAGAGTGTTTAAATCATATCTGGATGAAATTGTTGTTGTATTTATTGACAATATTTTGATTTACTCCAAAAATAGGTAAGATCATGAGAATCACTTGAGAACCATGTTACAAACTCTGAGAGAAAAGAATCTATATGCAAAATTTTCCAAATGTGAATTTTGGCTTGACAGTGTGGCATTTCTGGGACATGTAATCAACAAGGATGGTATCTCTGTTGACCCACAGAAAATCGAAGCCATTGTAGATTGTCCAAGACCAACCAACATGTCAGAAGTTAGAAGTTTTCTGGGGCTTGCAGGTTATTATCGCAGATTTGTGAAAGATATTTCAAAACTTGCTATTGCATTGATGCAGTTGACACAGAAAAATGCACCATTTGATTGGAATGATCAATGGGAGTTAGCCTTCCAAGAATTGAAAAGTAGACTGGTAACTGCACCCTCTAACCTTACCTAACGGAACTGATGGGTTTTAGATTTACAGTGATGCTTTCTACAAAGGTTTGGGTTGTGTGCTAATGCAGAATGGAAGGGTAATTGCTTATGCCTCTTGGTAACTCCGTTCTCATGAAAAGAACTACCCAACTCATGATCTTGAACTGGCAGCTGTAGTGTTTGCTTTGAAAATCTAGCATCATTATCTGTATAGAGTAACTTGTGAAGTATATACAAATCATAAAAGCTTAAAATATTTCTTCACCCAAAAGGAGCTAAACATGAGGCAAAGAAGATGACTGGAATTAATCAAGGACTATGACTTGCAAATTCTGTATCATCCAGGGAAGGCAAATACCATTGTAGATGCATTGAGTAGAAAATCTATTGGGAATCTATCATGTTTGCTCACTGGTCAGAGAGAATTGTTGTGTGAATTGGAACGAAATGAAATTGAAGTGGTTTTACATGAACATGGTGGAATTCTAGCTGCTATTTCCGCCCAACCCGTAATTATTGAAGAGATAAGAGACAGGCAACTGCAAGATACATTTTTGAAAAAGACTCTGGATGAAATTGACTCAAAACCGAGACTGGGATTTGTGCTTGACAATAATGTGTTGAAATTTTAGAATTGCCTTTGTGTACCAGATTGTTGTGATTTGAGAAAACGTGTTACGACTGAAGCCCATAATTCCAAATTTACTATACATCCGGGGAACACAAAGATGTATCATGATTTGAGACAGAACTTCTGTTGGCCTGGAATAAAGAAAAGCATTGCTGACTTCGTGGCTAGATGTTTGCACTGCCAACAAGTTAAAGCTGAACATCAACAACCCATTGGATTGCTTCAGTCGCTTCCAATACCGGAATGGAAATGGAAGCATATTACCATGGATTTTATTATTAGACTGCCTCGCTCCTCCCGAGGTATGGATTCTATTTGGGTTATTGTTGATCGTTTAACTAAGTCTGCCCATTTTCTGCCTGTTAAATCTATTTACAATGTGGACAAATTGGCCAACGTTTATATTAATGAGATTGCGAGGTTATATGGTGTACCAGTATCCATTGTATCTGACAAAGATTCACAGTTCATGTCAAGGTTTTGGCAAAGTTTGCAACAAGCTTTAGGGACTGAACTGAAGCTATGCAGTGCTTATCACCCACAGACAAACGGCCAAACAAAACAAACCGATCAAACTTTGGAAGATATGCTATGTATGTGTGTATTGGACTTCCAAGGGAATTGGGAGACTTACCTCCCTTTGGCCGAGTTCATGTACAACAACGGTTACCATACGAGTATCCGCATGGCTCTTTATTAAGCTTTGTATGGTAGGAAGTGCCATTCTCCGATTTGTTGGGCCGAGGTAGGAGACAGACCATTGTTGGGACCAGAACTTGTGCAAGAAACAACTGAAAATGTGAAATTGATTCAACAGAGATTAAAAACTACACAAAGCAACCAAAAGAGTTATGCAGAAGTCCAAAGACGAGATAGAGAATACGAAGCCGGAGATCACGTGTTTATCAAAGTGACTCCTATGAAAGGGCAAACGCGGTTTGGAGTGAAAGACAAATTGGCACCGAGATATGTTGGGCCATATGAGATTCTTGAGAAGATCAACCCGATGACGTATCAGGTAGCCTTAACTCCGGTCATGGAACATATATACAATGTTTTTCATGTTTCGATGTGTAGACACCCCATTTTTGACCGTCCTCGAGACTTGGGCGTCACCACTTGAACACTCGGTGATCGTCTTTTGTTTGTGTTCGCCTTGAGTTCCCGAAGGTCTTGGCTACGCGCCTTGCCTCAGGATCTCTCGACTCAACTGTTCCGTGTTTGGTTTTGGCACGAAACACTTGTGTTTTTGTCTTGAAGGGCAGGGAATGGCTTGTTGGCCATCCCCACATCCCACCGGCCTTCCCCTAGCATCACCGGCTGTTTATGGGTGCCACCGGCCATGGTTTCTTAAAACCAATGGCCGGTCGGCATTATATCTGGCCGACCGGCACTTTATTTTGTCGGCGACCTCTTTTGCTGGCCGGTGTGACTCCTTTGAACCCTTGAGGCATGGTGCATGCCAGCTGGAACGCACCATCACTCCTTCCCGTGCAGTTTTGGCTGGTGTGATTCCTTCTAGAAGCTTGAACCCTTTGGCCAAGCTTCTTAGGGAAGCTTGGCTAGCTGTATTAGCTTCTCCAAGAAGCCAAGAGCCCTTTGCACCCTTTGCCCCTTTCATTTAGCTTCTTGGAGAAGCCTAGAACCTTTGGCTTTGCCTATATAAGCACCCCTCCTCTCCCATTGTTAGGGGTTGGAGCTTTTGAATAAAAAAACCAGAGCTTCTATATCTATACATCTGAGATATTATCCTATCTCTGTATATCTCCCTCTTTCTCATCCTTAGGGTGTGTTTGGAAGCCTAAAAGTGTATTTTGACCTTACTTTTGCACTAATACACACACCATTACACCTTGCTCCGAGATTGAGAGGCATTGAGGGTTGTTTGTTGAGGTTTTGGACTGATTTTGATCAGTATAGGGTGGCTGGAGCATCTGTTCTTGAAGTGTTCTTCAAGGGTGAGATTCTTACTTTATTTCCCCCAATCTTGCACTAGTTTTCTACCTATCTTGCATGCTGATTTGAACTTTGTGTATAACATAAAAAAAGCCTTGTATTTTCATGCTTTAGAACTTTCATTAAGGGTGTTTTGGAATTGGGGGTCGAAATCCCCCTCTTAGGCCTCTTTTGGCCCCTTTTGGTGCCTTTTCCTTAAGCCTTGTTTACTTTGTTGTATTAGCCTTCTCACCATTGAAATCCAGTGGATTTTCAGTGGTGAAGGAGATGGTTTGAAGTCTTGTATAGGGGAGGGACACCCCTCTCCCTTCATTGCCTTATTTGCTTGTCTTTTGGTTCATAAAGGTAGCATGTATGCCTAGCTTTGTTTGGCTTCATTTCAGAGTTTATTTGGGGATTATTTAGCATGTTTTACCTCTGTCCCATGTTGGTTTTTTAGCCCCTCTCATGCTTAATACACTTGCTTTGCATCCCCTCATTTTGCCTAGAAATGGGTCATGGCTTTTGGTCACTATGCTCTCATGTTTTGGCTTTGCTTTGTGAAGTTCTTGGCCATATTTTGTCTTGTATAAGGCATTATACAACGATTTGGACTTGTTTAGCATGTTTGATATAGTTCCTTTGTATTCTAGCTTACTAGCCTTGAGTATGTGGGTTACTAGCATGCTTTAGTTGGCTTATTCTCATGATTTGGCATCATTGGAAACCGTATTTCAGTCCATGTTCCATGCTTGCATACTTGCATTTTCCATCCCTTTCATGCTTTGAAGAGTTGATGGCCAATGCTCTCTGTTTAGGCCCTTG
Source organism: Camellia lanceoleosa (assembly GCA_025200525.1). Lineage (NCBI taxonomy): Eukaryota > Viridiplantae > Streptophyta > Magnoliopsida > Ericales > Theaceae > Camellia > Camellia lanceoleosa. Next base: position 2,600,947 of record CM045761.1, on the reverse strand, counting down.
TGCATGCATGCTTGTATGTGTTTTGGCCCTCATTTCCATGACATTTAGCCACTATTTTGGGTCTAGAATAGAGTTTCCCAAATTAGTTTAAGTCCATGCGTGACATGTTGCTCAAATGTTGTTGCCTTGTTTCATGCCTTGCATGCTTGTTTGCTTAGGTTGTGTGCCTAGTGTGCATTACTTGCTTGCATGTTCATGTTGCATGTTTAGATTGCATGCTTAGGTTGCATTTGGCATGCATGCCTTGCCTCTTGAATCACCATGATTGAGGTTGGGCTCCTTATGTGTTTGTGTGCATTACATTTGACATTAAAATGCACAACTTAGTTTGGGCCATCACGCATTGAAATGCGCGATTGGTGGTTAGAATCGAGCACCATACCCCTTTGAGTCACAAACATGATAAGGGATGTGGTGGTGCACACATTTGCTTGAAATGCATTGCCATGCCATGTTTTGCCCTCTGCTGCTGTCAATTGCAGGTTCTGCAGGAAGTTTTGGCTGGTCGGCTAAATATAGTGCCGGCCGGCCATCAATTTTTGGCCGATAGACAAAAAGGTGGCCGGTGATCATTCCCTTTGGCTGGTGGTGTTTCTACTTGGCCGGTGATGCTCCCCAGTGTCCAGAGAAGCATTCTTGGGACTTGTGCAAGTTTTCAGGGGGCAAGGTAGTGCAAACAGAGGCAACAGTGCCATGGCAATGGATTTCCGGGCGAGGCCAATCCGAGACTGCGTGCATCTCTCTTCCCGAGGGCTTTTACTGCTTTCCTTAGCTTAGTTAATTTGTTAATTAATTAAGTGGTCTGTAATCATTAATTAGCTTGTAGGTTAATTAATTTGTATATTCTTTTGGTCCCTCCGAGCGAGGGTAAATTTGTAATAAGTGTGGGTGAGTGTGTGCATGTCTTCCAACCCCCACTTCTTTCTCCCTTTTACTGACCTGCTTTCAATGGTTAGTACTAGGGCATAGTTATTTTAGCGTCCTTATGCTATGCATGCGTGCATCATTCATCTATACTGCATGCACTTGCTCTCAAGATCATACTAACTGCATTGTACTTCAATTCCAAGTTGAATACGTGTTATTTGTAGCATTTCACATGTCATTGTAGATTAGCCGAGCCTATTCTAGTGACATTCTGTATGTGATGCATTAGCCATTTTTAACATGAACTAGGTTCATGCATGATTACTAACTAGTTTCTGTTTTGGCGCGGAGTACTAGGTAAGCTTTTATGCTTTAGCATACCGCATGCATGTGAGTGTTGCCATAATAGTGTGATTGCCATGAGGCTAGCTGCTTATGTGATATAACTGCTTGAATGCCTGTGGATAGAGGTTGAATTACCTAAATTGGAATAATGCATTAAAAATGTGAGTTTTAAGCCCACTAGATAGTGGCAAAACCACCTTTTCTAAAGCCCACTTGAGGGTGGCAAAATCTGTATTTTAGCCTACTTGAGAGTAGCAAACCATTTTCAAAACAAACATGAAATGTTTTGTTCCAATTTAGGCGATTTGGTCTATACTTGTTTGCTGTGCGCATAACATAGTAAATCTAGGCTAATAACCGGAATAAGAACACATAATGTTTTCAAAATTGGATATCATGATTAGTAGAGGCCGGTCTTCAGACCAGGCGAGAGGGGGTGCTCATAGCTGACCTTCCCCAATCGTACCCAAGTTCCCGAGCCGAGGCAACTTTGGTGATGACGGACACGTGGCCTTTGCCACTGAGTCAGGGTTTCCTAAATTTCCCCATTAAAAAATATTTAGGTGGCGACTCTATATCTGGTAAAGCAGTCCATGTTTGGCACTTCTTTCAAAATTTGTTTTTCTCAAAACGATTTGCCGGATTTGGACTCTTTGGTTCAGATTTAGAATCGTGACAACAAATCGAGTCCGAACTGTAGTGAACCCCAAATTGAACAGAACGGGACTCACCCTTTCGGGGTGTTCGGGGGACGTCTACAGTTTCTGGCGACTCCGCTGGGGATTTAGAGAGCTTGACTCGAACTCATGATATCCTGTTTTGATTTCACTCATGTGTTTCTTTGCATTGCATGTGCATTGGTGCGCCTAGGACACCGTGTTGGCCATCTGCTATTCCTGAGCGGTCTGCCGGAGGCTTGACTTTGTCAAAGCATGCCATAAGGTCGACCGTTGGCTCGCCAAGATGGGAACACAAACCCGGTTTTGCTTGGGCACCTTTGACCATTCGACCTAGTGCATATTCGGAATCCATAGTGACCATTCCAAATTAGGACAGGTTGCTCACCTGATTTTAGGTTGTTTGAAACCGCTGCGTGCATAGTAAAACCCTAGCTCCTGACAAAATAGGACAGGGAAACCCTACCCCAACATAGGGGTGTTTTGGCTCTTTTTACTTGCTATGTGCTTTTAGAGTGTATCTCACAGAATGCATATATCGCTTGCAAGTTTGGGCATCGTGCTGAGGCATCAAGATGTGGGGAATCGCTTTTACTTGAGGGTATCGGTTTGGGGATGATATTTGGGGAACAAAGGATCAAGATTGGCACACTCATTCCGCTATGCTCATATCCGTTCCAGTAAAATTGAGCTGAGATGTTGTCTGTTTTATCTTTTGCTAGGTAGTCCTGGAACCATAGCTTCAGAAGGCTCCGATATCCCCCGGGTACATTGGACTAGTGCTGATAGACTTTGTTAGGTTAGAGATTCAATTCAAGGGCAACCAGTTTTCCTTCGCCAGTGGTAAGGCAAAGAAGGGCCAGACAGGGCTCATTGGTTCATCTGATCCGACACCAAATACATCATCGCCAGTAATTCGTGATGGCACAGGGTTCAGAAGAATTTGTGGCCGTGATAGCAGCGTTAAATCAAGGAACTGCCATGCAGGCTGAGACCAGTATTGAAACGCAACGCCCATCTGGGGCATCTGCCTCACATCCAGCTTTGGGACCCCAGCCAAACTTTGATCCACTTCCGCCAGTTGAAGATTTGCAGTGTTCGAATCCTCGGGAAAGGTTGACTCAAGCTCAGGTGCTCAGACCCCTGGTGCAGCCTACTGAGAGGCTTCAACCCTTTCATGTTAATGAGCTCAATCCAACTACAGTGAAAATTGCGAATCTTGAGAAGCAATTCAAGAAGGCATAGGGCCTTAACTCCATTCCCGACATTGAGGATGGGCACACTGAGTCTACCGTGCGGCTCCCAGACAGATTCAAAATGCCATATATTGACCGTTTCGACGGGTCTGGAGATCCAACGGTACATATCCGACTTTTCTTAGATGTCCTGAAGCCAATGGGTCTGACTAAGCCACATAAACTCTCTCTATATGGAAGAACTCTGTCGGGTGTAGCAGCCACTTGGTACGCTAAGTTGGAGGACAAAGTGAAGCAAAATTGGGAAGAACTGGCTGAGGCCTTTGTCAATCAGTATTCGTACAACACCCAAGTTGAAATGACCATGCAGGAACTTGAAGCAACCCGCCAGAACCCAACAGAGCCTTTTGTGGAATTTGTTGGGAGGTGGAGAGCAAAGGCAGCACAGATGACAGATCGGCCTTCCAAGAGGGATCAAGTGCAGATGATGGTGCGAAACCTTGAGCATGATATGTTGCAAAAGTTGATAGTCGCTCCGCTATTCACTTTCAAGAGTTTGCATGAACTGGGGGTTCAGGTCGAGAATGCGTTCAATACAGGGATCATTCCCAGAACAAGTGAACCGACAAGAAGGGTGATTTCCGGGAGTACCAATGCTAGTAGTAACACTATTCCCAAACCCACCGAAATCAATACAGAAGCCACAACCAACCCTTTTGCCAATCCAAGCCTACAAACAGCCGGCCCAGCCCGAGCTCAGGGCAGAACTTTCATCTCCCTCTATATGAGCTTGACTAGCGCATTAAAAGCCTTGATGGAAAGAGGGCATCTCAAACCCCTCGATCCTCAACCTCTGCCTGACCCACTCCTAGCCAGACATAACCCCTCCAAGTACTGTGTGTACCACCAGCAACGCGGTCATGGCACCGACCGTTGCTACCGCCTTCGTCATGAGATCCAAAATCTCATTGACAACCGGACGATAGCTTCACCTTCAGCCCCCAGTGACCAAGTACCTCATCCACATCTCAACCTAATCCACACACTGGCCGTCCCTTACGACCCCAGCGTATACATCACCCCAGTCCATCTACCCAAGCCTAATGTGTTTATCCCAGAGAGCCTGGACTTATGCATGATGAGTGCATCTGAACCCCAATCATCTCAAACCCATGAACCCACTACTTCTGATCTGATAAGGATGATCGAAGATCTTCAGAGAACTGTAGCAGATCTGGCCTTTGGGGTTTTGGCCCCATCATCAACCACATCACATACCAGGGAGTTCATATCTAAAGGCTCCCCAACTTTGGGACGGGTTGCATTGGAAGAAGGCTAATCTCTTGACAAAGTGGAAGCGATTGGTAAGAACAAGGTAGGGGCAGGCAATGATCCCCATGAACACCTTCAGTGGGATATTGAGGCTTTGAAAGCTGAAGGACTGAACAAAGAGCAAGTCCTCGCAGTTGTTACAAAAACTGTGGATGACACTTTCACCACTCAAAATGAGAGCAGTCTGAATCAAGGGGCAAGCCGGGAGAAGGGCCTTTGTACCAGGAATGTTCCTTTCAGCCCTAATCCCGTGCTCGAAAACGATCAGCAAACCCAGTCAACGCCTACCAATCCCTTTGCTAGTGCATCCAGCAAAACTCCACAAACCTCAAAACACCCACCTCTAGGCCAGAGGGTGTTCACACCACTGTACATGTCTCTATCAGCGGCCTTGAGGGTCCTGATTAGAGAGGGGGATTTGAAACCCTTGGAGCCGCGACCACTGCCAGATAGACTTCCTCACTCCCATGATCGACTGGCATCAGTGCCTTTCATCAGCAAGTCGGCCATGTCACTGATGGTTGTTTCCGTCTTCGCCACAAAATACAAGATCTGATTGACAATAAGGTCATCGTCGCACCAACTCAGCAAAGTCTATCGGCATTTGATCAGTGAACTTGTGGGGGATAATGTGATGTGATCGGGGGATGAACCACCTGTGGATGGCGCTCGATTTACTCCAGATATGGCGTATGGCACGCATTGTTTTAAGCATTTGCGGATGCTAGTTTCTGACTTGGGTATTGGGTCAGTCTTGTTGTGTTGTGTAGAGTTAGTCTTTTTGTACTGAGTCAGTTGGGTTTGTCTTGTTGTATCGAGTCAGTCTTGTTTTGTTGGAGTCAGGTGATTTCAGGGGTGTTACCTCGGACATCACTTGCTCGTTTTGTGTTTGTCTTTTCATTTTCTTTTTGAGCCTGTTTCTGCCTGGAGCCAGTTACACCAACAGATCTGAATGGAACAACGGTGATTTTCACACTCTTGTGTTTGCTTCTGCCGTATGCCAGTTGTGCCAGAAATTCTAAATGAGATGCCAGTATTTGACTAAGAACTCTGTCTTTTCTGTGCCTTGAAGTCATTGTAATGACCTGAGTTTTTCAAAACTTTTTTAACACTGCGGTGAAAACGAAGAGGAAGGAATTCCTCGGGATTTGTAAAACTTTGATCAAACTGAAAGAAAGAGAGGCATGCTAAGCCCTTAATAAATGAAATCATGATTGTTAACGTGAGTATCGAGAAGGACCCTAGCTTTGATCCAGATTGGTTTTACACTGTCTTCAGCGCAAGGGATTTGTCGCTTTCTTAAAAACTTTCAAAAAATGTTTTGCGTGGTCCTGTGAGGACCTGTGTGGAATCGCTCTTGAGATTGTGCAGCCTAGGATCACTCTCAGCCTCGAGACTCGAACCCTTACTTTCAAACCTTGAACTTAGATTCAGAATGTTCAGAGGTCAATCATGATGTGAGGCCTGTGTGGCCCAATTTGAAGCAGCCTTTGAACAAGAGGCCAAGAAAGTCAGATCAAGAAGATCAGACGTCATCAAAAGGAAGCTTGTGAAGCTAGATCAGAAGCACCCCTGGAACTAGGGGCAAAGAATTTCAAATGTGCTCGAAGAGCCGAAGATGGATCATTCCACAAATCAAAGAAAGTCGACAAGAATGCCAAGTCCGAGAAGGGAAGAAAGAAGAAAGTATTACTGAAGAACAACGGAGTTCCTATCCACAACACTAGGGGCAAATTCAGCCCCCGTTGGATGGACTCCTGGATCTTTAGCAAACAACAGCCACTCTCTTGGATTCAGATGACTCCAGGATCTCAAAACCATTTGGCATGGACTTGTTACACTTTTACCCTTTGAGAGGCTCGCTGGGCCGAAAACCCGGAAGGGCGACCCAGGCAAAAGTTAGAGCAAGAGAAAAATACAAAAAAAGAAGAAAGACAAAAAATACAAGAAAAGAACAAGAGAACAACAAAAAAAAAAGAAAAAGAAAAAATGCAAAAAGAAATGAAAAAAGAAAAAAAATACGAAAATAGAAAAATTGAAAAAGAAAAAAAAAGAAAAGAAATGAAAAAGAATGAAAAGAAAAGAAAAACAAAGCTCGCAAGGTCGAAAACCCGCATCGGGCGCTTTGGCAAAAGTCAGAGCGCAAAAGGAGAGGTTAAATACCCGAGTGTACCTTAACCCCGAACTACGTAAGGCTTGATTCCCATGTTTGGGATATGTAGGCAACTTCACTTTGAAGTCCAGCCACAAATACCTCCAAATCAAGTGTGTCCATGTATTGGGTTTGATGATCCTCGCCTTCTCTGTATCCGAGAGTTCGGTTGTGATCATTACCATAAAGACTGTTTACAATATGCTGCGGTGCCATTCAAACAAGGGGCAACTTTCCGTTGCCATTCAAACGAGGGGCAACTTTCCGTTGCCATGCAGCTCTCTTCAAACAAGGGGCAATTTTCCATTGTTATCAATCTGAGGTTGTGCATCTCAAGAGTAGGTTCCATGCTCGTCGAGCAGTGGCCGTTTGCAAAATAGTTTTTGAGAATTTTTATTGAGGATGACTATTCTCTCGAAAATCATTGCATTTTTCCAAAACTGGACAATTTTCTTGGACCCAAAAAAGGAAAATTTTCAGTGCTTATAGCCTGACTTGCATGATTTCAAATCAAAAATTGAACAAGCGTGTTAATCTAACTCTCGTATTGGTCAAAATTGTTTTAGTAGAGAAAAACCAAAACAAAAAAAAAATGGTCAAAATGATGAACTAGGGGCACAGTTGAGTCAAGTGTTCTGTTTTTTCCCCTTTGTTACAATACTTGCCAGAAAGGGCACGATACTTGCCAAGAAGGGCACTCTACCTGCCAGAAAAGGGCACCACTGAAGCTAACCGCAAAAGGGCTGAAAGCTCTATCGCCGTCCAAGCAGTGAGGTATCGAGCCAAGTGCGAAGCATGAACTGGAATGGAGCAAGATATTCCACTCCATCATCTGGACAGATCTAACCACGTCCAAACTCCCTAGCAGAGCATCGTCAACCGATGTCGGCTGCAGATTTGCTACACACCCAGTTATAGCACAGCCCCTCTGTGGAAGAAACTCACTGTTGTGAACAAGAAGAAGAATCTAGCAGAATGCTAGGGGCAGGAGCCCATAACTTTTTACTTATCCATCAATCACCCAGGGGAGGGATAAAAAAATGAGAGATTGAAGAATAGAGAGATGTGCGATGAGAGAAAAAGTGAGAAAATGGTTTTTTCAGAAAAACAGAGCTTGAGGGCCAAGTGATGTGAGAATCCCAAATGAGAAAGGGTGGGAAATAATACCCAGAGAAACTGGCTCCTCGTGCACTGAGAGGTCTCTTATCTTTGTAACACGTCTGTGTGTCATGTCTTCTGTTTTGTTTTTCTCGATTCTTGCTTTAAGTCGTTTCGAGCGTGTCTCGATGTGTTTAGGTTGTTTACCTTTATTTTCCGTTGTTGGGTCGTCTTTGCTGTGTTTAGTCGTAGGCTCAATACCCCGGTCAAGAACCCATCTCTCAATTTCATAAAATCCTTTGTGCTCAGAGTGCTGTGCCATTCTCCACATTTGTGCAAAACAAGATTCTTTCTTTCATAAACCGTAGGGTTCAACCCAGGTCATGTGAGAACAGTAGAACAAGGACCTATCTGGTCAGATGGGTTCTAGGCGCAAAAGCAAAAGAAAAGAGTGAAAATCGAAGCATCTGAGTGTGTTTCACCTTCAGCAAATTCCGTGATTGTACTCCGGATGTACCTTCTCAGGCCTTGTCACTACTCCGAAGTATGAGTATATCTCGGCCCCAAGCTTAAGCCTACTCCAAGTCAGAATGGCAATTAAAGCAGCAGCATATGTTATCTCTCTCTGATATGAACAGGGTGTGCCCGTTTTTGAGCTGAGTGTGTTGCAAACCCCTCCGAAAGGTAAATCGGAGGTTGTGTTCGAATTTGGTCTCGTTAATTTGATCAATTTCATTACTTGCGTAGACCGCATGTTTGTGTTCAATTTCATTGCTTGCGTAGACCGCATGTTTGTGATCAACTTCGTTACTTGCGTAGACCGCATGTTTATGATCCATTTCGTTGCTTGCGTAGACCGCATACTTGTGTTCAATTTCATTGCCTGTGTAGACCGCATGCTTATATTCAATTACACTACTTGCGTAGACCGCATGTGTATATTCAATTTCATTGCTTGCGTAGACCGCATGTTTGGAATCAATTTCATTGCCTGCGTAGACCGCATGCTTATATTCAATTACACTACTTGCGTAGACCGCATGTGTATATTCAATTCCATTACCTGCGTAGACCGCATGTTTTGCTTGCGTAGACCACATGTTTATAATTAATTACACTACTTGCGTAGACCGCATGTGTATATTCAATTCCATTACCTGCGTAGACCGCATGTTTTGCTCGCGTAGACCGTATGTTTATAACTAATTACACTACTTGCGTAGACCGCATGTGTATATTCAATTCCATTACCTGCGTAGACCGCATGTTTTGCTTGCGTAGACCGCATGTTTATAATTAATTACACTACTTGCATAGACCATATGTGTATATTCAATTCCATTACCTGCGTAGACTGCCTGTTTTGCTTGTGTAGACCGCATGTTTTGCTCGCATAGACCGCATGTTTATAACTAATTACACTACTTGTGTAGACCGCATGTGTATATTCAATTACATTATCTGCGTAGACCGCATGTTTTGCTTGCGTAGACCACATGTTTATAACTAATTACACTACTTGCGTAGACCGCATGTGTATATTCAATTCCATTACCTGCGTAGACTGCGTGTTTTGCTCGCGTAGACCGCATGTTTATAACTAATTACACTACTTGCATAGACCACATGTGTCTATTCAATTCCATTACCTGCATAGACCGCATGTTTTGCTTGCGTAGACCGCATGTTTCACTTGCGTAGACCGCATGTTTTGCTCACGTAGACCGCATGTTTATAACTAATTACACTACTTGCGTAGACCGCATGTATATGAACAATTCCACTACTTGCGTAGACCGCATGTTTTGCTTGCGTGGACCGCATTCTTATGTTCAAATCCATTACTTGCGTAGACCGCATGTTTTGCTTGTGTAGACCGCACGGTTTACTAGCGTAGACCGCATGTTTTATCATTACTTGCGTAGACCGCATGTTTTATCATTACTTGCGTAGACCACACGTTTTACTTGCGTAGACCGCATGTTTTATCATTACTTGCGTAGATCGCACGCTTTACTTGCATAGACCGCATGCCTTACTTGCGTAGACCGCATGTTTTATCATTACTAGCATAGACCGCACGCTTTACTTGTGTAGACCGCATGCCTTACTTGCGTAGACCGCATGTTTTATCATTACTTGCGTAGACCGCATGCCTTACTTGCGTAGACCGCATGTTTTATCATTACTTGCGTAGACCGCACACTTTACTTGCGTAGACCGCATGTTATACCATTACTTGCGTAGACCGCATGTTTTGTTTGCGTAGACCGCATGTTTTACTTACGTAGACTGCGTGTTTATAATCAAATTTCATTACTTGCCTAGACCGCATGTCTCATTTGCGTAGACCGCATATTTGTAATCAAATCCATTACTTGCGTAGACCACATGTTTTGCTTGCGTAGACCGCATGCTTGTGTTCAACTTCATGGCTCGCGAAGACCGCATACTTATGTTCAAATCCATCTATTGCGTGGACCGCATACTTCACTTACACATGTTCAATATTTGTTGCTTGCGTAGACCGCATGCTTTACGTACATGTGTTTGTACCTTCATGGCATTGTCATGCCTCCCACTTGATTTGTGTTCTCACGCATTTTCAATTGCATTATGTGCATGTTACTAATAAAATCCTACCTGTTAAGTTTGTTTCCTTTGTAGGCACGATATTGTATGTACGGTTCATTTGCGGCCGGTGGAACCAGGCGAACCAAACAGGTATTGTATCCTCCGAGTGAGACATATTGAGAATTGCATAATTCTCTTACATCCTTTCTGCATTGTAGTGTAGTTTGGCGTATGCTAGCTTAAAACTGTTGCATATGTGCCTCGTTACAGCTTTCTGTGCATGATCATCAGTTATGCTCGGCTTCTTGCATTGTCTTGCATTTTGCCCCCACCTTCGGGCGCATATATTTGTCTGTGGCTTGTATGCCTTGTCCAAGTCTTCGGCCTTGTCGAAAATGGGTCATCTCTGGGCTTTGACATTCACTCCCGTCATCGTTATGACTTTCGAGTTCTGTCAAAGAGGGACAATTGTAGACACCCCATTTTTGACCGTCCTCGAGACTTGGGCGTCACCGCTTGAACACTCAGTGATCGTCTTTTGTTTGTGTTCGTCTTGAGTTCCCGAAGGTCTTGGCTACGTGCCTTGCCTCAGGATCTCTCGACTCGATTGTTCCGTGTTTGGTTTTGGCACCAAACACTTGTGTTTTTGCCTTGAAGGGCAGGGAATGGCTTGTTGGCCATCCCCACATCCCACCGGCCTTCCCCTAGCATCACCGGCTGTTTATGGGTGCCACCTGTAGACACCCCATTTTTGACCGTCCTCAAGACTTGGACGTCACCGTTTGAACACTCGGTGATTATCCATATTTATATTCGTTTGGAGTTCCCAGAGGTCTCGGCTACGCGCCCTGCCTCAGGATCTCCGAACTCGAACGTTTTGTGTCTGGTTTTGCACCAAACACTTGTGTTTTTCCTTGGAGGGGCAGGGAATGCCTTGTGAGGCATCCCCACACACCACCAGCAGTGGCTAGAGGCCACCGGCTGGTTTTTGTTGCCACCAGCAATGTATGTGGCCGGTCGGCACTATTTGTTGCCGGTCGGTAGTCATTTTTGTCAAAATGACATTTTTGGCCAGCCGACTACTGTTCATCTTCTTTTGCAGATATTTTAGGACAGCTGTTTGGCATTTTGTTCCCCTCCACGTGTATGGAGGGATGCCCTCCTTGTAAGCTTGTTGTATAAGCTTTACAAGTTGGTTGCTTATAAGAGAGGGCTCTCTCCTCTTGGCAAGGGGGGTTAGAGAATTTTGGAGAGAAAAACACAGAGAGAAGCTCTGGTTTTAGGGTTAGGGTTGATACATATCTCCTATATCTCTTTTTCTCTCTTTATGTTCTAGGTGTTTTAGTCCATATTATTGCACACAAACACCTAGTGCTTCACCTTCCTTTGGCTACTGAGGTTCTAAGGGCTTGTTCTTGCTATTTTTGACTGGATTGAAGCTTAAGGAGGCAACAAGATCACCATTGTTGAAGAAAGGCTTCAAGGGTAAGAAACTAGTCCTTTTTACCCCATTTTTGCATCCTATTTCTACCTATCTTAGAGCTGTTTTTGTGTTTAGTGTATAACATAAAAAATTTCTGTTTTTAGGCCCTCTTGATTGTTTGTTAAGAGTGTTTTGTGGTTTGGGTGTGTTTGACCACCCTTAGGCCTCGAAAGGCCCCATTTTTGTGCCATTTTGTGCAAGTTTCGAGACTTTGGTGTTTGGGCCTCTTCACCACTGAAATTTTGAGGGATTTCAGTGGTGAAGATGGTGCCTTGAAGTCTCAAGAAGGAGGGGGCCACCCCCTCTCCTTGTTGTCCTTGAAAGGGACCATTTTTGGTCTCTTAAGGGAGCTTATGTTTGAGTGTTTATTGGTCATGCCTTGGCTGTATTTTATGCTCATATTGCCATGATACAACTTTGTATTAAGTTGGTTTTGGTACACCATGCATGTTTAGCATACCTACCATGTAATGCCTTGCTATTGCCTTAATATGCCTTAGGTTGTTAGCCTTTGTTCTAGCATGTTTTAGGCTTAGCCTTGTGAAGGTTTTGTGCTTATTTTGCCATGTTTTAGGTCTGTCCATAGTTTCTTGGGTCGATCTTGGCATGCTTAGTATAGCTCCTTTGTATTGTGGCTTGTATGCTTCAAGTATGTGAATGTGCAGCATGCATTGCTTGCATTATTTCAGTGGTTTGGGACCACTTAGCATGAAATTTCAGTCCATTTAACATGTTTGCATACTTGCCTTAGAGGCTTCATTGTTGCTTTGAAAGCTTGTGTTGTATGCTCCATGTTTTGGTCATTATGTATGCCTTTGGATTTGAGCCACTTAGATGCCATCTAGGTGCACCCTTGGTTTTGTTTAAGCCTTCTTTTGACCTGTTTTAAGCCTCCTTAGCCTTGTGAGGCTTGGTGGAATTGACCTTGGTTCAAGCCTCCATGACTTGTGCAGAAATGCTGTGTGCAGAATGAACCGAGTGTTGTATTATGGGCTGTATGCAGATCAATCCCCAGTAGAGTATGGGCTGTATATTCAGTTTGAGTAGTGGTTTGTGTGAGTTGTTTGCTATTAGTTGGTTGGTTATCTAATTATCATAGTGCAAGTGCTCAATTTACAAGTGTTCATTTTTCAGACAACAGATAATATGATGCGATACAGTGCAAGGTATGAAATATACACAAATGTAAACACTTTTTCAGACAAAAAGTTTGTTTCATTTCATAATCTTTTCAAGTACATAGTTTCGAAGGAAACAAAATCTGCCTGCGGCAGTACAAAGTACCCTAACCACTAACAAAAGGGGAAAATGCAAAAAAAGAAGAGCAAAAAAACAGCAAAATCTGTATCAAATGTCAAAAATGGCTCCGGGGCCATCAATCTGTCCTAGTCCTCTTCCTGGACGAAGGCCCAGGAGCGTCATCACCAGGAGCATCACCAGGGGCACCGCCGTCTGAGCTCGAGTCCGAGCCATCACCGGTCTCCTCCGCCTCTGTCTCTGCCTCAAACTCGTCATCTGGAACTAGAGCTCGCGAGCTGCTCCCGACATGAGTGCGCTTACAGTGCGGGATATACTCGCCATCCCGGTAGAAATGGGAGGTCCAAATGAGCGCCACCCACGAGAGGAATCTGGAAGGAGGTGAAAAAAGCATGAAAGGCGAATACATCGAATCATGGAGCGGTTTATCCATGCGAATGCAATGTATGAGTCTGATCTGTGAATCTTGTCGTGATGAATCGAGACAAAATGGTGTATATAAGTACAATGTATGTATCTTTGTGAACGATGAATTGAGCGATGAATCGGTCGCGAGTGCAATGTGAGTCTGATGTATCGATGCCGTGGCGATTTATCAGATGTTGTGTTGTGCATCAGATTATGTAAAGCAGTTTGTGTATGGTTTGAGGCTGTGGTCAGAAAGAACATACCGGAATGCTGTAAAGGGCTAGGAGGTCGAATGTCCGCTGTAGCATCCCCATCATGGAGGCATTCATCTCCAATGACTGCCGGGTGTACTCGGAAGACGCCTGCGAAAGTATCAGATGCATCAGTATTCTGCGGAATATCAAATAAACTGAAATGAAATAACTGTGCAAGAATGAAGTAATACATACCGGAGGCAAGTCAGGGACACCGACAAACTCGTGATTAGCCGGCGGAGGAGCAAAGGGGATCTGGTAGGTCGCCCCACCCTGCCCTCTGAACATCAATAGGCAGCAGGTCCCCCCCCCAGGCCTCGCCTCGCCTCCGCCACGGACTGAGCTGCCTCGGCGCTCCTTCGGCCCGCTCCCACTCTAGCCGCTGGCGCCGCAGGTCTCTCTCTCTACTCGGTGGCTGCCACTCAGAGGTCGCATGATGAAGGTCCGGACGTACTCCGAGTAATTGCCCTCGCCTCTGAAATCGTCCGCCTCCCAGCCAATGGTGTAGTCCGCCATCTGCTCGGCGGAGAATCTCTCGGTATCCCTCATATGCTCAAGAGGGTGCACCGGGACTATCTGCTCCGGTAAACCCAGGGTCTGACGTAAGAAACGCTCACCCAGGTACCAAGCCCGACAGACCGGACCCTCCAGCAGAATCCGAAAATGCGAGGTCTCATCGGTACCGGCAAACCGATCCCGCATCACGGCTGGCAAAGGAGCCCAAGGCTGCCAGGTGATCTGAAAGTGAAATACAGTTTGTTATCTACTGTTATTGAAATATGCAGTGGAAAGGCGAAGCTTAAATGAACTGCAAGTGAAGCATACCTCTGCGGGGGTGATGGTGTCGAAGTAGCGGCGGAAGAAGCTGAATGTCTCTCGCAGCCTCCGGGTGCATCTCCCGTCAAAGCGATGCGAAAAAGGGACAACCAGAGGAGTCTCCGTCTCCGGTACGGGAGCGAGCCTAGGAAAGTAGGCATAAACCCACAACTGCAAGATAAATACCAGCGCAGTTATCAGATAAAGCAAAATACAGAATAAAAGGCAGAAATAGCAGAGCCGTGTGTTGTGCAGTGTAGTGTGCAGAGTGTACAGTGTGGCGGTGCGATCGGTGTATAGAGTATGTATGTGTGCTGTGTACAAGATACATCAAGTGTAAAGCGACTACGATTGTGTGCGGTGTAGTAGTAAAAAATATAGAATAGAAATGAAAGGCGAAAAGAAATGTACCTCCCAAACACGCCAAGTAGCTCGAAACATCTGTCATGAAGCTGAGCTCATATATCCATAGAGAGTGGCCAAAGCGGCGCCACCCCAGTCATAATGTAAGATGTCCCTGACGTCCACCGGTCTTGGCCGACGGCAAAACCTTGTTCGCCCGGCGAAAATGGTCGTCCCAAACAGGAACATGAGAAAGCCGCGTGCGTATCTCTCCACGGCCTCCTGAGTCATCGGGGCTGCATCGACAAGGAGGGGCTGGACCCTGAACTGCAACTCAAACCAGGAGTATCGCACGAAGCCCGGACGCGCAAGAGGTGGTGTCGCGCCGAGCAAGTAGACCTGAGCCGTGGTCCACTCGTCTATATCAATGTCAAAGGGGAGCGGATCACCCCCTACCCCGATGCCTGTGAGCATCGAGAAATCATAAGGGGTCATCGTTATGTCCCCAGTCGCGAACAAATGAAATGAATTGGTGGTGTCCCACCACCTCTCCACCAGAGCGGCGAGGAGAGGTCTACATGTAGTAAGCCCGAGAGTCCTTCCTCAGAGAATGGTCTACAATATGGCGAACTGTGTCGGGAAGCTCGGCGTACCACTCACGAGCGACAGTGTTCCCATACCCGCGGATGGTATGGGAATCTCCCTGTTTTCAAACAAGTAGTTCCGAAGCAATATAAAATGTACAGTTTTGAAGAAACAGTCAAAATCGGTGCAAATGTGGCATGTGTGCGAGTTTTTCAGATTCAAACAGATACTGAGTGCCAGTGTGTTTTACAGTGAACTACAACGTGTGATGCGTCAGCGTGTTTGAGTGGTTCGGTGCAAATGTGGCATGTGTGCGAGTTTTTCAGATTCAAGCAGTCAAAGTGCCAATGTGTTTCTGATGAACTACAACGTGTGATGCGTCAGTGTGTTTGAGTGGTTCGGTGCAAATGTGGCATGTGTGCGAGTTTTTCAGATTCAAATAGATACCGAGTGCCAGTGTGTTTACAGTGAACTACAACGTGTGATGCGTCAGCGTATTTGAGTGGTTCGGTGCAAATGTGGCATGTGTGCGAGTTTTTTAGATTCAAACCGATACCGAGTGCTAGTGTGTTTACAGTGAACTACAACGTGTGATGCGTCAGCGTGTTTGAGTGGTTCAGTGCAAATGTGGCATGCGTGCATATTTTCAGAATCAAACAGATATCGGGTGCCGCTGTTTGCAGTGAGATACGGTGTGTGCCATGTGTTTGAGTGGTTCAAGGCTAGTACAGTGTGTGTACGCGTGTGAGTCTTAAACAGATAATCAGTTGCAAGTGCGTTTGTAATCGACTACAATATACAGTGTATCAGTGTATCGGAACTAAGTAGTTAAAGACTGTAATCAGCTATGGCAGTTGGCAGTTAAACATTCTACATTGCAGAAAGTAAAACAGAGAAAGAAGGTTACCTCGGAAGCGCCAAAGGATAGGTGAGAGGCAGCGTAGCGGCTTCGGATCAATGCCATGTTGAAACTCTGAACCGCATAGTCAGGTCGCGAGGTGGCGTAACGTGAATTGCCGGTAGGTCGCCGGGTCGAACGGGCGCTCGCTCAAAGGTAGGAGCTCGACCCCGGGATCCATCTCGTGATCCAGGGGAGTCCCACTGCATGGAATGTCGTCGGCCATGTCAAGAGTGATGAGAAAATGGTCGGAGAATGAAAATCGGGTCGGAATACGAAGAATCAACCGAAAAGTCAACTCCCGGGAGGGTAGAAAATGGCTGGAAAGGTCGGGATGTGAAAAGGCACGGAAATGGAGAGGAAAGTGAGGGGAACAAACCCCAAAAAGGTGGAAATGGCAAAAGAGGCCCCGAAACAAAGATTTGTTCAGTTGAAAATGTCCGAAACGCGAAGGTATACGCCAATCGAACGATGAAAAGGGCGCGAGAACGCAAAGAAATGAGGAAATGAGGAGAGAAAAAGACTCTAGAGAGAGAAAGGGGTCGTTTTCGGCGAAGGATAATGAAAAGAATAGGGTTTGGAACCCTATTTTAAAACACCCATGGTGAAATGTTGAATCTGCCCCGATCCAGGAACTTTTTGCCGGTCGGCAACATTTTGTGCCGGCCAGCAGAATATTGTGCCAATGGAATTATTTTGCAGCCGGTGGACAGCCGGTGGCTTCCCCTTCCGGCCGGTGGTGTTCCCACAACCTTGTTTAGGCCATATGAGTGGTTTTTGGTCTTCATAGCTCGAGAAAGTGCAAGAAAGTGTATCTCCGACGCTCAACCGGCCTTCGTTTTGACCTCGGACCGCGTCTTCTGTGCGTAGCACTCAAATTCATGCAATGATTGTATCCTTTTGTATCCTTTTGCCTTTTACAAAACTCAAAAGTTGCCCTGTGTGCGTTGCATGCTTCTATCATGCTGTCCGGCGCGTTGCATCGCACCGTCACGCACACCCCTCAGGCATTGTCATGCATTTTATTACGAGCATTGTCATGCATTTCAAAAGACATGCGTTGTCACGCACTTTAGTTCATTCGCATTGTCATGCATCTTTCGATCTACATTTCAGTTCAGGCCTTGTGGCATGCGTGCCTCAATTTCCATGAGGCATGCGTGTCTCATTTGCATTGTTTTGCATTGTGTGTGGCATGCGTGTCTCACTTACATCTCACATTCCGTGAGGCATGCGTGTCTCACTTACATTTTACATTCCGTGTGGCATGCGTGTCACACTTACATCATTTTGCATTCTTATGAGGCATGCGTGTCTCATTTGTTTCATTTGCATCATTTGCATCATTTTCCATTCTTATGAGGCATGCGTGTCTCATTTGTCTCATTTACTTTCATTTTACATTCCGTGTGGCATGCATGTCACACTTGCATCGTTTATCATTTGCATTTGGCACGTGTGCCTCATTTGCATTGGCACGTGTGCCTCATTTCCATTGGCACGGGTGCCCCATTCCCATAGGCACGTGTGCCTCATTTGCATCGGCACGTGTGCCTCATTTGCATTAGGCACGTGTGCCTCATTCGCATTGGCACGTGTGCCTCATCTTTCCATTGGCACGTGTGCCTCATCCTCATTCCCATTGGCACGTGTGCCCCATTTCCATTGGAACGTGTGCCTCATTTCCATTGGCACGTGTGCCCCATTCCCATAGGCACGTGTGCCTCATTTGCATTGGCACGTGTGCCTCATTTGCATTTGGCACGTGTGCCTCATCATTTCCATTGGCACGTGTGCCACATTCCCATTGGCACGTGTGCCTCGTTTCCATTGGCACTTGTGCCCCATTCCCATTGGCACGTGTGCCACACTTTCATTGGCACGTGTGCCTCATTCTCATTGGCACGTGTGCCTCATTTGCATTGGCACGTGTGCCTCATTCTCATTGGCACGTGTGCCTCATTTGCATTTGGCACGTGTGCCTCATTTGCATTGGCACGTGTGCCTCATTTGCATTGGCACGTGTGCCTCATTTGCATTGGCACGTGTGCCTCATTCTCATTGGCATGTGTGCCTCACTTTCATCGGCATGCGTGTCTCATTTCCATTGGCACGTGTGCCTCATCTTCATCGGCATGCGTGTCTCATTTCCATGGGCATGTGTGCCCCATCTTCATCGGCATGTGTGCCTCATTTCCATTGGCATGCGTGTCACATTTTCGTTGGCATGCGTGTCGTCATTTGCATTGGCATGCGGGTCACATTTTCGTTGGCATGCGTGTCGTCGTTTGCATTAGCATGCGTGCTTCATTTGCATTGTCATGCATGTTGCTAACGACATTGTACCTGTTAAGTTTGTTTTCTTTTCAGGCACGATATTGTATGTACGGTTCATTTGAGGCCGGTGCAAACGGACGAGCCGCACAGGTATTGTATCCTCCGCGTGAGACGTTTTGAGAATTGCATAATTCTCTTACATCCTTTCTGCATTGTAGTGTAGTCTGGTGTATGCTAGCTTAAAACTGTTGCATGTGTGCTTCGTTACAGCTTTCTTTGCATGATCATAAGTTATGCTCGGCTTCTTGCATTTTCAGTTGCATTTTGCCCCTGCCTTCGGGCGCATACCTTGTTTGTCTTGCATGTTTGTCCAAGTCTTCGGCCTTGTCAAAAATGGGTCGTCTCTGGGCTTTGACATTCACTCCCGTCATTGTTATAACTTTCGAGTTCTGTCAAAGAGGGGCAATTGTAGACACCCCATTTTTGACCGTCCTCAAGACTTGGACGTCACCGTTTGAACACTCGGTGATTATCCATATTTATGTTCGTTTGGAGTTCCTGGAGGTCTCGGCTATGCGCCCTGCCTCAGGATCTTCGAACTCGACCGTTTTGTGTCTGGTTTTGTACCAAACACTTGTGTTTTGCCTTGGAGGGGTAGGGAATGCCTTGTGAGGCATTCCCACACACCACCGGCAGTGGCTAGAGGCCACCAGCTGGTTTTTGTTGCCACCGGCAATGTATGTGGCCGGTCGGCACTATTTGTTGCCGGTCGGCAGTCATTTTTGTCAAAATGACATTTTTGGCCAGCTGACTACTGTTAATCTGCTTTTGCAGATATTTTAGGACAGCTGTTTGGCATTTTGTTCCCACGTGTATGGAGGGATGCCCTCCTTGTAAGCTTGTTGTATAAGCTTTACAAGTTGGTTGCTTATAAGAGAGGGCTCTCTCCTCTTGGCAAGGGGGGTTAGAGAATTTTGGAGAGAAAAACATAGAGAGAAGCTCTGGTTTTAGGGTTATGGTTGATACATATCTCCTATATCTCTTTTTCTCTCTTTATGTTCTAGGTGTTTTAGTCCATATTATTGCACACAAACACCTAGTGCTTCACCTTCCTTTGGCTACTGAGGTTCTAAGGGCTTGTTCTTTCTATTTTTGAGTGGATTGAAGCTTAAGGAGGCAACAAGATCACCATTGTTGAAGAAAGGCTTCAAGGGTAAGAAACTAGTCCTTTTTACCCCATTTTTGCATCCTATTTCTACCTATCTTAGAGCTATTTTTGTGTTTAGTGTATAACATAAAAAATTTCTGTTTTTAGGCCCTCTTGATTGTTTGTTAAGAGTGTTTTGTGGTTTGGGTGTGTTTGACCACCCTTAGGCCTCGAAAGGCCCCATTTTTGTGCCATTTTGTGCAAGTTTCGAGACTTTGGTGTTTGGGCCTCTTCACCACTAAAATTTTGAGGGATTTTAGTGGTGAAGATGGTGCCTTGAAGTCTCAAGAAGGACGGGGCCACCCCCTCTCCTTGTTGTCCTTGAAAGGGACCATTTTTGGTCTCTTAAGGGAGCTTATGTTTGAGTGTTTATTGGTCATGCCTTGGCTGTATTTTATGCTCATATTGCCATGATACAACTTTGTATTAAGTTGGTTTTGGTACACCATGCATGTTTAGCATACCTACCATGTAATGCCTTGCTATTGCCTTAATATGCCTTAGGTTGTTAGCCTTTGTTCTAGCATATTTTAGGCTTAGCCTTGTGAAGGTTTTGTGCTTATTTTGCCATGTTTTAGGTCTGTCCATAGTTGCTTGGGTCGATCTTGGCATGCTTAGTATAGCTCCTTTGTATTGTGGCTTGTATGCTTCAAGTATGTGAATGTGCAGCATGCATTGCTTGCATTATTTCAGTGGTTTGGGACCACTTAGCATGAAATTTCAGTCCATTTAACATGTTTGCATACTTGCCTTAGAGGCTTCATTGTTGCTTTGAAAGCTTGTGTTGTATGCTCCATGTTTTGGTCATTATGTATGCCTTTGGATTTGAGCCACTTAGATGCCATCTAGGTGCACCCTTGGTTTTGTTTAAGCCTTCTTTTGACCTGTTTTAAGCCTCCTTAGCCTTGTGAGGCTTGGTGGAATTGACCTTGGTTCAAGCCTCCATGACTTGCCTTAAGTACTTGGACCATGCTTGCATGCTTATGCATGTCTCATTTGCGTTGGTTTGGCACCACATTTTGACATGATTTTAAAGCTTTTCATTGCATGCTAATTGTCTATTGTTGGGTCTCTTTAAGTGTGCTTAAGAGTTGCCTTTATATGCCTAAGTGTTGGATCATGGGTGCTTGCATGTTTGTTTGCATTTTGGCCTTCACTTCCATGGTTTTGGCCACTGTTTTGGGCCTAATTAGGGCTGACCAAGTCATGTTTAAGACCATCATTTGCTTGGTTGCATGCTTACCTTACATGTTTGTACATTGTCCATGTTCATGCTTGCATGCTTGCCCTCATGATCATGTTGCGTATTAGCTAACATGCCTAGGATACATTGCATCTTACATGCATGCCTTGTTCCTTGACTTGGTGATAGGAATTGGGCCTTGGTTTGTTTGTTTGGTTTGCATTTCATTTGACATGAAAGTGCACACTTGATTCTTTAGGCCATCATGCATGGAAATGCGTGATTGGTGGCTCGAGAATCGAGGCACATGCCCCTTTGAGTCGCAAACATGATAGGGGGCATGATTGGTGCATACATTGTTTGAATTGTATTGCCATGCAAGTTTTGCCCTCTGCTGCTGTGAGTTGCAGGTTCTGCAGGCATTGTTTGCCGACCGGCAACATTTGGTGCCGACCGGCAGTAAATCACCAACCGGTGGGTTCATTTTGTTTCGGTGACCACCATCCTATTGCCGGTGGTAATTCTACTTAGCCGGTGGTATCCCCCAGTGTCCTGAGAGGCATTCCTGAGACTTTGGCAGTTTTCAGAGGAGCAAAGCAGGGAAAACAGAGGCAGACTATGCATGGCAGTGCGATTCCGAGCAAGTCCCGAGCATACGCTGCATCTGACCCGCTTCCCAAGGGCTGTACTATTTTAATTAGATTAATTAATTTGTTTAGTTAATTTAATTGATCTGTAATATTTAATTAGCTTGCGTAGTTAATTAATTTGTATATTCTTTTGGTCCCTCCGGGCGAGGGCAAATCTGTAATAAGCGTGTGTGAGTGGTATGCATGTCTTCCAACCCCCACTTCTTTCTTCCCTTTTATGTACTTGCTTATGATGGTAGATTAGGGCATATTTAAAATTAGCATACCTTATGAAATGCATGCGTGCATCCATACATTTGTCTTACATGCACCGGGCTCGGTACATCACGCTAACTGCATTGTATTTCAATTTCCAAATTGAATACTTGTTACTTGTGGCATTTCACATGCCATGCTTAGGATAGCCGAGCCTGTCTAGATTACACCCTTGCTTGCGTTGCATTAGCCACTTAACATGAACTAGGATCATGCATATGATTACTAACTAGTTTCTGTTTTGGCTTGGAGTACTAGGTGAGTTTTTACGCTTTAGCATATCGCATGCGTGTGAATGTTGCCATAACAGCATGATTACCATGAGGCTAGCTGCATATGTGATATAACTGCTTGAATGCTTGTAGGTGAAGGTTGGATTGTTTGAGTTGGAAAAACTCATTGAAATCCGTGTTTTAGCCTACTTGCGAGTAGCAAATTTCAAAGCGCTTTTCAAAAAACAAACGAATATGCAATGCTTGTTTCCAAATTAGGCAATCTAGTCTATACTTGTTTGCTGTGCGCATAACATAGTAATTCTAGGCTAATAACCGGAATATGAACGCATAATGTTTTCAAAATCGGATATCATGGTTAGTAGAGGCTGGTCTTCAGACCGGGCGAAAGGTGGTGCTCATAGCTGACCTTCCCCGATCGTACCCAAGCTCCCGAGCAAAGACAACTTTGGTGATGACGGACACGTGGCCTTCAGCACCGAGTCAGGGTTTCCTAAATTTCCCATTTTAAAAAATATTTAGGTGGCGACTCTGTATCTGGCAAAGCAGTCTATGTTTGGCACTTCTTTTCAAAATCAGTTTTTTTCTCAAAACGATTTGCCAGAGTTGGAGTCTTTGGTTCAGATTACGGACCGCAACAAACAAAAAGGGGAGTCCGAACTGTAGCCGAGGTCCCACGCGAACCTGTTACACCACCGGCCATGGTTTCTTAAAACCAATGGCCGGTCGGCACTATATTTGGCCGACCGGCACTTTATTTTGCCGGCGACCTCTTT
Organism: Camellia lanceoleosa; assembly: GCA_025200525.1. NCBI lineage: Eukaryota > Viridiplantae > Streptophyta > Magnoliopsida > Ericales > Theaceae > Camellia > Camellia lanceoleosa. The sequence continues at coordinate 2,578,082 of CM045761.1, read as the reverse complement.
TGCTGGCCGGTGTGACTCCTTTGAACCCTTGAGGCATGGTGCATGCCAGCTGTGCCAGCTAGAATGCACCATCACTCCTCCCCGTGCAGTTTTGGCTGGTGTGATTCCTTTGAACCTCCTTTCCTTCTAGAAGCTTGAACCCTTTGGCCAAGCTTCTTGGGGAAGCTTGGCCAGCTGTATTAGCTTCTCCAAGAAGCCAAGAGCCCTTTGCACCCTTTGCCCCTTTCATTTAGCTTCTTGGAGAAGCCTAGAACCTTTGGCTTTGCCTATATAAGCACCACTCCTCTCCCATTGTTAGGGGTTGGAGCTTTTGAATCAAAAAACTAGAGCTTCTATATCTATACATCTGATATATTATCCTCTCTCTCTATATCTCCCTCTCTCTCATCCTTAGGGTGTGTTTGGAAGCCTAAAAGTGTATTTTGACCTTACTTTTGCACTAATACACACACCATTACACCTTGCTCCGAGATTGAGAGGCATTGAGGGTTGTTTGTTGAGGTTTTGGACTGATTTTGATCAGTATAGGGTGGCTGGAGCATCTGTTCTTGAAGTGTTCTTCAAGGGTGAGATTCTTACTTTATTTCCCCCAATCTTGCACTAGTTTTCTACCTATCTTGCATGCTGATTTGAACTTTGTGTATGACATAAAAAAGCCTTGTATTTTCATGCTTTAGAACTTTCATTAAGGGTGTTTTGGCATTGGGGGTCGAAATCCCCCTCTTAGGCCTCTTTTGGCCCCTTTTAGTGCCTTTTCCTTAAGCCTTGTTTACTTTGTTGTATTAGCCTTCTCACCACTGAAATCCAGTGGATTTTCAGTGGTGAAGGAGATGGTTTGAAGTCTTGTATAGGGGAGGGACACCCCTCTCCCTTCATTGCCTTATTTGCTTGTCTTTTGGTTCATAAAGGTAGCATGTATGCCTAGCTTTGTTTGGCTTCATTTCAGAGTTTATTTGGGGATTATTTAGCATGTTTTACCTCTGTCCCATGTTGGTTTGTTAGCCCCTCTCATGCTTAATACACTTGCTTTGCATCCCCTCATTTTGCCTAGAAATGGGTCATGGCTTTTGGTCACTATGCTCTCATGTTTTGGCTTTGCTTTGTGAAGTTCTTGGCCATATTTTGTCTTGTATAAGGCATGTTGGCCACTGATTTGGACTTGTTTAGCATGTTTGATATAGTTCCTTTGTATTCTAGCTTACTAGCCTTGAGTATGTGGGTCACTAGCATGCTTTAGTTGGCTTATTCTCATGATTTGGCATCATTGGAAACCGTATTTCAGTCCATGTTCCATGCTTGCATACTTGCATTTTCCATCCCTTTCATGCTTTGAAGAGTTGATGGCCTATGCTCTATGTTTAGGCCCTTGTGCATGCATGCTTGTATGTGTTTTGGCCCTCATTTCCATGACATTTAGCCACTGTTTTGGGTCTAGAATAGAGTTGGCCAAATTAGTTTAAGTCCATGCTTGACATGTTGCTCAAATGTTGTTGCCTTGTTTCATGCCTTGCATGCTTGTTTGCTTAGGTTGTGTGCCTAGTGTGCATTACTTGCTTGCATGTTCATGTTGCATGCTTAGGTTGCATTTGGCATGCATGCTTTGCCTCTTGAATCACCATGATTGAGGTTGGGTTCCTTATGAGTTTGTGTGCATTACATTTGACATTAAAATGCACAACTTAGCTTCTTGGGCCATCACGCATTGAAATGTGTGATTGGTGGTCCGGGAATCGAGCACCATACCCCTCTGAGTCACAAACATGATAAGGGATGTGGTGGTGCACACATTTGCTTGAAATGCATTGCCATGCCATGTTTTGCCCTCTGCTGTTGTCAATTGCAGGTTCTGCAGGAAGTTTTAGCCGGTCGACTAAATATAGTGCCGACTGGCCATCAATTTTTGGCCGATAGACAAAAAGGTGGCCGGTGATCATTCCCTTTGGCTGGTGGTGTTTCTACTTCGCCAGTGATGCTCCCCAGTGTCCATAGAAGCATTCTTGGGACTTGTGCAAGTTTTCAGGGGGCAAGGCAGTGCAAACAGAGGCAACAGTGCCATGGCAATGGATTTCCGGGCAAGGCCAATCCGAGCATGCGTGCATCCCTCTTCCAGAGGCCTTTTACTGCTTTCCTTAGCTTAGTTAATTTGTTAATTAATTAAGTGGTCTGTAATCATTAATTAGCTTGTAGGTTAATTAATTTGTATATTCTTTTGGTCCCTTCGAGCGAGGGTAAATTTGTAATAAGTATGGGTGAGTGTGTGCATGTCTTCCAACCCCCACTTCTTTCTCCCTTTTACTTACCTGCTTTCAATGGTTAGTACTAGGGCATATTTATTTTAGCATCCTTATGCTATGCATGCGTGCATCATTCATTCAGATTGCATGCACCTGCTCGACGCATCATACTAACTGCATTGTACTTCAATTCCAAGTTGAATATGTGTTATTTGTAGCATTTCACATGTCATTGTAGATTAGCCGAGCCTATTCTAGTGACATTCTGTATGTGATGCATTAGCCATTTTTAACATGAACTAGGATCATGCATGATTACTAACTAGTTTCTGTTTTGGCACGGAGTACTAGGTAAGCTTTTATGCTTTAGCATACCGCATGCGTGTGAGTGTTGCCATAATAGCGTGATTGACATGAGGCTAGCTGCTTATGTGATATAACTGCTTGAATGCCTGTGGATGGAGGTTGAATTACCTAAATTGGAATAATGCATTAAAAATGTGAATTTTAAGCCCACTAGATAGTGGCAAAACCACCTTTTCTAAAGCCCACTTGAGGGTGGCAAAATCTGTATTTTAGCCTACTTGAGAGTAGCAAACCATTTTCAAAACAAACATGAAATGTTTTGTTCCAATTTAGGTGATTTGGTCTATACTTGTTTGCTGTGCGCATAACATAGTAAATCTAGGCTAATAACCGGAATAAGAACACATAACGTTTTCAAAATTGGATATCATGATTAGTAGCGGCCGGTCTTCGAACCGGGCGAGAAGGGGTGCTCATAGCTGACCTTCCCAAATCGTACCCAAGTTCCCGAGCCGAGGCAACTTTGGTGATGACGGACACGTGACCTTTGGCATCGAGTCAGGGTTTTCTAAATTTCCCCATTAAAAAATATTTAGGTGGCGACTCAGATTCCGCAAAGTACCATGTTTGGCACTTCTTTCAAAATCTGTTTTTCTCAAAACGATTTGCCGGATTTGGACTCCTTGGTTCAGATTTAGAACCGTGACAACAAATCGAGTCCGAACTATAGTGAACCCCAAAATGAACAGAACGGGACTCACCCTTCCGGGGCGTTCAAGGGACGTCTACACTATGCTTTGGGATTATTTGAGAGACCCATTACATGTAATTGAACCGACCCATGTGCTTCTGAAGGACGATTTTACATAGGAAGATAGGCCAATTTAGATTGTGAACCGCTAGATCAAAAGATTGAGGAACAAAGAAATACCGTTGGTAAAAGTTGATTGGCAAAACCACGAAGGAACTTATGCTACATGGGAAATAGAAGAAGATATGATGAAGAGATATCCAGATTTGTTTCCATTTGACCCAATATTCTTCCAAAATGAAGGTAATTCGAGTTTGGAGGACCAAACTCTTTAAGGGGGGAAGACTGTAACAACCCCGACATGTGATTAGTTGTTTAACCATGATTAATTATGCCTAATAAGTAATTAAGGTGAGATTCTGAAGAAATTGCATGTGTGTCACATTATTTGTACTTATATCTGTCTAATGTAGAAATATCTGTTTGAATTTCTACCTTGTCTTGTGAATTGAAGGCCTTATCGGTATTTGATAATGAAATTGACTTGGTTTTTGTGTTAATTGAAATTTTTTATAATTTTATGGTAGGTTTAATTAAAATTTGAATCAGAACGAATTAATTAGAATAATTAATGTCTATTTGGTTAGTGGTAAGCTCAATTATTTAAATTTTCTTAATTAAGCCTATATAAGGCATGTGAGAGCTCTAGGACACATTTTTACACCTTCATTTCTACAATCTTGAGCTCAAGAAAATGAGAGGGAGAGCTAGAGTTTGAGACCAAAAACAAGAGGAAGACCAAGAATTGGCTTGAGATTAAGCTAGAGACTTGGAGGGATTTTGAAGGAACTTTGAAGATTACACTTCTATACTTGAGAATTCAAACTTAAGGTAGGAAATTCAACCCTTGGATTGTATAATTTTGATATTTACACCATGGATTCAAGAGAATTGAGTGGATTACATGAGAATTGAACTAAAAGTGTAGAAATTGAACCATACCATCCATGCATGCACTTCTATCACATTTTTGAGTTTGAATTTCAAACAAATTTCACATGTATGTGTCTATCATGACATGGCTTTGAAATTCATCACATTTCTTATCAATTGACCTTAATTGATCATGTTTTGGAAAGTTTAAGTTCATAACAATTCATGCATGCCATGTTCATGTCATATTCATAAGTTTCAAGTTAACTTTTGAGCAATTCACATGCTTTTGGACCTTGGTTTCAAAGAATGATCTTTACTTCACTGTGTTTTCCAAGTCTATATAAGTTTCCTTATGTTTTTGGCTCATAGACCATGATTTGCAGCTTTGAAATTAAGTTTTGCACTTGGTAAAGCAACTGAAATTCCAAATCTTGCCTTCTCACCGAAAGCAATTCTGCGCCGGCGACCACTCTGTGATTTTGCACTTCCGCTCGAGTGACCAGAAGTCGAGCGTGAAATGCATGCTCCCAGAAGTTCACATGTTTTGCAGATTGCTCGAGCGACAAGAATTGCACTCAAGCAAGTACCTAAGCCTCACGCTCAAGCGACTGTCAAGCGTCCATCAGGTGTGAAATTCACACAACCACCACTTTTGCAGAAGTTTACAGACTGCTTGAATGGCAGAAGTTGCGCTTGAGCGACCACTTATATTTTGCATGCCCGCTCGAGCGAAAGAAGTTGAGTCGAGTGGAACCCCTGTTTTCAACAATTTTCGTTAAGAATTTTTAAGTACATTTTAGCATCCTTGTTGCATCTTAGGCATTCCTATACCCTAATTAAGATGAAATAATGAGGAAAAGAGATAGAACACACCAATATAAGAAAGAGTTAAGTTAATGATTCTGGGTGTGTAATTCTGTACGTATTCGTTCTGTATCTGTGTAGGTCATGCGCCGCAAGTTATCCGACGGTTCACTCATTCTGCTTTTGCTTTGGAGCCATCTGTGAGTAGTAATTTAGTAAAGCTATGTTCAACTTTATTTATTTTCTGTATGATGTAATAAGATCTGTTTTCTGAACTGCTATCTAGAATGCTATTTGTGAATCATGATTCATTTTTCCTGAAATGTATTTGTGGCATCCATAGCTCACGTGGCCCTCGCCTGGGGGTAACAATACCTTGGCTGATATGTACGTGGCCCTCGCCCAGGGGTAACAATATTGTGGCTTATGTTCACGTGGCCCTTGCCCGAGGGTAACAATACTGAGGCCTATATTCACGTGGCCCTCGCCTAGGGATAACAATACCATGTCTACCTGAGCGCAAGATATGGACCTTTATGGTTGTCAGTATCGACCATACATGTGGGTCTCAGGATCAAGTTTATATGATAGCTAATAGATGTACCACCTATAACTGTTTATGATTTCTGGATAAGTATGTGAATTTGAATTTGTTTTTGATATAAACTTTGATTTCTAATTTTGAGATGGACATCATTTATTAAACTTTTTACTTTGTTATTATTCACTGGGCTTCTGCTCAAACTATTATTTATGTATGTAGGTTAGGTGTGTGGCCAGGTTCAGTGATGACTACCTGGAGAGTTTTTGTCAGCCAGCCTTTGTGCCTCCCGATGAGGTTCCATACGTCTTATGGTCATGTTTTGTGAATGTAAAGGCTTTGTTTTCTTTTGGGTTATGAGCAAGTTTTCTGTTATCTGTATATCAGGCTAAGTCCCTTTTTGGCTATATCTGTAATGAATGTGACGTGAGACTACTGCAATATGACGTCACGTATATGTGTATAAAGGTTTAAAAATTTTGTCCCATATGCGTTTCCACAGCTCAATGGACTACGTATGTTTTTGTGTTTGCTTCCGCAGCCCCTAAGTATAAGTTATTCTGTTTAGAGGCCTTTGGTAATCGGCCGGTTACGATGCTAAACCTATAGAGGCGGGTTTGGGTTATGACAGGCACTTCTCAGTCACCATGAGTTCTAGTGCAAACCTCGACAAACTGGTAAATGTAGCCTCAAACTCGACCACTGGTGTGTTCAACTGCACCAACTTAGAGAATTGGTCTTTCAACTTCTCCCTAACTGTGGGAGGCAAAAACTTGTCCTAGAAGGCGTCGACAAAAGCCTCCCAAGTCCCTCCAATGCGCCCTCTCGCATACTTCCACCATTGATCCGCGTCTCTGTTCAACTGGAAGGACACCAAGGTCACTCTCAAATCCCTCTCTTCAATGCCGAGCATCTCAAACGTCTTCATCATCTGCTTTAGCCACTCATCCGCTTTTAGTGGCTCATTGGGATCCCCCAAAACCACCTTCGGATTTGACCAAAAAAACTCCCTCTTTAGAAAAGATGGCCCTACCTCAACGACTTGAGCCTAGACTTGATTCTCTCCCCTGAGATCGGCCCATAAATTCCCGTAAAGCTTTAGTCATTTTACGGGCTAAGGCGCCCATGGCCAGTTGATAAACCGGTTCAACCACATCGGCCTGACCAATCCCTTCTTCCTGTGTCGGAATATCATCCAGTAGAGGCATCTCATGCCTTCTAGGCCTACCACGCCTACCACCACCACGTCCACGTCCTGAATTCCTAATAAAGGTAACAAATGATATTTGCACATTTACAAATGTGCCGAAGCGAACTCACTCATATCCTAATGCGATGGACAACAATAAATTACTCCGCATAAACACGTTATCATATAAACACATATGAATTTCCTTCCTAGATAATGACCGTCCTACAATGTTGCTAGAGTTCCAATTAAAAACAACAGTGATTAAGTGCTCTTCTAATAGGACTTCCAGAAACCCGTAGACCCAATCAACATCTTAGGAACTCAATCTCATACCCATATAATTATATAAGCATGTTATCACATAAGCATACAATACATACTAACGTGTCAACCAAGCGAGACAAACCCATTGTGGTACTAACCACTTCCTACGTACCCAAAGTATTCAAACCCAGTACGCTCTAATACCAAGTTGTAACGCCCCCAAAATATTATAGTAAATACAATCCTTAAAGCAGGGAAATAATAGAAATAATATTCTTTCATTCATCAGAGCTCGTTTACAAAAGTTAACACATGCGATATACATTCACAAATGTTCGTCTTGAATCTACAACATATGTTGCAATGTTAGGAGAATTAAAACTAAGCATATAGTCATCTGCCCAATAGGCTTACATCTTTCCAAATCATTACTTGGTTACACAAATTGAGCCTCAATATAATTTAAGCCCTTGGCTATACAAAAAAATATAACAAAAAAAATAAGCTCTTGCTCCCAAAAGTCCTTCCAAGCAATTGCCTTGGCGGAGGCATGTCACCAACACCTGAAAATAGTTTTCCCAAATAGGGTGAGCCAAAACTCAGTAGGAACAATCTAACACAGTATATGAAATTTAACAAAGATATAAGTATAATGTGCATATACAATGCTGGTGACAAAATATTCACATTTTATATAACCGTAAAGCACCAAAGTTCATATTTCAATTCAGTCTCCTTCTATTCATTTCAAGTTCATTTATTCTTCTTAATTCATGAGTCAATTTCATTATCTTTCAACAACTCAACTGAGACTATAACTCAGTGGTTTTTCCAATTCAATACGCTACCACACAAACACGTTAAATTTGCCATTTTTACAGAAATTTCGTCCGCGGGATCGGCACCCATGTATACATACAATTTCAGTACTTTCACCTTGGACACTCCGCCAACTTAATTTCAATGGAGTCCATCCCCTATCTCCTTTCAAACAATGGAGTACATCTCCTTTCTCCTCCTAAACAATGGAGTACATCCCCTTTCTTCTCCCAAACATTATACATATACAATGTATTTAAGAACATAATCATATTCAATGATAACCAACATTAGATTAGTTTTGATTTACCTAATCCTCATGCATTTTCTACAATAATCATTGCTATCCTCCATCTATATCTCAATACAGATATTTCTAAACAGATATACAATCTTCTCAATAGATAAATTATTCAAATTTCCATAGGTGAGAGACAACAGGTGTCCAACTCCACTATTTACATCAACAATCATCTAATTGCACATTACCATTATCAATTTTAGTTATTTGTACAAAATAACAATTTGACCCATTTATGGCAAAACTCCCTTTGTCCATATATCAACCCAAGTGTCAAAATTAACTATTTTAACACAACATAGCCTCATATTCAAACTCTATACCCACTTATTTCACATCCACCAAAAACCCCTCTTTTTATTTCACACCCAAACCCTACGTTTGTTCAAATACTCCCACATCGCACCATGGTTACACAATGACAAATAACCAAGCTAAAAACCACATGAAAGTGTAGAAAAATCCCTACCTCAAAGAGAGAAGACGAGCCAAGTAAGAGTAAAACTTCAAAGATGCCCAAATTCAACTCTAATCGGATCAAAATGAAGATCTTGAGATGGTCTACCTTTTTATCAAAGGGATTAGGGTGAAGAAATCACTAGAACTAGGTGAAAATGTAGAAAAAGTGTATTTTAGAGAGAGAGGGTCCCAACTTTAGGTTTTAGGGGGAAAAGATCTGAAAAAATAAAGTAAAAAGTCATTTTCGCGATCTGATATAAGCACAGTCCGCTTGAGCGCAAGAGTTGATGCTCAAGCGTCAGACACAATAAGTTGTTCTGCTCGAGTGCCAAGACACAATGAACAAGATGCTTACTGTTCGAGCGCAACAAGTGATGCTCGAGTGTAAAAAACACACATCCAGTAGTTTTGCAGACAATAGACCAACGTTCGTGTGCCCACCCGCTCGAGCGTAGAAATCACTCTCCTAGTAGTTTTATAGACTTGCAAAAGTACTGAGAGTTTGCAAAGGCCACTCGAGCATAGGAAGTGCCGCTCGAGCGGAGGACCAAAATTCTGGGCAACATAAGGTTTGAAAAACAAGCAACCAACCTGCCCAAACACAACCACAACAACCCAAAAGAAAATTTGAAAGAGACACAAAGGAAGTAAGAGGTAAACAACAATATGAAAACATTAAACTTGAGTCCAGGATACCACAAGAGTCGGGTCAAAACCGGGATCGCTATAATAAGTATGCTATGAAGTAAAGATAAATGTATTGAAAAACTTTTAGTCGAGTTGTTGTTCGAGGATCTTTTAAATATTGCACTTAGATCCTTTATATAATGTTGGAAAAATCCTTATTTCTACTCAACTGCAAGAAATGTGGCAACCTTTCTTGGTGACATGTGTTCTTGATGCTAAGTTTGATCCCCCAAGAATAGAAATGGTTTTGACCTCCACATATAATGCCTATCTTTATAACTTTGACTTCATCTATCAAGCTCCTTGAAGCCACCACGTGTCCCTTAACAATCAAATTGGAATTTATTTTGCATGATTTAGGGGAAAAGCTCCTTTGTTTAGCATGAATTGATCTTTAAAGCCTATTCACTTATTGTGTATGTTTATCCACAAAAATCCTCAAACTCAACCTTGCGTGATTTGGAGAATTTGGTTTTATATATTATAGCCTTGTCATTGATTTGCCAAATCTTCAAATCACATGTAATTTTAGCCATATGACCATCCGCAGCAAACTAAGGCCCCGTTTGTTTTGAGGTTAAATAGATGGGAGGGGATTAGGATGGAGGTGGGGTTATTTAGTGTTGTGTTTGTTTGTAGAGTTGGGGAGGGGATTAGGATGGAGGAGGTGATATAGATGGAGGTTGGAAGGGGGATTGAGATGGAGGAGGTGGAGATGGTGTTAGAAAAATAGTGAGGGGATTAGAAATTTTTTTAATTTTTATATATTGGGAATTTTTTTTAAATATTAATGTTTAATTTTTTATATTTTTTATTTGTTTTATTATTTTATATAAAAATAATTTAACAATTTCTACACTAACAACTATCATCAAAATAAACACAATTTTACTTAATCCCCTCACTATCAATCCCCTCACTAACAATCCTCTCACTATTAATCCTTTCACTATCAATCTCCTTCATTTTACCTCTAAAAACAAACGGGGCCTAAGAGATAAGACACTTTGTTAGGTAATAAGCCTCAATAACCTCCTAATCTTTAGGAACTATTGAGGCTCCATTATTCTTAAATAATTATTTAATTAATAAATCAACCAAACAACTTAGTTAATTAATTAAATTGAAATAACAAAATAATTTCCCTTTGCACAGCCGCCACTTCATGTATCCTTGGTAGTGGGTTCCAAAAAATCTTTGATTCCTCATCTTTCATTGCCATGCGGCATTAAAATTTAGAGAATTGTCACGCAGCAAATTTGTCAAAAAGGGTACAAACACAAACACAAAAAGTCATAACTAAATATCTTAAAATAATGTCATAATTAAATAAAAAAATGACGTAACTAAGAATACATATAGTATGGAAGTGTATATAATAAAATTCTCCTTTTCTTTATAACATCTTGAACTTTGAATTCCTAATTTTGTCACATTAAACTCCACAATTTTAAAATGATTTTCACCTTTCCTTCTATTTTCCTAGCTACATTCTACTTACTTTTCTATCACCATCGCTATCATCATCTCTTATTTTCCTTCTATTTCACATATCTATTTTTCGCTTTCCTACCAATGCTACATATTTCCCTTCTATTTCTCCTGACATCTCTTTCTCTTTCTATTATGGTGATGCTTCATATCTTCCTTTATTTTTCATAGTGTGTCCAAAATAAGATAGAGGAGTTGCATATGGTAGTAATGAGGCTTTGCTTATGCTACAAGACTAGTTGAGGTAAGAAAAATGAGAGATTGTGGCAATTGGCAGTGGAGAAATCGATAGTAAGTGGTTAATAATAGGGAAAATGGTATATGTAGAGATAATTTATAAGTCAAAATTTTAAAATATATGTTGTTAATAGTAAATTTGGTTAGGAGATAAAATCGTAATAAAAATTTTAAAAAATGTGCGCATAAAAAATTAGGAGTGCTGCTATTAGCACCTATCTTTTTTTCTTTGGACCCTCATCTCTCCTTTTTTTTTTTTTTTTTTAATTCCAGTTTTATCTAAACATGAAATTACATTTTCAACCTCATCCCTAACATTCTAACCCTAATTTTCTAAACCCTAACCCTAACCATTCCCATCACCTCCAGCCGTTGCCTACCCTCCCCATCATTGTTTGCCACGATCTTCGATCGATCATGGTGACACTTCATTCCAACACAGTGGTATTTCTTCAAAAAAAAAAAAAAAAAAAAAAAAAAAAACAATAATTCAATCCAAAAAAATCAACAAAGAAAAAACAAGCCCGCTATTTGTTCTTTGTCTACCCATTCCCTATACTCAGATCCCCGTAATGGCCACCACCAAACCCATCATCATCACTCTCTCCTTCATCTTCTTCTTCTTTTTCTTCTTTATTATCTTCAATTCTCAACAGTCCAATCTCAAACCCGATTGCTCCAACCGTTGGATCCACATCCGAAACCTTCCTACTTGGCCACCTCTCCACCTTCTCCGATTTCCTTCTCTTCACCAACTTCTGCCTCTAGCTACCCAACCATGGCCTTGGATCCAAGACCTAAAACCATAGCCACAGCTGGTTTTGCACCGACCTATTCATGCTCGAACTCATCTTCTACCGCCGCATGGCAAGACTTGCATGGAATTTCAGCCAACCCATTTCAATCAATCAACCGCTCATTTTCCGTTAGAGAAACGAAAGCCAATCGACCCTCGATCTCTACGGTAGCGAGGGAAGTCCTTTATTTTTACCCTTTCCCTTCTCTCTTACTTCTTCTTCTTCTTCTTCTTCTTTTTTTTTTTTTTTTTTTTTTTTTTTTTTTTTTTTTTCTAGAAACCATTGATAGCTCTTATTCTATCTTTTACCATGGATGGTTTACTGTATGTAGCTCTTATCTTGGCCTTGGTTGGCTACCAGCGGCAGGACCAGTGGTGCTGGAGGTAGTGGTCAGAAGTAAGGGCTAGGGTTTGGGGTATAATTGGTATTAAGGTAGGAAATTCATTTTGTTAGGTGGGGGTTTAAAGAAATGGAGGGGTCAAAGTAAAGAAGTGGGTTCTAATAACAACCCACAAAATTAAAAGTATAAGTTAGTTTATTGACTTTTTGACTTATTTAGATTAAATTACCTTTTTATTTTTTACTCGTCTTTTTATAATAAGTAAAAAAATAATTTTTCTAACACTTTTCAAAACAATCCTAAATAGAAGATAATCCAAACTAGCCAATTAATAATAGGTCGTGCACATAATTTTTCCGTTAAAATTTTTTCAATGGGCACTAACAATTAGTTCAATTTGACACATGGTTCAAAATTAAAGGAAATCTTCATGGACATATATCATAAAGAGCGAAGCATACTATAGGACCATCAATTTAATTTGCATTTGAAGAAACTAAAAAGTCAAGAGTTTAATTTTTTAGGACGTCAAGTAGGCTATTTTTATATTTTTTTTATTTTCAAATTTTCACTTACATTTATTTCAATTTTTTATTTTTTAATTGTGACAATCAAACAATCAAAGTTTAACTTAATTATGGTCTTTTAATCATTTATCGTTAAAAAATTAAACATAAAATTTCACCCGAGTATTATGTGAGCAAATATTAAGGATATTAGAGAAAAAAAATTGAAGACAAATTATATTTTGAAGAAATTACCAAAAAAAAAAAGGCCCTATAGTTTTTTTTTTCTTGATTAGAAAAAAAACCCTAGAGTTTGTTCCTTGTAACAATATAAATTTTTAATTTTTAATTTTCTCAATTTACATTCTAAATTTTTTATTTGTTTTCAATTTGAGTTATTTGCCTATTTTAATTAAGTAAAATCGACATAAAATAAGTATTTTAATCATTAAACTTAATCACTACTATAAAATTAGCTTTTTGCGTCTATTGGTTTTTGCGACTGTCTAGTAATAAGTGGTGGTAAAAGGTCCAATTTATCGGTGAGCTTTTTATTTCTCTTATTTTCTTCAAACTCTCGACATCGCTCTCTTCCTCTCGCTCACCCATCGTGGTCTGAAGAACACCAGTACGACTCTCTTCTCTCACACACTCTCTCTCTCTTAATCTCAACCTTGGTCTTTCGTTCCAAGGGTTCCAATCAACATATTCAACACAGAGGCCTCAGATTCAACACAGGGTTCTGGTTTCAGATAATTATGTTGTATATCTCTCTTTCTAGCTTTGCTATTCTTGTTCGAAGCTTGAATCTCTATCTCATTGCTTAAACATGCTCGATTCTTCGTCTTTGCGTTTGAATTAACTATCTGATGATTCACAGACCTAATTCATTTCTGGTAAAGATTCTAATCTTCTCTCTTTGGCTTTGTTGTGCTTGTTCGAAGCTTGAATCTCTCTTTCATTGCTTAAACATGTTTGATTTCTCTTCATTTTTGTGTTTGAATTCAAGTATTTGATGATTCGAAGCCCTAATTCATTTCGTAATGACTCGAGACAAGGAGTTTTCCATGGCTACACAATAGACATTTTGATTTGCATTCGATCTCAATTGTTTTTATTCATTTTTTATTTTGAAATTGCTTGGATCTCAGATTCAATTATTTTGTATTTGGTTAGTTTGTTCGATTGACTGGCACTTATGCTTATGGTTTCGATTTTGGGGTTTTGAAACATTTGTGTTATGGATGTTTTGGTAGTGCAGAGATTTTTAGGTTTTTCTTTTTAAACATTTGTGCCGATGACGAACAACTCTAATTCTCCCCCAATCTATCCTTGGTAAAGGTTTTGACTTCATCTTTCTTCACATCATAAGTTAACTTCTTCGTCTCTATTATATATATATATATGTGTGTGTGTGTGTGTCTCTACATACTAGTTTATATGTGTTTATATATGTGTATCTACAGACTAGTATATATGTGTTTATATATATATGTCTGTGTGTTTGTGTGTGTGTATTATGCAAATGATTGAATTCATGTCATTTTTTCCAATTAAATTAAATTGTTTTATTTCGGTGGATTTTATGTGGTTCAGTTAATGATGATTGAGATTCAATTTGGCTATAGATTTTATGGATTTTGTGTTTCATTTTTTTCCTAACCAGGAGTCCAAACCCAAATTGCCCAACTCAAGTTTTTATTCCAATAGCAAGTGTTGATTGGTGAGACTTGAAAGAAAGGTATGAAAACTTTGTCTTGCTTACCAATCGAGCTATTGTTTGTTATTGTTTTAAAGGTTTTTAAATTTAAATTAGAATGGGAGTTTCTTTTTTTTATGAAGACTTGATCTTTCATTGCTGATATGAATATTGTTTCTGTTTTTTTGGTTCATTTTGCCACTGTTGGTTTTGTTTGCTGCCTTAGGATTTTATGTTTGTTATTATTTTTTTCAGTGAGATTGTAACAAGCCCGCGAGGGATCCCGTGCTACACACTACAGTTCGGACTCGATTTTGTTTGCGGTTCTAAATCTGAACCAAAGAGTCCAAATCCGGCAAATCGTTTTGAGAAAACAGATTTTTGAAAAGAAGTGCCAAACATGGACTGCTTTGCCAGATACAGAGTCGCCACCTAAATATTTTTTAGTAGGGAAATTTAGGAAACCCTGACTCGGTGCCAAAGGCCACGTGTCCGTCATCACCAAAGTTGCCTCGGCTCGGGAGCTTGGGTACGATTGGGGAAGGTCAGCTATGAGCACCCCCTCTCGCCCGGGCCGAAGACCAGCCTCTACTAACCGTGATATCCGATTTTGAAAATGTTATGTGTTCTTATTCCGGTTATTAGCCTAGAATTACTATGTTATGCGCACAGCAAACAAGTATAGACTAGATTGCCTAATTTGGAAATAAGCATTGCATATCCGTTTGTCTTGAAAAACACTTTGGAATTTGCTACTCGCAAGTAGGCTAAAATACGGATTTCAACGAGTTTTTCCAACTTAGACAATCCAACCTTCACCCAGAGGCAATCAAACAGTTTATCTCACATAAGCAATTAGTCGCGTGGTAAGCATGCTGTCATGTTAACACTTACACGCATGTGGTATGCTAAAGCATGAAAATACTTACATCGTACTTCGTGCCAAAACAATAAACTAGTTAGCAAACATGCATGGTCCTAGTTCATGTTAAGTTTGACTAATGCAACACATACAGGATGCAATTAGAGTAGGCTCGGCTAACCTAAACATGGCATGTGAAATGCGATCAATTGATGCATGTATTCAAGTTAGATTTGAAATACCAATGCAGTTAGCGTGATGTGCCGAGCTCGGTGCATGTAAGACAACTGTATGGATGCACGCATGCAGTCATACTGTATGCTAATTTAACCATGCCCTAATCTACCATCATAAGCGGGTAAATAAAAGGGAAGAAAGAAGTGGGGATTGGAGGACATGCACACACACGCACCCACACTTATTACAGATTCGCCCTCGCTTGGAGGGACCAAAAGAATATACAGACTAATTAACCTACAGGCTAATTAAAATGTTACAGTCCATCTAATTAGTTAAGCAAATTAACTAATTTAGAAAAAACAGATAAACCACCTCAGGAAGAGAGCCCAATGCAATGCATGCTCGGTCTTACTCAGAAGTACACTGCCATGCACAAGCTGCCTCTGTTTTCCCTGCTATACTCCTTTGAAGACTGCCAAAGCCTCAGGGTTGCCTCTCTGAGCACTGTGCAGTACCACCGGCTGGGGAGAATGGCCATCGGCTGTAAGAGGTGTTCATCGGCTGAGAATGAATCCATCGGACACCAATTGATTGCCGGTCGGCACTCTGTGCAGTCGATCGGCAAAAAGTTCCTGCAGAACCTGTTTGACAGCAGCAGAGGACAGAGCTTTCCATGGCAATGCAATTCAAGCCATGTATGCACCAACCATGTCCCTTATCATGTTAGTGACTCAAAGGGACATGCTCCTTGGTTCTCGGACCATCAATCGTGCATTTCCATACATGATGGCCCAAGAGACCAAGTTGTGCATGTTGATTTCAAATGTAATGCAAACCAACAAACAAAGGCCCAATTCTTATCACTAGATCAAGGAACAAGGCATGCATGCTAGATGGAGTGCAACCTAAGCATATGAACTAGCATGCAACATGAGCATACAAGGTATACATGCAAGCATGCAAACAAACATGCAAGGTAAGCATGCAAGCAAGCATAGGATGGACTTAAACATGATTTAGGCAGCTCTAATTAGGCCTAAAACAGTGGCCAAAGTGCTATGAAATGAGGACTAAACACACATACACACATGCACATATTAAAGGGCTAACACTCAAGCACAAAAGGGCAACTCTCAAGCACACTTGAAAGAGGCATAACATGGACTAATGGCATGCAAGATAAGCTCTGAAAATCATGTTACAAAAGGTGCTAAGCCAATTAAACAAGATAAACAAGGCATGCAAACAAAGCCAAAAACCCAAGACAAGCCAAGAGGCTTAAACCAAGACTAAGTCAACCAAGCCTCACAAGGCTAAGAGGACTTAAAACAAGTCTAAGGCAGACCTAGACAACACCCAAGGAACACCTAGATGGCATCTAAGTGGCTCAAATTCAAAAGCATGCACAATGACCAAACATGGAGCATAAAACACAAACATTTGAAGCATCAAAAGAGCTATGAAATGTAAGCATACAAGCATGCTAAGTGGACTGAAATGACATGGAAAATGGTCCCAACCCACTAAATCAAGGCAAGTAATGCATGCTATACACTCACATACTTGAAGCCTTCAAGCTAAAATGCAAAGGAGCTATGCAATGCATGTCATGGCCGACCAAAATGGCTAAGGACAGACCTCAAACATGGCAAAATAAACATGAAAGCTTTACAAAGCCAAGCCTAAAGCATGCTAGAACAATGGTTTACAACCTAAGGCATGTTAAGGCAACAAAATGGCATTACATGGCATGTGTACTAAGCAAGCATGGTGTACCAAGACCAACATACAACAATGCTATTTCATGGAAAAATAAGCATAAATAACAGTTAGAACATGATCAACACACACTTGAACATGGTGCTCATTAAAGAGGCAAAGATGGCCCTTTTCAAGAGCAACAAGGAGAGGGGGTGGCCCTCTCCTTGTTAGGACTTCAAGGCACCATCTTTACCACTGAAATCCCTCAAGATTTCAATGGTGAGGAGGCCCAAACACCAAAGTCCCGGAGCTCACACAAAATGGCACAAAACAAGGGCCAAACAAGGCTTAAGAGGGGTCAAACAACCCCAAAGCTTGAAGCAACCTTAAACAACTATTTAGAGAGCCTAAAAATAGAACTTTTATGTGTTATACACAAAGCCAAAAAATAGTTTCAAGGTTGGTAAAAATACAATGCAAGAATGGGGTAAAAAGGGGTAAGATTGTTACCCTTGAAGAACCTCTTCAACAATGGTGGACCAGCTGCTCCTCCAAGCTCAAAACCACCCAAGAACCTCAAGAACAACCTCTTAGAACCTCAGTAGCCAAGGGAAGGTGTAACACTATGTGTTTGTGTGCAATAGTAAGACACAAATACACTTATACACACACAAAGGTAAAAAGAGAGAGAGAAATAGAGATAGGTGAGACACAAACCCTAACCCTAATCCAGAGCTCTCCTCTGTATATTTTCTAACCCTTTTGTCTAACCCTAAAGCCAAGAGAAGAGGGCTCCTCTTATAAAGAAGCCAATCTTGTAAAGCTTACTCAAGAAGCTAACAAGGAAGCCATCCCTCCATACACGTGTATGGAGGGGAACAAAATGCAAGCCAGCTGTATTAAAATATCTGCAAAAGCAGATGAACAGTAGTCGGCCAGCCAAAAGTGCCATTTTGACTAAATAAACTGCCGACCGGCAACAAAGAATGCCGACCGGCAATATACATTGCCGATGGCAACAAAACACCAGCCGGTGGCCTCTAGCCATGGCCGGTGATGTGTGGGGATGCCTCACAAGGCATTCCCTGCCCCTCCAAGGCAAAACACAAGTGTTTGGTGCAAAACCAGACACTAAACAGTCGAGTTCGGAGATCCTGGGGCAAGGCGCGTAGCCGAGACCTCCGGGAACTCCAAATAAACATGGATGATCACCGAGTGTTCCAACGGTGACGTCCAAGTCTTGAGGACGGTCAAAAATGGGGTGTCTACAGAGATCAATTGACTAATTTTTGTCACCTTATATTTGATTTATATTGAAAGCCATTGTGCATTGTTTGGCTGCATTTTTTACTTTGATTTAAGATATCGTGCTAAGTTTCACTTCTTACTAACTACTTACTAACTGATGGGTTTTGAATCTTATTTTCTAGCCCCTTATTACTGTTATACCCGACATGGATTTTTGAATCTTTCTTTTTGGGTAATGGATTTTTCTTTTTGAATCTTATTTTCTAGCCCCTTCTTTTTGAATTTTTCTCTTTGAATCTTATTTTCGAACTTTACTCTCTCTCTCTCTCTCTCTCTCTCTCTCTCTCTCTCTCTCTCTCTTTGTGTGTAGGTATTCGTTCTCTTTGTTTTGGCAAATCCTTTGATCACTGGTCGAAGCTCTCTGGATCACAAGCTTCGAAGTTTGCAAAAATGTGAGGGATTCACAGCTTCTGGTGCGTTTCTTTCATTCTTTTTCTTTACATTATTTAGCTTTCTTGTGATATTATAGTGTTTGGTTGTCGAGAAAATATTGGAAAACGATCTCTTCTTCACATCCACTGAACTGAGCTTGAAGCCAAGTATTTTTCGTGAGGTTTAGATATTAATTTTCTCGCATTTTATAAAACACAGGACAGCTAGTATGTGATAATAATGTGAGAAGGTTTAGAATATATTGGCTTTCTGAGTCTAATTGTTAAAGTCAGTGTTTTGGAAGAGTTTTAGATGATGTGGTTTGCTGAACTGAGGTTTGCAAATGTGAATTTGACCAAGTTGGTTAACAGATTTTGACAAAAGGCTGCTAATAAATGAAATATTGCATAGTGTAGGTGAAATTTCATGGTTATTTTCACTTTCCATGATTCACTAGTTTGATAGAGCTCATATCCAGTGTTTTAAAAGGCTCTAGGCGCACCGAGGCGATACGCTCTCCTATAGCCTAAGCGCGAGGCGCGAGGCGAAGCGCACGGCTCACCAAAGCGAAGCTCAAGTAGTAAAAGAAAAGTAAAATTATAAAATAGGCAAAATTTTCAACATACCAAATATATATATAATTTAAAAAACCATAACCAATTTCGATAATCTCTAAACATAACATTCAATCTTCTAAAAATTAGAAATATATTAATATCTAACAAAAGATATAAAGCATAATATTCAATCTTTTATCACTTTTTGCTCTCTTTTGACCACATTTGGTCATTTTATATTGAAGAATTTTGAATCTCTGTGGGTATGCCCACAAAAAAAGCACTTAATCAACAATTGAAGTAGAAAAATAGATAAAGCCCATGAAGCCCACACCTTGCGCCTCGAAAAAAAACCCTCGCCTCAGCGCCTAAGCTGCGCCTTGCGTATTGTGCCTCGCCTCGACCTGTTCGAAGCGCAAGGCTGCACCTCATTGCGCCTCTCGCTTAGGCATGCGCCTAAGTGCGCCTTTTAAAACGCTGCTCATATCAATGAGATGTCTGCTTAATTAAATTCAATTTAGCGAACAAAAAGGAGCAAAATTAAAATACATTCTTCACCTATGACCGAATCTTTCACAGACCCTGCATATTATTTAGATAATAATTATTATCAGTTGCATAAAGAAGCAATAGATCATATAGACAAATATAACTAAAGTTCCAGATGCTAAAATTGATCACAAGATATCTTGATGTTGCATCGCCTTCACGAAGATTTATTCAAACATGTGGTAGGCAAATATGGCATGCTAATTTTGGCCTTAGCACAATGGTAAGGCTGCTCCGTTGTGACCTGGGTGTCCCAGGTTCAAAACACGGAAATTACCTATCCATACATGGTGGTAAAGCTGGGTACATCTAACCCTTCCCAGGCCCTGCTATAGTAGGAGTTCATGCATTGGGTTGATCATTTTTGTGGTGGTATCATATTAATGCTCATCGTTTTCTTTTTCTTTTTTAATAATCTTTATGATGCTACTGGATGTTACTATATTAATTTTCAAATTCTCTTGGAAGAAGTTTCATGTAAACAATAACATCGATATTCTTATTTTAATTATCAGAAATTAGAATTCTCTTATTCTGAAAAAGAGAGGTAATTGCTTATAACCAGCTTTTGCCATGCAGTCCCTGGATGTTTCATATGGTATTCAGAATTTGTAATTAATATGGTAACATCCAGTAGCATCATAGTGATAACAGAGTCACTTTATATAGTGATAAAAATGCTACCATATTGTTAACATGGTGAATTAAAAATGCTCCCCTGTTACCACTGGATCAATTTGTTTTTTTCCCATCCCTTTCCCCTTTTCCTATAGAAATTCACTAGATAAATTTTCTATTAAGTTTTTGACGGTGTTTGCTGTCACTTACAGGGATGTTTTAGAGCTGAAGGAGACTGTTAAAATTAAAGATGGTGAATCAGAGGCTTATATTTTTGAAATTGAGGTCTGATGATTATGTTTAAATCCTCAGATAACCATGTAATTTTTCTTGTTCATTGTGGTGATGTTTTTTGTGCCTTGATCCTGCCTTTATTTCTTCTCACCATTCTATTTTTCTTTTTTACACGCATTTACTTTATTTGTAGACTATTGGTCAAGCATATGAAGATATTCAGACACAGAACCAACATTTACTGCAGCAGGTAGTTGAAAGGGATGATTATAATATCAAGGTCTGTATTGTAGTTACTTGCTTTTCCTTTCTTGTTTACCATCTTATTGTTTGTTGTTATGTTATGTAATATTTTAGTATCGTACGCTTCATTATACGTATGTAATGATTCAATATGTTTAAATGCAAATCAATATGTTTAGCCAATACACATTTTATGTTAAAGGGGAGGTGGCCTTGGAGTATGGTGGGTGAGGCGAATGGGGAATGGTGGTGACGGGTGGCTGATTTTGGGATGGTAAAGGAGATGTGTTAGGTTGCACATCGGAAAAATTATCGGTTTCCTTGTTCTTCATTACCCGTGAGTTGTTATTGTTGAATTTTTCACTCCTCTCATAAATTCAGATTATGTCTATTTTCATGCTCACTTCTATTCCTTATGTGAATTTCAACCTTTTTTAAAGGCTAAGCAATTCAGCAGGAGGCTAATTTGTTCAATTGCAGCAGTACACTTACCAAAGCAAGTTGAAGAATCCAAAATGGACATGCCCAAAGAAATTTTTCTGAAAGATTACAAGGTGCCTAATTACTATTTTTGTATGGAATTATTATTTTAGATTGGAATATACTTAGTTTGTATGGAAGTTGACATTAAAAATTATTCCTTTTTGGATGGTTAGAACTGAAATGGAAGCAAATTGCGAAATGATTGAAAATATTTTGAGATAGCTTTCTTCTATTTTGAGATAGCTTTGTTGAGTACGAAATGTGTGTTATAGATTGTTAGAGACTTTCCCTTCTTTCACTCCTATATGACACGCTTGCGCATAATTGGATCTAAACTGTGTGTAAGTGATAATAGGATTGAATATTGCTTAACTTGGAGTCGAGTCTGATCTTGCCTTATTCAAGTTCTTGATTAATGGAAGTGTTCATTTACGAAGATTATCTAGCTTTTATTAGCTCATGAATGCCATTTTTAAATCAATTAGTTAGAAAAAAGCATTTTTGTCCTTTATGTTGTTTGTCTTGCTGTGCAACTGTCACATATGAATATCTCTTTGGAATACTTCTCTTTTCCCTTATATTTCTGCATGTATTTATGATATTTGTTTTATATGAAGTTCTTGGAGGATATCACTATCCAAAACATCAATATCAAAATGTTCTTAGGAAACTGCTATCTAGTTCATCTATTTTAGTTCACATACAAAGCAGATAGTCAATGAAAGCATTAGGAATTCTTTTTCGCATTGTCAACATAGGAATCCATGATTTGGTTGATGAGTTGCTGATGTGAGCATATGATTGTTTCTTTTGGTATTAGACATAAGCACCTGACTTCCTTACCCATGGCAATTTCACCCCATATATCTGATCAAAAATGTCTTACTAGTGAAATTGTAAAAAAAACTAAAATCAAAATGTGCACCAGTTAATTTTCCTACTGTGCTTGTGGTTGAACTAATTTGGGTAGGATGCTAGAGATAAAAACTTAAGTAGGTTTAATTGGAGACACATATGTTAATTAAACAAAGTGTTCTTATTTATATGTATATGTTGGGCAGATATCTCCAATTCAGAGTCTCATTGGGTTAACAGGGAGAAGATGGGTCATGGGCGTTATATCTCAGGAGGATGGCCATTTCTACTTGCACTACTAGAAAATTGGGTTTTTGCGTCTATTTTTTTGCGATTGTCTATCTAACCGTGGCAAAAAATATACAGCATTTCCCAAGGTTTTTATTTCCCCTATTTTCTTTTATTTATATTTGCCCTAGTCTGGCTCGCTCAAACTCTTGACATTGCTCTCTTTCTTTCGCTCGCCCATTGTTGTCTGAAGAACAATGGTATGAATCTCTCTCTCTCTCTCTCTCTCTCTCTCTCTCTCTCTCGATCTGTCAATACCTCTTGATCTCTCTCGCCCTCTCTCTTGATCTCTCTCGCATACTCTCTATATATATATTTGCTAGGGTTTGGATCGATGCATTCATCTACCCTTCGCAATTTCTGTTCTTCAATTTATGTTCTTTGTGATTTCTTCTTATGATCGACGCCTTCAATATCATTTGGAATTCTATTCTCTGTGATTTCTGTTTTTCACGATTTCATTTCATTTAGTTTCAATTCCTAGTAGAGAATCGCTCTGTTCGCTCTATCTTCTTCTCTTCGATCATTGTGTTTACTCTTTCTATCTACTTCTTATATTTCAATTGTTGTTCATTGAGGCCATATTTATATTTCAATTCTTGACAACTTTTATCGTGATTTTTGAGCATCAATATGTTTTTCAACATATAAAAAAATTGCTACATATATAAGTTAATGGTGATATTGTCACGACCCAAACCCGCCCCTATAGGTTCAGCACCGTAACCGGCCAGTAATCCGTAGATTACCAAAGGCCTCTGTACAGATTAACAAATAATAAGGGGCAGCGGAAACATTAATAGATAATAGACAAGGTCCAATGAGCTGTGATAACGTACATGGGACAGAAGATTTAAAACTTATTTATATACTTAAACATGATAGTCAAAGTACACCGATATGTACAAAATATACTATCCAAGACCTGACTTAGCAAAACATATACAGAGACTAGCATGGAAACAAAAACAGCCAAGGCATTAGATCTCAATGGGAACCTCCTCGGGAGGCACAACGGTTGGCTGACAAAACGGTACGGAAGGCCGTCAACTTTGGCCCTGGTCCTGTGCCGACTCACCAACATACATAATATAAACTGTGAGCGAAAGCCCAATGAATAATAATAGAGTAAAGGAGTTTCAATGAATGAGTCCATACAGATTCAGAAATCATAATTCATACATAAGTATACGTGATACATTCATTAGCTCTCACAGATGCTGTTGACCCATAAAGGGACGGCCATAAAGGCAAATAGTTGACTCATGTGCACGGAGACGATACAGTTGGCTCATGAGACGTACAGTTGACCCTTAAAGGGATGTAAGAATCCATATACAGTTGGCTCATGAGACATACAGTTGGCCCATAGAGGGACGAAACATAACATATTTGAGGCTAAGAATGTCACGAATACATTTCAGAAAACATTGGACAACCATTCATTCATACAAAAATATCATTTCAGAAAAACAGATCTTGTTTCATCATACAGAAAGTAGATACAGTTGAACATAACCTTACTAAGTTATTACTCACAGTTGATCTTAAATCAGACAGACGAAGTAGATAGGTCAAACATGACACGGCACGTGACCTACATAGCATAAAACAGATACACACTTGAAACACATGTTCTAAATGTATAAAATTCATGTCGTTGGCTCTTAGTGTGTTTCTTTATGGAGTCTTAAACACGGCCTAGGAATGCTTAGGATGGAATGAGGATGCAAAAATGCCTTAGAAAACACTTTTCAGAATTTTTAGAAAACAGGGGTCCTGCTCGAGCGTGGATTTTCCTGCTCGAGCGGACATGCAGACAAAGGCCTTCGCTCGAGCGTAGACTTTCCCGCTCGAGCGGTCTGCAAAACAAGGCAAAAGTACTGGATGTGTGAAAATCACGCTCGATTGGGCGCTCGACACCCGCTCGAGCATAAGACACAAGGTCCCGCTCGAGCAGACTACAAAACATAACAAAGTGCTGGGAGCACGAATTTCACGCTCGAGCGCCAGTAACCCCGCTCGAGCGTGAGTCCAAAATCTGGAATTTCCAGATTTGAACCTCAAGCTCAAAACCAAGTTTCGACATACCAAATTCGATCCTTTTGGGCTAATTTTCTGGGAAACACTTCAAAACTCATAATATAACATGTTTCAAAGATCAATTTGAGAAATCAAAGCCCAAAGGTAGTTTAATTAAAACACAATTTTTACAATAACTACAAGAACATGATGTGTATGAACATGCAAGTGTTCCATTGGATTCAAAGCTCCAAAATATAACCAAATGCAAGTTTAAACTCAAATTCATGATGAATTCATGGACTAAGGCTAAAATATGAGCTTGCATGCAAGATTTTCATGGAAATCAATCTTAAACTTCAAGGTGTGCACATGCATGCATGAGTTAAGCCTCTATTCAACAATCTACAACCAACTTATGATCTTAAGCTCCTATTCACCATGAACCATGCAACAATTAACTTGAATTCACAAGCAAGAAGGTAAAAGTCCTACCTTAGGTCTTGAATGCAAGATATGAGAGCTTAATTATGCAATCTACACACCAATCCTTCAAATTTTCCAAGCCAATTCTCAAGATGAACCCAATTTCTCTCACTCTCTCACTCTAGTCGGCTTTGCTCAAGAAAAGGGCTGAGGAAATGTTGTGTGATCAAGTGTAATTCAAGCCTCAAGGTGTTGTAGAGATAGGCCACTAAGTGGCAAAATGGTAGTGAAACCCAACTCTTCTAATTTATCCGTATTTAATCTAATTTAATCATACCAAATCACATTTCAATTAAACATGCCATAAAATCACATAAATTCTAACTAGTACATAACACTAATCAATTTCAAAATCGGGCGCCGATAAGGCTTTCAATTCGCAGTTTAAAGCATAAGATACGAACAGATAATTCAATGGTCAACAGATAGATATGCATAAATCATGCAATACATATGCAAATTAATCTCAAATTCCATCTAAATTACTGTTAGGCATAATTACTCGTTAATTAGTATTAATCGGAGGTCAGGGTTATTACAGTCTTTCCCCCTTAAAAGAGTTTGGTCCCTAAACTCGAATTACCTTTGTTCTGAATCAACGTTGGGTCCAACGGAAACAAATCTGGATATCTTTTCATCATGTCTTCCTCGATTTCCCAAGTTGCATAGGTTTCTCCGTGGTTTTGCTAGTCAACTTTTACCGACGATATTTCTTTATTCCTCAACTTCTTGATTTTGCAGTGCACAATCTGAATAGGCCTCTCCTCGTAGGTGTAATCATCTTTCAAAAGTACATGTGTCGGTTCAATGATGTGGAGTGGATCTCTCAAATATTCTCGAAGCATCGATACTTGAAAGACATTGTGCATATGTTCCATTACAGGAGGTAAGGCTACCTGATATGATACCGGATTGATCTTTTCAAGAACTTCAAAAGGTCCAACATACCTCGGTGCCTACTTGCCCTTAACACAAACCACGTTTGACCCTTCATCGGGGTCACCTTTATAAACACGTGGTCTCCAACTTCATATTCCCTCTCTCTTCTTCGAACGTTGGCATAGCTCTTCTGCCGACTCTGTGTAGTTTTCAGGCGTTACTGTATTAGTTTCACTGTCTCAGTGGTTTCTTGCACAAGTTTTGGTCCCAACAAAGGTCTATCACCTACTTCAGCCCAACATATCGGAGAACAACACTTTCTTCCATACAAAGCTTTGTAAGGAGCTATTCCAATGCTTGAATGGTAACTGTTGTTGTACACAAATTCAGCTAATGGCAAGTAGGTCTCCCAATTCCCTTGGAGGTCTAACACACACATTCTGAGCATATCCTCCAGAGTTTGATTTGTTTGCTCAGTTTGGCCATCTGTCTGTGGGTGATAGGCACTGCTCAGTCTCAATTCAGTCCCCAAAGCTTGTTGCAAACTCTGCCAAAATCTCAATACAAACTTTGAGTCCCTATCAGATACAATAGATACCGGCACTCCATGCAATCTCACAATTTCAGTCATATAAATATTGGCCAATTTATCAGCATTATAGATAGTTTTGACAGGCAGAAAATCGGCAGACTTAGTTAAACGGTCAACTATAACCCAAATAGAATCCATACCTTGAGGAGAACGAGGCAATCCCACAATGAAATCCATGGTAATGTGCTCCCATTTCCATTCTGGTATTGGGAGTGGTTGTAGCAAACCAGCGGGTCGTTGGTGTTCAGCTTTTACCTATTGGCACTGTAGACATCTAGCCACAAAGTCTGCAATAGTCTTTTTCATTCCAGGCCACCAAAAGTCCTGTTTCAAATTATGGTACATTTTCGTGTTCCCCGGATGCATAACAAATTTGCCACTGTGAGCTTCGGTCATAACACGCTGTAGATGTTCCCGAACGTCCCGGGAGGGAATCCCCCCCGTTTTGTTCGTTTGGGGCTCACTACCGTTCAGGACTCAATGTCACGGTCCTGTATCTAATCTCACAGAGTGCAATGCAAGACCGATGAATCATCAAAGAGTCCAAATCCGGCAAATCGTTTTTGAAAATAGATTTTTTTGAAAGAAGTGCCAAACATGGACTACTTTGCCAGATACGGAGTCGCCACCTAAATATTTATTTTGAGGGAATTTAGGAAACCCTGACTCATTGCCTAAGGCCATGTGTCCGTCATCACCAAAGTTGCCTCAGCTCAGGAACTTGGGTACGATTGGGGAAGGTCACTTCGTGAGCACCCCCGCTCGCTCGATCAAAGATCGGCCTCTACTAACCATGATATCTAGTTTTGAAAACATTATGCATTCTTATTCCAGTTATTAGTCTAGATTTACTATGTGATGCGCACAGCATACAAGTATAGACTGGATCGCCTGAATTGGAACAAAGCATTTCATGTTCATTTTTTTGAAGATGGTTTGCTACTCGCAAGTAGGCTTAAAATGCAGATTTTGCGACCCTCGAGTGGGCTTAAAAAAGATGGTTTTGCCACTATCTAGTGGGCTTAAAACTCACAGTCGATGATTTGTTCCAATCCAAATAACCCAACCTTCACCCACAGGCACTCAGGCAGTTATATCACATAAGCATATAGCCTCACGGTAAGCATGCTATCATGGCAGCCACTCACATGCATGCAAGGATGCTAAAGCATAAAAACTTACCGAGTACTCCAAGCCAAAACAGAAGCTATGTTAGAAATCCATGCATGATCCTAACTATATAGAAATGCCTAATGCAACACATGCGAAAATGCAGCTATAGCAGACTCGGCTATTCTAAACATGGCATATGAGATGCAACAGCTAACAAGTATTCAACTCGAAATTGAAATACAAATGCAGTTAGTATGATACGCCGAGCCCGGTGCATGCAAGACAGATGAATGATGCAAACACGCAAGCATAAGTATGCTAATTGAAACATGCCCTAATCTAACCATCGTAAACTGGTAAATAAAAGGGAGAAAGACGTGGGGTTGGAAGACATATATCACACACACGCACACTTATTACAATTGTGCCCTCGCTCGGAGGGTCCGAATAAGTAATACAGTCCAAATGAAAAATAGCTACAACTAATTATTACACAACCTTAACCAATTGATAAACTAGCTAAATAAGCATGTAAACTGAATGGATGCGACTGCCCCGGCTCTGTTTTGAATGACAATGGATGCATGCATGCTTGACGCGCTTTGTCGGTAAATTCCAACGCGATGCCTCGTCTCGCCTTTGTTTGCAGCTAATTTCAGAAACTTGCACAAAGCTGCAGAAGGCTGAAACTCCACCTTGGGAGAGCCATCGACCAGTTATTGGATTAGGAAACACCTGCCGACCACCCTTTATGGTGGAAGCCAAAAAAGGTGGTCGGCCGACCACTTTCTGCCCCCTGGATTCTAGTTTTTCTACAACAAAGGCACGAATGAGAAAAAGCAAGGTATTTTTAACATGTGTGTGCGTGACCACTCCTCCCCGTCCTTGCAGAAGCTCTAGGGAGTGTGGTCCTCGATCCTCAGGCAATCAATCTCGCATCTCAATGCATGATGGCCGGGGGGTCGAATTGCACGTTTTAATATGACATGAATGCACAAATACACACTTAAGGCCTAAACTCCATCATGGGAAATCCGGAATGTCGGCGACCAGAAATCGAGACACGTTTCACCACTTTGAGTACGAAACGCCCCTCGGTTCTCGTGTTTGGAATAAACCCTACTCCAAACACAATGCAATATACATGACAGTAGACACCCCATTTTTGACCGTCCTCAAGACTTGGACGTCACCGCTTGAACACTCGGTGATTATCCATGTTTGTGTTTGTTTGGAGTTCCCGGAGTTCTCGGCTACGCGCCCTGCCTCAGGACCTCCGAACTTGACCGTTTTGTGTCTGGTTTTGCACCAAACACTTGTTCTTTGCCTTTGAGGGGCAGGGAATGCCTTCTGAGGTATCCCCACATACCACCGGCTGTGGCAAGAGGCCACCGGCTGGCTGGTGTTGTCACCGGCACTATATTGTGCCGGTCGGCACTATTTTGTGCCGGTCGGCACCCTTTTTGGCAAAATGACCATTTTGCCCAGCCGACCACTTTACAGCTGCTTTCTGAGATATTTTTAGACAGCTGTTTAGCTCTTGTTTCCCCTCCATACACGTGTATGGAGGGATGAGCCCTTGGATGACTTAGTTTGTAAGTCTTTGTTGCCTATAAAGAGAAGGCTCTTCTCTTGGCTCAAGAGTTAGCAAAATTTTAGGGTTAGAAAGAAAAAAAGAGAGAAGAACCTCTGGTTTAGGGTTTGATCTTTGTATCTATTGTATCTCTCTTCTTACCTCTCATTTTGTACACTAGGTGCTTTAGTTCACACTATTGCACACAAGCACCTAGTGTTTCACCTTCTCTAAGCAACTGAGGTTCTAAGGGTTGGTTCTTGGTGTTTTTGGTTGGATTGGAGCTCAAGGAAGCAACAACAACAACTTTTGTGAAGATAGTCATCAAGGGTAAGAAACTAACTTTATTTACCCCATTTTTGCATTTCATTTTTGTCTAGTTTAAAACAGTTTTTGTGCTTAGTCTATAACACATAAAAGTTCTATTTTTAGGCCCTCTTTATTGTTCATTAAGAGTGTTTTGTGGTTTGGGTAAGTTTGACTACCCTTAAGCCTTGAAAAGGGCACTTTTTGTGCTATTTTGTGAGAGATCCGAGACTTTGTCCTAGCATCTCTCCACCACTGAAATCTTGAGGGATTTCAGTGGTGAAGAGCATGCCTTAGATTCTCAAGAAGGAGAGGGCCACCCCCTCTCCTTGATGTCCTTGAAAAGGGCAAGTTTTGCTTCCTTATGGAGCTCCATGCTTGAGTGTGTGTTGAGCATGTTTGGCTTGTTTTCCATGCTTATATTGCCATGATATAACATGTTCCTAAGTTGGTTTTGGTCTCCTATGCATGCTTAGTATAGTTGCCTTGTAATGCCTCTTATTGCCTTAATGTGCCTAGTTTGTGTGCCTTCATTTCTAGCATGATTTAGGCCTAGATCCATGAAGCTTATATGCTCATTTTGCCATGATCTAGCTCTGTCCATGGTCGTTTGGGTCAATCTTGGCATGTTTTGTATAGCCCCTTTGCATTGTAGCTTGTATGCTTCAAGTAGGTGCATGTGTAGGATGCATTGCCTCCATGATTTCAAGGGTTTGGAACCCTCTTACATGCTATTTCAGACCTTATAATGTGCTTATATGATTGCCTTAGTGGCTTCTTCAATGCTTTAAAAGCATGTGTTGAATACTCCATGTTTTGGTCATGTTTCATGCCTTTGTACTTGAGCCTCTTAGATGCCATCTAGGTGCCCCTTAGGCTTTGTTTAGGTCTGCTTGTGACCTGTTTTGAGTCCCCTTAGCCTTGTGAGGCTTGGTGGACTTGGCCTTGGTTTAAGCCTTCATGGCTTGTTTCAAGACTTGGGCCATTTGTTGCATATTTGGTTTGTTTTGTCGCATGATTTGGTATCATGTTTTATGTGATTTTCAGAGCTTCTTATGCATGCTAGTAATCCATGCTTAACTTATTTCAAGTGTGCTTGAATGTTGTTTGTTATGCCTAAGTGTTGGTGCCTTAACATGTGTATGTGTGTATGTGTGTTTGGCCCTCACATTTTAGCAATTTGGCCACTGATTTTAGGCCCATTTTGAGTTGCCTAATTCATGTATAAGTCCATCCCTCTTGTGGTTTGCATGCTTGTATTATATGCTTGTTTGTATGCTTGCATAAATGCATTGCATAGTCCGTGTTGCATCCTAGATAACATGTTTAGGATTGCACCACATTGACATGCATGTCAAGCCTCTTGAAGTGAGTTTGATGGAGGTTTGGCACCCCTTTGTGCCTATGTGTTTTGCATGCATTTGAAAGTGAAGTTGCACTCTTGGTTCTTAGGGCCATCATGCATGGAAATGCGCGACAGGTCCGGGAACCGAGGCACATGCCCCCTTGAGTCAATAACATGATAGGAAATGTGTTTGGTGCATAAATAGCTTGGATTGTATTGCCATGCTTGTTGTTTCCCTCTGCTGCTGTGAGTTGCAGGTTCTACAGGAATTTTGTGCCGACCGGCACTAAAAAGTGCCGACCGGCATCCCTTTGGCAGTCGATAAGGGAATTCAGTGCCGATGGTCTCATCCTTCAGCCGGTGGTGTCCTACCCCAGCCGGTGGTGATCCCCAGTGTCCTGGGAGGTAATCCTAAGATTTTGGCAATTTTCTGAGGAGGAGAGCAGAGGAAACAAAGACACACTTACATGGCAGTGGGATTCCGAGCGAGTCCCGGGCACGCGCATGCATCGGACCCTCATCCCGAGGCCATTTACTGCTTAATTAGATTAATTAATTTATTTAATTAATTTAGTTGATTTGTAATATTTAATTAGCTAGAACAGTTAATTATTTATTTGGTTCTGTATTATTATTGTTTTGGTCCCTCAGAGCGAGGGCAGAACATGTAATAAGTGTGCGTGAGTGGGTGTATGTCTTCTAACCCCCATTTCTTTCTTCCCTTTTATTTACCCGCTTTCGATGGTAGATTAGGGCACGTTTATTTTAGCATATCTTATGCTATGCATGCGTGCATTCATGCATTTGTTTACATACATCGGGCTCGGCACATCATGCAAACTGCATTGTATTTTCAATTCCAAATTGAATACGTGCTACTCGTGCATTTCACATGCCATGTTTAGGGTTAGCCAAGCCTACTCTAGATTGCATTTCTGCCTGTGTTGCATTAGCCACTTAATATGAACTAGGTCATGCATGTTTGCTAACTAGTTTATTGTTTTGGCACGGAGTACGATGTAAGTATTTTACGCTTTAGCATACCACATGCGTGTGAATGTTGCCATGACAAAGATGCTTGCCATGCTAAATGCTTATGTGATATTCGCGTGAATGCCGTGGGTGAAGGTTGGATTGCCCGAGTTGGCACAACTCATTGAAATGTATTTTAGCCTACTTATAGTAGCAAAAATCTAACACGTTTGAGACAAAACGGATATGCAATGTTTATTTCCAAGTTAGGCAATCTAGTCTATACTTGTTTGTCTGTAGATAACATAGTAATTCTAGGCTAATAATTGGAATAAGAGCACGTAATGTTTTCAAAAACGAATATCACGGTTAGTAGAGGCCGGTCTTCGGACCAAGCGAAAGGTGCTCATAGTCGACCTTCCCGATCGTACCTAAGCTCGAGCCAAGACCACTTTGGTGATGATTGGACATGTGGCCTTAAGACCGAGTCGTGGTTTCCTAAATTTCCCAATTAAAAATATTTAGGTGGCGACTCAGAATCCGCAAAGCACCATGTTTGGCACTACTTTTCAAAAATCTGTTTTCTCAAACGATTTGCCAGATTTGGACTCTTTGGTTCAGATTTAGAACCGCGACACAAATTGAGTCCTTTGAACTGTTAGAGCAAAGCCCCACGGGCGCGTCTACAGTTTCTGGCGACTCTGCTGGGGATTTTTAGAGAGCTTGACTCGAACTCGTGATATCTTGTTTTGACTACACTTATGTGTTTCTTTGCATTGCATGTGCATTGGTGCGCCTAGGACACCGTGTTGGCCATCTGCTATTCCTGAGCGGTTTGCCGGAGGCTTGTCTTGTCAAGGCATGTCCATAAGGCTGACCGGCTATGCTCATGAAGTATGGGAACACAAACCCCAGTTTTACCGGGGCACCCTTTTGGACCATTCGACCTAGTGCATATTCGGAATCCATAGTGACCATTCCAAACTAGGACAGGTTGCTTACCCGATATTAGGTTGTTTGAAACCGCTGTGTGCGTAGTGAAACCCTAGCTCCTGACAAAATAGGACAGGGAAACCCTACCCCAATATAGGGGTGTTTTGGTTCTCATTTACTTGCTATGTGCTTTTAGAGCGTATCTCTACAGGGAATGCCTATACCAGCTATGAAGTGCAGGCATCCGCTCGGGCACCAAGACGATATTGTTGTGAATCGCTTATATCTCATGCGTGTCGATTCAGATTTGGGGATGTTGACTTCGGGAACAGTGTTGAAGAGTAGAGTGCGATTGTTCGACCACACCGTGTTTGATCTGCTTTGGGGTGAAATCGCTTGTTTTCCGCTTGATTCCAGAGATTCAGAGGGTCGATCCGCAATGCCTAGTGCCTTCTTCTTGCTGAGGCAAAACTGAACATGACGCAGAACTCGGAAGAGATTGTGGTCATGACGGCCGCACTAAGTCAGGAAACCACTTCACAGAATGATACTACTGTTGATATGCCGCACCCGCCTACGTCGCCTACCGCACACCCAACTGACCCTCGGTTCTATCAGCTCATGAGCCCACTACATTCGAAAGTTAATGGGGATGATAGGCGATCTCCAGAGGTCCGTGGCGATCTCGCCATTTTATGTCAACCCCGCCACCGGTTGCACCGTATGCCGGAAATTTCGAACCCTAGGAGCCCCCGCTGCTAGGGCGGATTGTGATCGAGCTCAATCAGTCGGAGATGACCTCCACCCACAACAGTGATGTACCAGTACCAACCCAAACCTCTCATCAAGCTGAGGCTAGAGGCAAAGATAAAGTGAAGGCAGATGCCGACCCCGTGGAACGACTGCTGTGGGCAGTCCAGGCTTTGAAAGCCGGGGGAATGAGCAAACAACAGGTATCCGCGATTGTAACCAAAATTGTGGATGATGTTTTCCCCACTCTACCCGAGGGTAGTCCAAGTCGGTCAGAAAAATCGACAGCCCCGCCATGCCGGAGTAGCTCCTCTCATTCCCAATCTGCACTAGGAAAGGATCAAAATCAAGCCCGCGCCGCCGATCTGTTTCGCCAAGGCCAAGCAAGAACATTCAATTCCAAATACCAACCTCGGGGGCATAGGGCCTTTCATGCTCTCTACATGCCACTGTCTAGGGCGCTTCTCATTTTGGCCAAGAAGGGGCATCTCACGCCTCTGGAGCCGCGACCTCTACCAAAGAATCTCCCGGCAGGCCATGACGCTACACAAGATCGGCGCATTATCGTGAGATCGCCATGCCACTGACAATTGTTTCCGCCTTCGGCATGAAGTACAAGATCTGATTGATAACAAGGTCATCCTCCCGCCTACCTCGGCCAAATCAGTCACTACAGAGTTCTTGGATTGTGAGGACACAGACACCGAGGACACCGATACTGCGAGTATGTAATTGGGATTCAACTGCCTGCGGGCAATATCCGGTACATTTTTGGATATGGCGTTTGGCGCGCATTTTTGAGCACCCGCCGATGCTAGTTTTGTAAAACCTGACTTGGGTGTTGAGTCAGTCTTTTGTTTTGTCTTGAGTCTGTCTCATTGTTTTGAGTCAGTCCTTTTGTTTAAGGGTCTGTCTAATTGTAATGAGTCAGTCCCTCTTTTGTATAAGAATACCAGGTGACTTCGGGGTTGTTGCCTCAAGCACCGTTTTACAATTACTTACTTTTGCTTTTTTTTGGGGTCCCCCTTCCGCTGTGGAGCCAGTTTACACCCGGGGAAATCTGATTGAAACAGCCGTGGCCACCGCATTTCCATGATTATTGATTGTATTGGGCTAGTTGTGCCAGAGAATTAGAGTGGGGTGACAACACATTCCGCCTGCTCTTTTGTGCCTTAAAAGTTATTGCAATGACCTAAGTTTTTCAAAACCTTTTTGAACACTGCGGTGATAAAAACAAAGAGGGAGGAATTCCTCGGGATTTGCAAAGTGTTGATCATTTTGAAAGAAAGAGAGGCGTGTTAAGCCTTTAATGAATGAATCATGCTTGTCAGCGTGAGTACTGAGAAGGACCCTGGCTTGATTCAGATTGGTTCCACATCGCCTTTCTAAGACGAGCAAATCGTCGCCTTCTTAAAACTTTCAAAACAAAATGTTTTATGATCTTGCGAAGACCTGTGGAATCGCCTCGAGATTACGCAGCTTAGGATCGCCTCGACCGAGGCTCGACCCCCTATCTTCAAACCTTGGACCAGCATCCAGAATGTTCAAAAGGTAGCTATCAATGCGACGCATGTGTGGCCCAATATGAAACAGCCCTCGAACAAGAGGCATCAAAGTCCGATCAGGAAGATCAGATCCCATCAAGCAAAGCTCGAGAAGTAGCCGTGATGGATCTTTTTGCAAATCAACACAATGGTCGTTCTCCTAGATACAGAGAGGCTTCAATCTCGAAACCATTTGGCATGGATTTGCTACACTTTTACCCTTTGAGAGGCTCGCTGGGCCGAAAACCCGGAAGGGCGGCCCAGGCAAAAGTTAGAGCAAAATACAAGAGAAAGCAAAAGAAAGAGAAAAATACAAAAGAAGCAAAAAAGATATACACAAAAAAAAGAAGAAAAAGAAAAACATAGCTCGCAAGGTCGAAGACCTGCAACAGGCGCCTTGGCAAAAATTAGAGCCTAAAAATAGTGAAGGTTAAAATACCCGAGTGTACCTTAACTGGAACTACGTAAGGCTTGATTCCCATGTTTGGGATACGTAGGCAACTTCATCTTGAAGTCCAGCCCCCAACGCTTCCATAGCGTCTCAGTCCATGTCATGGTTTTGATCACTTTTGCGTCCTCCGAATTTGATGTCTCGATTGCAGCAACCTGGAACTACGTGATTAACTTCCTCTTGAAGTCCATACCACCAACACATTCCAGGTGACTGTGTACATATATTGATTCAAACCGTTTTCGCCTCCTCCGCGCCCGAGGGTCCGATCGTCATCAACAAGGACTGGCTTACGAAATGCCGCGGCATCATCCAAACAAGGGGCAACTTTCCGTTGCCATGCATTGCCATAAGTTGCCCTGAGTTACCGTCCAAACCAGGGGCAACTTTCCGTTGCCTTCCCCCCCCTAAGCCAGGGGCAATTTTCCAGATTACCTCCGATCCGAGGTTGCGCATCTCGATGGTGAGTTCCGTACTCGTTGCGCATCGACTGTATGCAAAAAAAAATATATATATATATAGTTTTTGAAAATTTTTACTGAGGTTGGCTAGTTTCTCGAAAACTATTTCATTCTCCAAAATTGGACCATGTTTGGACCCAAAAGGAAAACTTTCAGTACTTACAACCTGACTTGCATGATTTTCAAATCAAAAATTGCCCAAGCACGCTAATCTGGCATTCATTTTGATCAAAACTGTTTTCAAAAAAAAACAACAAAACAAAAAATGGTCAAAATAATGAACTAGGGGCACAGTCGAGTCAGGTGTTCTGTCTCTCCCTTGTCATCAATGCACTCGCCAGAAAGGCGCTCTATCTACCAGAAGGAATAGCCGCGAGCTAGTCAGACGGCATGAATCCCCCGCTTTCTATTCATCTATCAACCACCCAGGGGAGGGATAAAAAATGAGAGATTAAAGAATAGAGAGGTGTGAGTTGAGAGAAAAGTGAGAAAAGGGTTTTCAGAGAAAAACCGTGCCTGAGGGACCGAGGGACGTGAGAATCACACAAATCAGAAAGGGTGGGAAATATACCCGGAAAAACTGGCTCCTCGAGATCTGAGGTCTTTTGGTTTCCTTAAAAAACATGTCCGTGCGTCGTGTCTTTTGATTTGTCAGTCTCGACTTGGCTTCTGTTGAGTCTTTTCCGAGTGTGTCTCATTGTGTTTAGGTCGTGCGCCTTTTGATTTCTTCACTCGAGTCCCTCCGCTGTGTCTAGTCGTAGACTCGATACCCCGGTTGTCAAACCTTTTTCCAAAGTTAATCGTTTGTGCTCAGAATGCTGTGCCATTCTCTACATCTATGCGAGGCAAGGGAAGAAAAAGGAAATTTGGGACATCCGATGTGTGTTTCAACTCCAACCGCTTCAGTTTTGTGGTCCGTCCTGTCAAATTGGGCTGTTTGTTCAAGGTTTGCTGTGTGCAGAATGAACCGAATGTTGTGTTACGGGCCATAGGTAGCCTAATCCCCAGCAGAATGTGGGCTATGTGTTTAGTTTGAGCAGTGGTTTGTATGAGTTGTTTGCTGTTAGTTGGTTGGTTATCCGATTATTACAGTGCAAGTGCTCAATTTTCAGACAACAAATCCATTCCATTTACATTCGAGGTGTAATATGATGCAATGCAGTGCAAAGTATGAGATATGTAAATATAACACTTTTCAGATAAAAAGTTTGTTCCATATCATCGTCTTTTCAAATACAAAATTTTTGAGAAAAGCAAAAACCTGCCTGTGGCAGTACATAGTACTCTATCTATCAAAAAGAGAAAAGTACAAGAAAAGAAATAAAGAAAAGAAGCAAAGAAAATCATCATCATCGCCAGCAGCCTCATGCCCGAGGATCACCTCGCCTCTTCTGGGCAAAGCACAAAAGCATCGACGGAGCTGTCACTGTCGGAGCCCGAGCCCGAGCTATCCCCGGCCTCCTCCGCAAATGACTCCGTCCTCGCCCGACTCACCATCTCTCGAATGGAGCTCGTGAGTCGCTTCCCCACGTGACCACATCCCCCTCTAGTACGAGGGAATATCCTGCCATCCCGAGTAGAGAGGGGAGGCCCAGCTGGAGCAGCGCCACCCACTGCAGGGATCGAGATAGGAGGCTGAAAATACAAAGAACAGACACATCAGAAAACTGAGAGCTTTTATCAAGATGTAATGCAGTATGAGTACAGGTATGAATGCCGTGAGCGCTTTATTAATCTGAGAATCACGGTGTGTGAGTACACTGTGTGAATGCTATGAGCAGTTTATCAGTACAGAATTGTAGACGTGCCCGCGGGGGGACCTCGCGCTACAGTTCGGACTCCCTTTTTGTGTCGGTTCTAAATCTGAACCAAAGAGTCCAAATCCGGCAAATCGTTCGAGAAAACAGATTTTTTGAAAAGTAGTGCCAAACATGGACTGCTTTGCCAGATTACAGAGTCGCCACCTAAATATTTTTTAATTGGGAAATTTAGGAAACCCTGACTTGGTGCCGAAGGCCACATGTCCGTCATCACCAAAGTGGTCTTGGCTTGGGAGCTTAGGTACGATCGGGGAAGGTCAGCTATGAGCACCCCCTTTCGCCCGGTCCGAGGACCGGCCTCTACTAATCGTGATATCCGTTTTTGAAAACTTTATGCGTTCTTGTTCCGGTTATTTAACCTAGAATTACTATGTTATGAGCGCAGCACAAAAGTATAGACTAGATTGCCTAATTTGGAAATGAAACACTGCATATCCGTTTGTTTTGAAAATGCTTTGGAATTTGCTACTCGCAAGTAGGCTAAAATACGGATTTCAACGAGTTTTCCAACTTAGGCAATCCAACCTCCACCCACAGGCATTCAAACAGTTTATCTCATATAAGCATTTAGCCGCATGGTAAGCATACTGT
This sequence comes from Camellia lanceoleosa, assembly GCA_025200525.1. Lineage (NCBI taxonomy): Eukaryota > Viridiplantae > Streptophyta > Magnoliopsida > Ericales > Theaceae > Camellia > Camellia lanceoleosa. The sequence goes on along the minus strand of CM045761.1, from coordinate 2,539,630 downwards.
TATGGCAACATTCACACGCATGTGGGATGCTAAAGCATGAAATACTTACATCAGACTGTACAAAACAAGAAACTGGTTAGTAGACATGCATGTCCCTAGGTCATGTTAAGTGGCTAATGCAACACAGGCAAATATGCAATCTAGAGTAGGCTCGGCTAACCCTAAACATGGCATGTGAAATGCGCGAATAGCACGTATTCAATTTTGGAATTGAAAATACAATGCAGTTTGTATGATGTACCGAGCCCGGTGCATGAAAACAAATGCATGTATGCACGCATGCATTGCATAAGGTATGCTAATTTAGACATGCTCTAATCTACCACCGAAAGCGGGTAAATAAAAGGGTTAGAAAGAAGCAGGGGTTGGAAGACATACACCCACTCACGCACACTTATTACATTTTTGCCCTCGCTCGGAGGGACCAAAACAATAATACAGTCCAACGAATAAATGAATAAATAAATTATTACAAATTTTAATTACCAATAACTAAAGCAAATAAATAAATAAATGCAATGGGGCCTCAGCCCTGCCTTAGGATGTGCGAATGATGGATGCTCGGCCCGACATGCCCGGGAAACCCGCATCACATCGCTGTTCTGCTTTTAACGCCCGCCTCCAAAATTCCCAAAGTTTGAATGCCTCCCGGATGATCTCAAATATCCCACCGGCCGAAGAATTGATCACGGCTCCTCCCATTGACCACCGGTGATGATGATGTTTATCGGGTTAAAATAGAGTGCTTGATTCGGCACTATAGAGTGCTTGTCGGCACTAAATTCTGCGAGAGAGGCGGTTGGCTGACAAAGAAGCGATGCATGGTATTGGTTTTTTTGGACATATTTATGCATGGCCAATGTTCCCTATCATGAAGGAGACTCAAGGAAGCATGGCTCTTGGTTCTAAGGCTATCAATTGTGCACTTTGGTGCATGATAGCCTAAGAACCAAGGTTGCATTTTCAATGTAGAAATGCATGCAAACAAACAAATGGAACCAAAATCTTATCATCCTTAAGTCAAAGGCCTTGGTGACTTAGGGAATGGAGGTGTGTTTTGCCACTTGAAGTGCAAACACCCCTCACTTCCCACACTTGGTTTGACACCCCAAACCAAGAAATGAAATGCATGTATGCAACGTGGTTCAATGATGCCATCTAATAATGCAACTATCATGTTAAGTTTGCAATGTCAATCATACAAGATGCAACATACAACGTTAACATGAACAAGTCAAGCAATAGGGCCAACCTTTCACAACACTTAGTTAATCAAACATGCAACAATCATAAAGCAAACATGCCATAGATTTAAATACAAGGAGGCAAATTTCAAAACCCCAAAATCAGTGGCAAAACATGCCCCAAAACATGAACAAAATGCTACACAAGCATGCAAGCTATAAGGCTTAAGGCTAAGACATAAAGTGAGACATTGAACCACCACTTAACAAGACCAAACATGGCATACGTGAGGCAACCAAAACAGGTTTTTTTTAGCACACAAAATAGCACCCAAACCCCCTTTATGGCATCCCCAAAAATGCACTAAACATGTAAGCATGCAAAGGCCTATTTTAAAGCATACAAGAGCACACCCTTAAAGTATGAACTAAGTCACATATGCCAACATGCAAACATGACTAATGGATTGAAATAGGGTCTAATATGATGCCAAATCATGGAATAATGACAGGTTAAGCATGCTATAACTCCATACAAGCAAGGCCTACAAGCCAACAAGCAAGGCAACCATGTCAAGCATCTCAAATGTCACAAAATCAGTGGCTCACAGCCCTGATGCATGACAAGATGATACTCCTATTTTCATAAAATCAAGCTAAAACATGCGAGAAATATGGCTTAGACATATGGCATGCTTTTAGGCATAAAAGAGCATTTTAAAGGAAGTATGAGAAGCATGTTAGAGGCTATAATCCCAACCAAAAACAGAGATCAAACATGACCTAAAACAGCCCAAAAAGTCACAAATGAAGCCAAATGCAAACATGCACACATGCTATGCTATGAACCCAAGACAAAGGCAAATAAAGGACCAAGGGAGAGGGGTGTCTCTCCCTAAATGTGACTTAAAATCATCTTTTCACCACTGAAAACCCTTTGGTTTCGATGAGTGAGAAGGCCAAGAACACCAAGCAAAGGAGGTCTCAAGCAAAGGCACTATAAGTGGCCAAATGAAGCCTAATAGGATGAGGCTTTACTCAAACCATAAAATGACCTTAATGAAGGTTCAAGAACAAGTAAAAACCAGAGTTTTTTATGTTAAATACAAAGTCAAAAACACAAAGTAAAGAGGGTAGAAAGTGGTTGCAAGAATGGGGAAACTAAAGTGAAAAGCTCACCCTTGAAGATCCAATGAAGAACAGGTGGTCCTGCCCTCCTCAAATGATCAAAACCAGTCCAAGATCACTCAAAACAAGCCTCCAAGTCTCCCAATCTCGGAGCTAGGTGTAATAGTGTGTGTAACGACCCCAATACGTGTTGATTCAACTATATCTTTTGGAATTGAAGCTAGGTGCACGTAAAGTTATTAAAGGTTCGGTGAATGTTTGTGGAGACTCTCATGTGTTATTTTTGGATTTGGGGATTTTGATTGAGGTGGCAATACGATGGTAAGGTAAGATTGAACTAAAGAATTTGATTCGGATAGTTATTTTACGAACAGCTGCCACTCTTTTGCCCTTTTCTTTGTCCACATTTTGAATTTGGATATGAGGTTCGAACCATTGGAAAGCTTATTTCCGGGGCTTCGATTTGGACACAAGAACGACCTAAAACGGAGTCCGGATGGGAAAGTTACACCTGTTTGGAGTTTTGGAATATGTGCTGTGAGTAGGTCCGCTCGAGCGGGAAAAGGTGCGCTCGAGCGGAGTTTTCGGGACAGCAGCTTTTAAATCGTGATTTTGGATCACTTTTTGATATTTTCTTTCCCCTTCTTCTTTCCTTTTCTCCCTAGTCCGAAACCCTAGCCCTAAACTCTTGAATTCCTTTACTTTGATCATGATCCACCATGATTTTTGGCATCAAGGAGGGAGATTAAGGGAAGATCAACGTTTTTATCCGATTAGAACTTGGAATTGTGAAGGCTGCTTACCACGCTCACCTTTTTGTTTGATTATTGAGGTAAGGGTTGAATCCACATCAATATTTACAATCATAGTCAGATTTGAGTTATTTCTATTGTTGAATTATGTGATTTCTATATATTTGAAGTGTATAGAAGAATTATGAGATTTTTGGGAAGTTTGGGTTTGAATAAGGAGGATTTTGGGAAGTTATGGTTATTTTACATATGAAATTGATGGATTGTATGATTGAAGGCTTGAGGAGGGTTGTGGTTGGTTTATTGGGTGATTTAGCACCTTAATTTGATATTAAGTTTGTCTAGTTTGAAGCTCTGTTTGCATTGTTAAAGATTGGAAAGTTTAAGCAGGGTAGGAAACCCAGTTTTTCGAAATTTGCGAAGACGCTCGAAGGAGGAAGTCCCGCCGAAAGGAAAATCGACCTCCCAAAGAGTTTGGTATTTTAGGTCGCTCGAGCGCCAAAGTGGCGCCGGCGGGAACCCTTTTTCGTGCAAAATTATTGATTGCTCAGTTTTGAATGTACAGTCCTCTGGCATTGTTAAAATGTTATTTTGATGTCTTTAAGATGATTATAATTCATACGAATGTAATGATTCAACGAAGAATTCCTTAATGATTTAAAAAGGAAAAGGGAGTTAATTTGTAAGTTATGTCTGTGTACAGAATGCACTCCGGGAGGGTCAAACGCTCCATTGTAACTCTGTGAGTAATAGTACTATGTACATCAATCTTATTATGATTATGCATATTCTGTTTTCCATGGCAATTATGCTAACATGGTTGTATTTGAGAATTGGTGTGAGCATAGGAGGATTTGGCATCTATTGAGATGGCTCTGAAACTATTCTGTATCCCGTCCACGATTAATGGTTATCGGTATTGCACTATGGTTTATATAGTATCGTGATTGATTTACCATTAAGAAACATTATTAACATTCTGTTATCTGTAGATTGGTGAGTAAATAGAACAATGATGCTTATGTATCCCGAGATCTATTGATTTAAAGTATAGAACCATGGTACCTTCGTATTTCTGAAAGTGTTCAATCCGTGACATATGTTCAACATTTGCTAATAAATATCAGCAACGTTCTATTAAACTTACGTTACGTATTTTCAGTATACCATGAAACGAAATGATTGATTTATGAAAAGCTATGATATGTTGGGAATAAACGAACGAACGCAGCTTGTCTAAAAGTATTTGTGGCACCCTTAGTCCGGATGGCCCTCGCCTGTGGTAACAGTCTTACCGCGGGTCAGTGGTCTTGGACCTGTTGTGGTCTTGGACCTACGATGTGGTCTTCGGACCCACCACAGGTCTTCGGACCTACCTGATGTGGTCTTCAGACCTACCTGTTGTGGTCTTCGGACCTACCTGATGTGGTCTTCGGACCTACCTGTTGTGGTCTTCGGACCTACCTGTTCTGACGGACTATGGGTGTACCTCATATAATCTTATGCAAAATCTGAATATGGAAGTGATTATGAAAATGATTATGAAAATGGTTTGAAATCTGGAAATGCATAAGACTGCTTTACGACAAGATTATATTTCGATATTCCGGACCGTTAGGTCATTCTCAGAATGTTCGGTATGGAGCAAAGTGTCAGACGAACGAAGTGCTACACTTTGGTGGAGCCACCTCTCGAACTGTGACGAGCCACCTCTTGAGTCCATACATCATATTTCGTTACCACGCTTATATGCGCCCTGCTACTTACGCTTTATGCGGTCTGTTATTTCGATATTCATCGCTCCGCTCATTTAAGTATTACCGCTCGCTCATTATTTCGCATTATCGCTTGCATTATTTCCGTTATCCTTACTACTGTTATTTATGGGCGGTGGCGCTTCGATATATCTGGACCTTTGGTCGCATCTTGCATCAGAGGCTTGTGACAATCTGTATAGACCGAGTTTAACGCTATTCATTACGGATGTAGGATCCATGATTGTTGGAAATAATTATGGAATGTAATTAATCGATATATCTCAGCTTCTATGTGTGATTATTCAAGTTAAACATTATATTGTTTATGTACTATTATTCACGAAGTTCGCTCATTCTATATTTTGTCTGTCTTCAGAGGTAACCAATCGGGAGTTCACCCCAACCTTAAGGCTTGTATTTCTCTTGTTAACCTTGAGGCGCCTGTGCACCACCGAGGTCGTTCATTTTGTAAAGTTCTGCCGAGTTCCGACTTATGCTTTGGATGTATATTTTTGGGTTGATTGTATAATTTCTTCTTCATTTATATTTTTGTTATGTGCCTATTTACGAGGCTGAGTCGAGTCTTATGTGTGTAAACTGTCTGTATAATATTTATTTAGTGCAATGTGCGCGGTCCTGGCATGGTAATAGTAGCTCAATGGATGATGTTTTATGTATTTTATATTATTAAAGGCTTCCGTTCAGGCCCCGTATGATATATGTATAACAGGTTTAGTGTCTGTTTTCGAATGGGTCATGCCCAAACTTTTAGGGGCGGGTTTGGGGTGTGACAAGTGGTATCAGAGCACGAGTTGCCATCTCACACACGAATCCATTGAGCTTTAGGATGTCTAGAAAGATTTAGGCATCATGCATGATATCCTACAAGTACATGAAAAGAAAAGAATGATGGCAACGTTAACTGTCTGTTGTTAACTCTAATGATTATAACCTATGTCTGTTGCGTATTCTTTTGTTGCCTCTGTTTATCTTCTATAGATTGGTGCATAAAGCAAGACGTGCGGATGGGATCAAGTTAACAATATTGCACCGCAGAGGTGTGGTAAGAATTTGAATTGCTCGGTAAGTCAGTTTATACATAAATGGTTGGATATAATGTGTGTCATCGTTTGATCATTATTTGTGGGAAATGATGGCGATATAATTGTGTTGTTTTACACCTATTTGAGTGACTTGATTAAATGTTAAGTATCGGATATATCTAAGATCAAAGCACATAATATATATATATGTGTTACCCGATGATTTGTTAAGTCTCCTTTCAGAACAATGCTTAGATCAAGGACCATTTCGAATTTATGAAGTTATAAGGCCGAGGCCATTCAGTAATATTCATGCAGGTCGGGGCCATTATGTAACATTCTGCGGTAACATTCGGTAACATTCATTTGGTAGGGGCCATTATGTAACATTCAATGCGGAAACATTCATGTAACATTTGTTTAGATGAATTGTTTGAACATGCTAATGATTAATGATATTCTGCTTCGCCGCTTATGTTATGGACGCTTCATATTAATTGGAATCTAAGGAACTTATGAAATGTAAATCTATGAGGCGAAAGCCAACTTGTGAATGATGAATTTATAAGACCAAGAGCCAACTTGTGAATTATGAAATTATGGAAACATTGAAAGAGGTTGTGAAGTTATGTATGCTAAGCGAAAGGTTATTACGGTAGGAAGGCTATTACGGACCGAAAGGTCGTTCGATTATTCGGGCCAATAGGCCGCTCAGTAGTAAAATGTAATACTAGATCAAAAGCTGTTCTGTAGTGAAATGATTGATGGTGCTTAATGAGTATAGTTTATACGTAATTAAGATTTGACTGTGGGAATCTATACTCTGTACTGTCCTCCGTATTCTGACCTCTGTGATCTGCAATTTGAAATCTAAAGTCCGTAATCAGAATTGCTCAGTATATGGCCAATCGTAATTTGTGATTGGGACCCCGCCTATGATGTATATTTGTCCATATGACATTTGCAAAACGATAAGTGATTATTGATTAACTTAACATTAAACCAGAATGAGTAGTACTCTACTAAAGTACTGCAAGAATTAGAATCCTGCCTCTGTCAATGAAGAATCTGAAATTGAGAAATCATTTCCGAGATATAAGCCTGTGTATATCTAGTGACTTATTCAGTACCATTCTGGCCAAGGGCCGTTCTGTTATTTCCGGGCCTAAGGCCATTCTGAAAATACAATGGTATTGGAATAACCTTTTGAGTTCTGTAGTTGTGTATATAGTTCTGGGCTTATGGCCGTCTTGTATCTGTGGATTTATGGCTGCTTGGTACATGTCGGGTTTAAACTCCCTCTGTTAAGAAAAGTGAATCCTTGACTGTAATGAAAATATTTACAAAATGTAATTAATCATATGCTTCTACAGTTTTGTACTTTAGCAGAGTATATTATGTTAATTTTGATATTACCGTAATTGATGCATTGATCTGAACTGATTTTAACTATAACTATGCTATCCAATGTTTAAGGAATTCGTGTTTCAGGTTACAAAACGCTTGATATAATACGTATTGTCTGAAATGACAAAATGTTACGAACTTTTGACAAGTTTATGGTATGACAAGTTTTCTGGATAATTTTCCCAAGATGACAAGTTTTCTGACAGAACTACTTTGCTATATATGAATAAGTCCATCAATTGATAATCGATGACGGCGCTATATTGAGCTTTGGGCTATTCTATTTTATCTGTGTTATCTGTTGAAAGTTGGTTTGGAGATTATTCTGTCAAAGTTTACATCAATTTAAATACTATTGGGAATTACCCCATTATCTCATATTTTTGAAAAGTCTGAACCTCTGAACAATGTATGATGTGGGTAGTGTCAAATTGTTGATTTTGAGTTAACCCGGTATTGGCTTTAAATTAAGCCTGTTAGAAATTTGATTTGAACCGATAAGTCTGATGCATATGATGTATTGGAGCGCCAAAGTTGTTGATTTAGCACTTATGGATCTAATTGTTATAAGCATTTATATCTTTGAGGAATTGTGCTAATGGGAGTTACTTGTGAACTTACTAGGTTGGATTTATGTTTGATAATTTATGAAATGATTGAGAACTGTTATATGTTCAGGACGGAACTCGACTTAACCAGGTAAATCAAGTTTGGAGGACCAAACTTTTTAAGGTGGGGAGAATGTAACGACCCCAATACGTGTTGATTCAACTATATCTTTTGGAATTGAAGCTAGGTGCACGTAAAGTTATTAAAGGTTCGGTGAATGTTTGTGGAGACTCTCATGTGTTATTTTTGGATTTGGGGATTTTGATTGAGGTGGCAATACGATGGTAAGGTAAGATTGAACTAAAGAATTTGATTCGGATAGTTATTTTACGAACAGCTGCCACTCTTTTGCCCTTTTCTTTGTCCACATTTTGAATTTGGATATGAGGTTAGAACCATTGGAAAGCTTATTTCCGGGGCTTCGATTTGGACACAAGAACGACCTAAAACGGAGTCCGGATGGGAAAGTTCCACTTGTTTGAAGTTTTGGATTCTGTGCTGTGAGTAGGCCCGCTGGAGGGGGAAAAGGTGCGCCGGAGCGGAGTTTTCGGGACAGCAGCTTTTAAATCGTGATTTTGGATCACTTTTTGATATTTTCTTTCCCCTTCTTCTTTCCTTTTCTCCCTAGTCCGAAACCCTAGCCCTAAACTCTTGAATTCCTTTACTTTGATCATGATCCACCATGATTTTTGGCATCAAGGAGGAGATTAAGGGAAGATCAACGCTTTTTATCCGATTAGAACTTGGAATTGTGAAGGTTCCATCTCTAGCTCACCTTTTTGTTTGATTATTGAGGTAAGGGTTGAATCCACATCAATATTTACAATCATAGTCAGATTTGAGTTATTTCTATTGTTGAATTATGTGATTTCTATATATTTGAAGTGTATAGAAGAATTATGAGATTTTTGGGAAGTTTGGGTTTGAATAAGGAGGATTTTGGGAAGTTATGGTTATTTTACATATGAAATTGATGGATTGTATGATTGAAGGCTTGAGGAGGGTTGTGGTTGGTTTATTGGGTGATTTAGCACCTTAATTTGATATTAAGTTTGTCTAGTTTGAAGCTCTGTTTGCATTGTTAAAGATTGGAAAGTTTTAGAAAGATAGGAAACCCAGTTTTTTCAGAAATTTGCCGGTACGCTCGAGCGGAGGAAGTCCCGCTCGAGCGGGAAAATCGACCTCCCAGTAGTTTGGTATTTTTGTGCAGTCCGCTCGAGCGGCCAAAGTGGCGCTCGAGCGGGGAACCCTTTTTTCAGGCAAAATTATTGATTGCTCAGTTTTGAATGTTCAGTCCTCTGGCATTGTTAGAATGTTATTTTGATGACTTTAAGATGATTATAATTCATACGAATGTAATGATTCAACGAAGAATTCCTTAATGATTTAAAAAGGAAAAGGGAGTTAATTTGTAAGTTATGTCTGTGTACAGAATGCACTCCGGGAGGGTCAAACGCTCCATTGTAACTCTGTGAGTAATAGTACTACATATGTACATCAATCTTATTATGATTATGCATATTCTGTTTTCCATGGCAATTATGCTAACATGGTTGTATTTGAGAATTGGTGTGAGCATAGGAGGATTTGGCATCTATTGAGATGGCTCTGAAACTATTCTGTATCCCGTCCACGATTAATGGTTATCGGTATTGCACTATGGTTTATATAGTATCGTGATTGATTTACCATTAAGAAACATTATTAACATTCTGTTATCTGTAGATTGGTGAGTAAATAGAACAATGATGCTTATGTATCCCGAGATCTATTGATTTAAAGTATAGAACCATGGTACCTTCGTATTTCTGAAAGTGTTCAATCCGTGACATATGTTCAACATTTGCTAATAAATATCGAACGTTCTATTAAACTTACGTTACGTATTTTCAGTATACCATGAAACGAAATGATTGATTTATGAAAAGCTATGATATGTTGGGAATAAACGAACGAACGTTCAGTTGTCTAAAAAGTATTTGTGGCACCCTTAGTCCGGATGGCCCTCGCCCGGGGGTAACAATACCGTGGCCTATGGCCCTCGCCCGGGGGTAACAATACCGTGGCTGTGGTCTTCGGACCTACCTGTTGTGGTCTTCGGACCTACCTGATGTGGTCTTCGGACCTACCTGTTGTGGTCTTCGGACCTACCTGATGTGGTCTTCAGACCTACCTGTTGTGGTCTTCGGACCTACCTGTTGTGGTCTTCGGACCTACCTGTTCTGACGGACTATGGGTGTACCTCATATAATCTTATGCAAAATCTGAATATGGAAGTGATTATGAAAATGATTATGAAAATGGTTTGAAATCTGGAAATGCATAAGACTTTGTTTCTGACAAGATTATATTTCTGATATTCTGGACCGTTAGGTCATTCTGTAATGTTCTGGTATGGAGCAAAGTCTTTTTAACGAAGTGCTACACTTTGGTGGGAGCCACCTCTCGAATCTGTGACGAGCCACCTCTTGAGTCCATACATCCGTTATTTCGTACCACGCTATATGCGTCACCGCTACTTACGCTTTATGCGATGCGTTATTTCGATATTACGCTTTGCATCATTATTTCGCATATCGCTCGCTCATTATTTCTGTTATTCTTCGCATGCATATTTCCGTTATCCTTACTACTGTTATTTATGGGCGGTGGCCGCTTCCGATATATCCGGACCTTTGGTCGCATCAGCATCAGAGGCTTGTGATACCTGTATAGACCGAGTTTAACGCTATTCATTACGGATGTAGGATCCATGACTGTTGGAAATAATTATGGAATGTAATTAATCAGATATATCTGCAGTTCTATGTGTGATTATTCAAGTTAAACATTATATTGTTTATGTACTATTATTCACTGAGTTCGCTCATTCTATATTTTGTCTGTCTGTTTCTGTAGGTAACCAATCGGGAGTTCAGTCCCAACCTTAAGGCTTGTATTTCTCTTGTTAACCTTGAGGCGTAGCACCACCGAGGTCGTTCATTTTGTAAAGTTCTGCCGAGTTCCGACTTATGCTTTGGATGTATATTTTTGGGTTGATTGTATAATTTCTTCTTCATTTATATTTTTGTTATGTGCCTATTTATGAGGCTGAGTCGAGTCTTATGTGTGTAAACTGTCTGTATAATATTTATTTAGTGCAATGTGTGCGGTCCTGGCATGGTAATAGTAGCTCAATGGATGATGTTTTATGTATTTTATATTATTAAAGGCTTCCGTTCAGGCCCCGTATGATATATGTATAACAGGTTTAGTGTCTGTTTTCGAATGGGTCATGCCCAAACTTTTAGGGGCGGGTTTGGGGTGTGACAGTGTGTGTAATGGTGCAAAAGTGAGGTAAAACACACTACTTGGGCCTAAAAACACGCACACAAGAGGAGAGAGATGGAGATATAGATATATGGCAGAAATATATGTATATGAGCTCTGGCTTTTTGTCTCAAAAAATTCTAACCCTAAGTCAAGAGGAAGAGCCCCTCTCTTATAGGCAAAGAATGCTTACAAGCTAAGCAAACCAAAGCCTCATCCCTCCATACACGTGTATGGAGGAGAGCAACCAGCTTTACAGCTGTGAGAAAATATCTCATAAAGTAACTGCACAGTGCTCGGCCGGCAAAGAGTACCAAATGTCAAAATTTAGTGCCGGTCGGCACAATAAAGTGCCGATGGACAAATAAGCCAGCCGATGGTCTCCATTCCCAGCCGGTGGTGTGTAGGGATGCCTCAAAAGGCATTCTCTGCCCTCCCAAGGCAAAACACAAGTGTTTGGTGCAAAACCAAACACAAACGGTCGAGTTCGGAGGTCCTGAGGCGGCGCATGGCCGAGAACTCCGAACTCCAAACGAACACGAACATGGATAATCACCGAGTGCTCCAACGGTGGCGTCCAAGTCTTGAGGATGGTCAAAAATGGGGTGTCTCTGTTGCCCTCTTTGTAACTCGGAAGTCATAACAATGACGGGAGTGAATGTCAAAGCCCAGAGACGACCCATTTTGACAAGGTCAAGACTTAGACAATCATACAAAACAAGTAAGATATGCTACCAAGGCAGGGCAAATGCAACCGAAAATGCAAGAAGCCGGGCATAGCTTATGATCATGCAAAAAGTCAGAATGAAGCACACATGCAACAGCTTATAAGCTAGCATACGCCAATCTACACTACAATGCAGAAGGATGTAAGAGAATTATGCAATTCTCAAACGCGTCTCACGCGGAGGATACAATACTGCGGCGTTTCGTCCGGCTATGCGCCATGTAAATGAACTGACATACAAGATCGTGCTCGCAAAGAAAGTAAACTTAACAGGTACAATATTGTTAGCAACATGCATGACATATGCAATGCGAATGATGAATGATATGCAATATATACAAAACTATGTATGAATAATGCAAATGAAAATGTAGTGCAATTAAAACTAATGCGAACTACATGCAGGGCAATTGAATCGTGATTCAAACCGAAGCAGTTCGAAACCACACAAATGTCAAATAGATTGATGGAAGTGACAAGTCCGTCTCCCATAGAACGATGTCTGATCTATGAGTACTTCGCACGGACACAAGAACAAGTATTGGGTGGAATGACATAAGTGGGGAAACGACCCGCTGGGGTGAGAAGAATGATCCTAATGCCGGACGCAATGACTACATTATAATGTAATGGAAATGGATACCATGGATATGGCACGCGGGCCAAACCGTATTTTGCCTAGGAAAGGCATGCACACGTACAAGCCACGTCTAACACAGAAAAGGTGCCGCAACCTCAAACCAAGTTCATCAAGGAATAGGCGCGATGCACATGAACCGTGCTTCAGCGTGAAAAGTAAGGGCACATACCGGACCAAGCTCAACAAGGAAAGGCGCAAGCCACAGATGGAAGATGATGCAGTGAATGCATGCAACTATAATGCAATAGAAATGGATATTTACAGAACATGCATGACATATGCACTATACTTACAATGGAATGCATGACATATGCATGGTTTGTTTTGTGCGTTTTTTTGTTTTGTATGACACATGCAATAGTATTAATGATGCATGAGATGCATGTTTTTTTTTTTGAAAATGCATGACATATGCAATATTTACAAATGATGCATGACAATGCAGTATAATGCAATGGCTGCGATTGCAGTTTTCCCTATTCTCCCAACAGGGCGATATACTAGGTTGGTTCAAGATCGCACTGAGGCGTAAACACACCGCCTCAACCTATGGGGCTTCCATACTGATTTCAAGCCGAGGGTACACCCCGGTATTTAAACCAGACTTTAGTCTCGAAATTCCGAACCTTTATGCGTTCTAGGCATAAGCCATTCAAACTCTAGTTTTCACCGCCCCATTGGTCTCCTAGGAACTCATGAACACAGAGTGGCTTTACAGACACCTAAGTCGTCGCACGACAAACACCGAAGGAATTGCACTTTCAGAGGATTTAAGGTCTCCTAGACCGTGTGTATTTAAGCTCTCGCCAGACCAGACGGGGCAACGATGAAATGCGCAAAACAACGCTATGGAATGCATGCAAAATGCAATGAGGTGCACCTTAATGCACCGAAGGTTTTGCACCTCCCGAGGATTTAAGGTCTCCTAGACCGCTGCGTGTTTTAGGTCTCGCCAGACCTGGGGGCAACTGTTACACAACACTTAAAGTGCATATGATGCAAATGAGACACGCACACGGCTGTAAATGAGGCGAATGAGACATGCGTGTCTCAAAAGATGGAAAATGGAGTGCAATGAGGTACACGTGCCTCAAAGGATGGAAAATGAAGTGCAATGAGGGTGCGCCAAACGGCGCGATGAAATGCATGCCAAATGCAATGAGGGGCAACTTAGTGCACCGAAGGTCCTGCACCTCCCGAGGATTTAGGGTCTCCTAGACCGTGCGTGTTTTTGGTCCCGCCGGACCGGTATGGGGCAACCATGCGAATGTGACACGCGTGCCACAAGGGGTGCAGAACAATGCAAATGAGAATGAAATGAACCATGATGAGGCGCGCATACCTCATTGGTGAAAAAAGAAATGCAAAACGAGGCACGCGCACCTCGAAATGCGATGAAATGCGAAATGAGGCACACGTACCTCATTTGATGGAAAATGAAGTGCAAAACGAGGCGTACGTGCCTCGAGATGCAATGAAATGCGAAATGAGGCACACGTACCTCATTTGATGGAAAATGGAGTGCAAAACGAGGCGTACATGCCTCGAGATGCAATGAAATGCGAAATGAGGCACACGTACCTCATTTGATGGAAAATGGAGTGCAAAACGAGGCGTATATGCCTCGAGATGCAATGATATGCGAAATGAGGCACACGACTCATTTGATGGAAAATGGAGTGCAAAACGAGGCGTATATGCCTCGAGATGCAATGATATGCGAAATGAATGTAACAAGGTGCACCTTAATGCACCGAAGGTCTTGCACCTCCCAAGGATTTAAGGTCTCTGGATCGCGTGTTTTATCCCGGACCGTGCGTGTTTTCGGTCCCGCCGGACCCGTTGGCAAAATGAAATGCACATGAGGCACGCGTACCTCATTGGATGGAGAATGAAATGCAAAACAAAGTACGTGAGGTAGTACACCTCACGTGACTCAAGGTGAAATGCAAAATGAAACACGTGAGGTAGTACACCTCACGTGACTCAAAATGAGATGCAAAATGAAGCGCGTGAGGTAGTACACCTCACGTGACTCAAAATGAGATGCAAAATGAAGCGCGTGAGGTAGTACACCCCACGTGAATCAAGATGAAATGCGAAATGAAGCGCGTGAGGTAGTACGCCCCACGTGAATCATTATGAGATGCAAAATGAAGCACGTGAGGTAGTACACCCCACGTGAATCATTATGAGATGCAAGATGAAGGAGTATGACATGCATGCCACACGACAATGCAAAATGGTGCAAGTTGCAAGGGACGTGCAAGATGGCGCGATACGATGCGTCGGACAATGTGATGGATGCGCGTGACGCACACGGGGCAACTTTTGAATCTTTATAGACGACAAAAGGATACAAAAGGATACAATCTTTGCTTGAAATTGAGCGTCACGCACAGTAGAGACGGCCCGAAGTCAAAACGGAGGCCGGTTGAGTATCGGGGATGCATTTTCTTGCACTTTCTTGAGCTATAAAGATCCAAAACTCCTCAATTTGCCTAAAAAGGGCCTTGGGAACACCACCGGCTGGGTGGGGTGGTCACCGGCTACCACCGGCTGCATGAACTCATCTATCGGCACAAAATAGTGCCGACCGGCACAAAAGAGTGCCGACCGGCAGAAAATGCCTGATCGGGGGCAGTTTTGCCATTTCACTACGGGCCTTTTAAAATAGGGCTTGAAACCCTATTTTCTTTCACTTTCTTCCGCCGAAAACTCCCCCTCTCTCTCTCTAGAGTGTTTTTCCTTTGATTTTTCGCCGATTTCTTCACGTTTTACACCCGTTTTCTCGTCGGATTCGCGATATTCTTCGCGTTTCGGACATTTTCAACCGAACAAAACTTTGTTTCGGTGCATTTTTCACCATTTTCGCCTTCTCGGGACTTGTTCCCCTCGATTTTCTCTCCATTCTCGTGTCTTTTCACATTCCGACCCTTCCGGCCATTTCCGACCCTCTCGGGGTTGACTTTGTCAGTTGACTTTTCGTATTCCGCCCATTTTTCATTTTCCGTCATTTTTCACCACCATTACCCATGGCGACGATGTTCCCCATGTCGGGACTCCCGGATCACGAGATGGATCCCGGTCGAAGCTCCTCCCGCTGAGCGGCGCCCATTCGATCCGGCGACCTATCGCCTGCCATCCACGCTACCACCCGATGGACTCCGCCACTTCGGCTTCGGCGAGTTTTGGACCCAGAGCTTGCCAGGCGAGCCGCCTCCACTTGTCTTCGGCGCGCCGAGGTAACATTCGTCTTTTATTTTCCGCAATGTAGGATTTCGTCAACCGCCATAGCTAATCGAACCCATTTAATCGCTTAGTTCCGGTGTCAATCGTAGTCGATTGTAGACAAACTCATCCGACATCTGCTTAGGACCGACGACATGCACACACACGTGACCGCCTCAAGCACTCAAACACACGGCACACATTGCACTACCAATTCGCCGACACCCGGCGCTTATTTGAATCTGAAAACTCGCACGCATGCTAGATTTGCACAAAACTGCACTAACACGCGGACACATCACACGTTGTTTACACTGATCCTCATAGGAGCACTGACATATCACAGGCCGTAGCCCACCCACTGGTATGCTGAAATCTGACATTTGCTTGCATCTGAGACACGTACATGCGTGCACCATATTTACACAGCACCACTCAAAAGTACACTGATGTATCGCACATTGTAGTTTACTGAAAACACACCGGCACCCGGTTTTTGTTTGAATCTGAAAAACGTGCACACATGCACCAAGTTTACATTGGAGCATCTAAAATACACTGACGCATCACGCGCTTGTAGTTCACAGATTTGTACCAACTGCATATCTTCACATGGCTTTGCAATTTCTTGACTACAGGGAGACTCCCATACTCTCCGCGGGTATGGGAACATTACCGCTCGCGATTGGTACGCCGAGCTGCCCGACGCCGTTAGCCGCATTGTGGATCGGGCCGGCTTCGGTACCTTCTGCAGGGGACTCTCCAGGCTCTCTGCCTGCAGACCTCTTCTTGCCGCTCTGGCAGAGAGGTGGTGGGACACCACCGATTCTTTTCATCTATCAGCGACCGGGGACATGACGATGACCCCTTACGACTTCTCGATGCTCACTGGCATCGGGGTGGGGGGTGATCCGATCCCCTTCGACACAGACATGGACGAGTGGATCGCCGCTCAGGTTCATTTGCTCGGCGAGGCGCCGCCACTTGTTCGCCCAGGGTTCGTCCGCTACTCCTGGTTTGAGGTGCGCTGAAAAGCGGACCATGCCGTGGACGCAGCCCGATGACCCAGAGGCCACGAGAGGTATGCACGCTTTCTCATGTTTTTGCTGGGACCAATTGCTTTCGACCGGGCGAACACAAGGTTCTCTCGCCGCCGCTTTGGTGGATGTCGAGAGGATTGTGCAAGATGATCGGGGCGGCTCGCCACCCTTTACGGTTATATGAGCTCGCCTCGTGGTAGCGGATACCGCTAGAGGCTATTGGCGAGCCCGGAGGTATGTCTTCCTCTCGCTTACATTGCTTCAGACTTTTCAGACCAGACCTTCGCATAAACTGTTGTTCCGCTTTTACAATTCAGACATCGCATATTACATGGCACACACATATTTCGCTTTTAATCGCAGACGCCGCTCACACTGCATACACTTTGCTCAACACACCGCACAACACACGGCTCTCTGCTTTTTTATTCTCAGATTCGCTCGCTCGATGGTCATACTAACGTCGCTTTGGTACCGTGGGTGTACGCCTACTTTCGAGCTAGAGCTGTCTGGGAGACGGAGACCCCTCTGTCGCCCCTTTTCGCCACGACGGGCGATGTGTCCGGAGGCCCCGGACACTTTAGCTTCTTCCGCCGCTTTCTTCGACACCATCACCCCCATCGAGGTATGTTTTACTTACACCGCTTTAAGCTTCGCCAGGCTTACATTTCTATATCAAGAGATAATCAATCAGATTTCATTTCAGTCACCCGGTACCGTGGCTCCACTCCCGCGGTGATACGAGATCGCACGCCGCGCTATCGAGACCTCGCGGCTACCGGATTCTCTGGAGGGTCCTGGCCTGTTTGCCTGCACTGGTGAGCGCTTCTGCGCAGACCACAGGATTGCCGGAGCAGATAGTTCCGATCCATCCTCCCGAGCACATGAGGGACACCGAGAGGTTTTCTGTGCAGCAGATGGAGGACTACACCCTTGGCTGGGCCGTAGATGTAGATGCCTACAGGGGCGAGGGCGACTACTCTGAGTACGTCCGGACCTTCTTGATGCGGCCTCGAGGGGCTCCGAGCCGATCCAATGAGACCAAGGCGCCTGCCCGGGCAGAGACAGGAGCAGGAGCGGGGCCATCACAGAGGGCTCGAGCTCGCGGCAGGAGGGGAGTGCAGAGGGGACGAGGGACGGGCTGGCCCGCTCTACCTACTATGTTGACTTATAGGGGGCAGAGTGGGGAGACCTACCAGATCCCGTTTGCTCCTCCTCCGGCTGGTCACGAGTTGGCCGGCATTCCCGATTTGCCTCCGGTATGTATTACTTTATTTCTGCATCTTGCATTGTCATTTCAGTTCATTCAGATATCCCACGTATCACCGATATGTTTAATACTTTTGCAGTGCTTCCTCCGAGTATACTCGTCACCAGGAGTTGAATGCCTCCCCGCCGATGCCGCAATGACTCTCGACGCCTTTGGCCGCCTACATGCCGGTATGTTCTATCGATCACGCCTCAAATCATACTCTATTTCGCATAACTGCCATAATCGCACAAAAATCGATAAACCGCCACGGCTTTCATACATTGTACTCATACATCGTGCATTTTGTCTCGATAAACCGCCACAAAGATTCACATACCGTACTCATACATCGTGATTCAGTATTGATAAACCGCCACAAAGATTCACATATCAGACTCATACACTGCATTCTGCATTGATAAACTGCTCATAGTTTTTCACACACTGAAATCATACACTGCACTCTACCTTGATAAACTGCTCATAGTTTTTCACCACACTCGCGACTTACATTGATAAGCCCGCTTGCGCTTTTACGATGTGTTTGTTCTTTGTATTTTCACCTCCTTTCCCGATCCCTCCAAAGGGTGACACTGTTTCCACCGGGCCTCCCTCTACCGGGATGGCGGGATATTCCTCGCACTAGAGGAGGACGTGGTCACGTGGGAGCAGCTCACGAGCTAGCCTGTGAGATGGTGAGTCGGAGGCGGGATCGAGTCATTTATGAGGAGGCCGGGATAGCTCGGCTCGGCTCGGCAAAGGACGGCCCGACGATGCTTTTGTGCTCGCCGAAGAGGGCGAGGATGACCCTTAGGCATGATGCCTCACTAGCGATGATGATGATTTTGTCGCTTTTCTTTATTTCTTTTCTTGTACTTTTCTCTTTTTTGGTAGATAGAGTACTATGTACTGCCGCAGGCAGGTTTTTGCTTTTCTCAAAAATTTTGTATTTGAAAAGACGATGATATGGAACAAACTTTTTATCTGAAAAAAGTGTTACATTGGTCTGTATCTGCATATTTCATATCTTGCACTGCATTGCATCATTCTACACCTCAAATGTAAATGACATTGATTTGTTGTCTGACAATTGAACACTTGCACTGTGATAATCAAATAACCAACCAACTAAACAGCAAGACAGCTCATACAAACCACTGCTCAAAACCGGGTTCACAACCCATACTCTGCTAGGGACTAATCTGCTGGGGATTGATCTGCATTCAGCCCATAACTCAGTATTCGATTCATTCTGCACACAGCAAACTCTGAACAAATACCTCCTATCTGACAAGACGGATCACGGTCGACATACTGTAGTTGAAATACACTCAAATGTCCCAAATTTTCCTTCCTTCTCTTGCTTTACGGATGTTAGAGAATGGCACAGCATTCTGAGCACAAGCGATTACTTTTTGGAAGAGGATGGGTTTTCAACCAGGGTATCGAGCCTAATCACAGAACACGGCGAGGCAGACTCAAACCAAGAAACAAAAAGGCACACGACCTAACACAACGAGACATACTCGGAAAAGACTTCAAGGCCAAAAATGAGATTGACAAATCAAAAGACATGACACACAGACGTGTTTGAAAACAAAGGATCTTGAGGAGCCAATTCTTCCGGGCAAGTTTCCCACCCCCTCTGATTTGTGACTCTCACATCACTCGGCCCTCAAGCTCGGTTTTTCTCACAAAAACCCTTCTCTCACTTTTCTCTCAACTTACTCCTCTCTATTCTTTATTCTCTCATTTTACATCCCTCCCCAGGGTAAATGACGGACGAATAGGAAGTTGCGGGTTCACGCCCGACGCAGCTAGCTTGCAGCCACTTCTTCTGGCGAATAAAGTGCCTCTCGGGCAATCAGGTTAACGGGGGGAAGACAGAGGACCTGACTCAATCGTGCCCCTAGTTCGTCACTTTGACCATTTTTGTTGTGTTTTCTAAAACAGTTCTGATCAAAATGAGAGTTAGATTAACACACTTATTCGATTTTTGATTTGAAAATCATGCGAGTCAGGCTGTGAGCACTGAAGAGTTTCCTCTTGTTAGGTCCAAACATGGTCTAATTTTGAAAGCGAAGCAGTTTTCGAGAAAATAAGTCAACCTCAGTAAAACTTTTCAAAAACCGTTTTTGTAGACAATCAATGCTCAACGAGCGTAGAACTTACCCTCGAGATATGCAAACTCGGATCGGAGGTAATGGAGAAATTGCCCCTGGTTTAAAAGGGAGGGAGGGCAACGGAAAGTTGCCCCTGGTTTGAACGGTAACTCAGGGCAATTTATGGCAATGGAGGGCAACGGAAAGTTGCCCCTTGTTTGGATGATGCCACGGCATGTTGTAAGCCAGTCTTTGTTGACGACGGTCGGATCCCCGGACACAGAGGAGTCGAAGACGGCTTGAATCAATATGTGGATACAGTCACCTGGAAGGTGTTAGCGGTTTGGCTTCAAGAGGAAGTTAATCACGCGGCTCCGGGTTGCTGCAATCAAGATATCGGATTCGGAGAAGGCAAAACTGATCAAAACCATGATATGGCCTGAGACGCTATGGAAACGTTGGGGGCTGGACTTCAAGATGAAGTTGCCTACGTATCCCAAACATGGGAATCAAGCCTTACGTAGTTCCGGGTAAGGTACACTCGGGTATTTTAACCTTCACTATTTTTAGGCTCTAACTTTTGCCAAGGTGCCCAATGCGGGTTTTCGACCTTGCGAGCTTTGTTCTTTCTTCTTCTTATTTCCTATTCTTTTCATTCTTTTCTTTTTTTTCTCTTCTTTTGCATTTTCATCTTTTATTTATTATTTTCAGATTTTCTTTCTCTTTTGTATTTTTCTTTTTTTCTTCTTTGCTCTAACTTTTGCCTGGGCCGCACTTCCGGGTTTTCAGCCCAGCGAGCCTCTCAAAGGGTAAAAGTGTAGCAAGCTCCATGCCAAATGGTTTTGAGATTGAAGCCTCTCTGTATCTAGGAGAACGGCTATTGTGTTGATTTGCAGAAAGGTCCATCACGGCTACTTCTCGAGCTTTGCTTAGTGGGATCTGATCTTCCTGATCGGACTCTGATGCCTCTTGTTCGAGGGCTGCTTTGAACTGGGCCACACAGGCGTCACATTGATAGCTATCTTTTGAACATTCTGGATACTGGTCCAAGGTTTGAAAATGGGGGGGGTCGAGTCTCGAGGCTGAGAGCGATCCTGAGCTGCGTAATCTCGAGAACGATTCCACACAGGTCTTCGCAAGACTACGCAAAATATCTTGTTTTTGAAAGTTTTTAAGAAGGCGACGATTTGCTCGTGCCGAAGACAGTGCGGAACCCATCTGGATCAAAGCTAGGGTCCTTCTCAGTACTCACGCCGACAAGCATGATTTCATTCATTAAGGGCTTAGCACGCCTCTCTTTCTCTCAATTGATCAAATTTTTGCAAAACCCGAGGAATTACTTCCCCTTTGTTTTTATCACCGTAGTGTTCAAAAAAAGGTTTTAAAAAAACTTAGGTCAAAACAATAATTTTTAAGGCACAAAAGAGCAGGTGGAATGCACTGTCACCCCATTCGAATTCTCTGGCACAACTAGCCCAACATAAATAGTACGGGAACACGATAGCCGCGGCTGTTTCATTTGGGTTCCCTAGATGTAAACTGGCTCCACGGCAGAGGTAGACCCAAAAAGAAAGCAAAAAAGAAGTAATTACAAAACAAAATGGTGCTCGAGGCAACAACCCCGAAGTCACCTAGTATTCTTATACAAAAGAGGAACTGACTCATTACAATTAGACAGACCCTTAAACAAAAGGAATGACTCAAAACAATGAGACAGACTCAAGACAAATCAAAAGACTGACTCGACACCCAAGTCAGGTTTTACAAAACTAGCATCGGCAGGTGCTCAAAAATGCGCGCCAAACGCCATATCCAAAAATGTACCAGATATTGCCCGCAGTGCTTGAATCCCAATTACATACTCGCAGATCGGTGTCCTCAGATTCTGTGTCCTCACAATCCAAGAACTCAGAGGACCGACGGCCGAGGTAGGCGGGAGGATGACCTTGTTATCAATCAAATCCTGTACTTCATGCCGAAGGCGGGAACAATTGTCAGTAGTATGGCCAGACTGTTGATGGTACGCACAGTACTGAGTGGCATCATGGCCTGCTGGAAGGGGTTTGGGGAGTGGCCTAGAATCGAGA
This sequence comes from Camellia lanceoleosa, assembly GCA_025200525.1. Classification (NCBI taxonomy): domain Eukaryota; kingdom Viridiplantae; phylum Streptophyta; class Magnoliopsida; order Ericales; family Theaceae; genus Camellia; species Camellia lanceoleosa. The sequence goes on along the minus strand of CM045761.1, from coordinate 2,517,362 downwards.
GGTGAGATGCCCTTTTGGCCAAAATCGAAGTGCCCTAGACAAAGGCATATAAAGAGGATGGAAGACCTGCGCCCTCAAGTGTACTTGGGACTCTGTGTATTCTTGCTAGACGCACTAGCTTAACGGATCGGCCGTAGCGAACTCGATTTCGATCTTTTCCGGTGCAGATTGGGAGCGGAAGAACCTTTTTAGTATGACGGGCCTATCCCGATTCTCGACCGATCGAACCGCCTCAGGCGGAGTAGGGAAAACATCATCCACAATTTTGGTTACAATCGCGGATACCTGTTGTTTGCTCATTCCCCCGGCTTTCAAAGCCTGGACTGCCCACAGCAGTTGTTCCACGGGATCGGCATCCACCTTCACTTTGTCTTTGCCTCTGGCCTCAGCCTGGTGAGAGGTTTGGGTTGGTACTGGTACATCACTGTTGTGGGTGGAGGTCATCTCCGACTGATTGAGCTCGATCACAATCCGCCCCAGTATCGGGGGCTCCTGGGGTTCGAAATTTCCAGCATACGGTGCAACCGGTGGCGAGGTTGACATTCCGTAAGCGAGATCCGCCACGGACCTCTGGAGATCACCTATCATCCCCATTAACTCGAATGTAGTGGGCTCGCGAGCCTGATAGAACTGAGGGGTCCAGACTGGGTGTGCAGCGGGCGACCTAGGCGGATGCGGCATATCAACAGTAGCTTCATCTTGCGGGGTGGTTCCTTGACTCGGCGCGGCCGTCATGACCACAATCTCTTCTGAGTTCTGCATCATGTTCGGTCCTGCCTCAGCGAGGAGAAGATACTAGCTGTTCTGACTTAACTCTCCGAACCTCTAAACTGAAACGGAAAACAAGCAGTATTTCAGCCCCAAACAGATCAAACACGGGTGTAGTCGAACAACTGCACTCTACTACTGAACACTGTTCCCAAAAATCACTGTCCCAAATCTGAGTCCGATACCCGCAGATATAGCTGATCCACAACAACACTGATACTGGTGCCCTCAGGCCTGATGCCCAGACTTGCAAACTGGTATGCGCATTCCCTGTAGAGATACACTCTAAAAGCACATAGCAGGTAAAAGAGAGCCAATACGCCCCTATGTTGGGGTAGGGTTTCCCTGTCCTATTTTGTCAGGAGCTAGGGTTTCACTACGCACGCAATGGGTTTCAAACAACCTATATCGGTAAGCAACTGTCCTAGTTTGGAATGGTCACTATGGATCGAATATGCACTAGGTCGAATGGTCAAAGGGTGCCCAGTAAAACCGGGTTTGTGTTCTATCTTGGCAGAGCCCGCAACCGTCGACCTTATGGACATGCCTTGACAAGACAAGCCTCCCAAGAAACCGTTTCAGAATAGTAGATGGCCAACACGGTGTCCTAGGCGCACCAATGCACATGCAATGCAAAGAGACACATACATGAAATCAAACAGGATATCACGAGTTCGAGTCAAGCTCTCTAAAATCCCAATGATGCGCCAAACTGAGACGTCATGGGGACCTCGCGCTTCTGATTAGGACTCCTTTTGTGTCGGTTCTAAATCAACCAAAGAGTCCACATCCGGCAAATCGTTCGAGAAAACAGATTTCTTGGAAAGTAGTGCCAAACATGGATCTGCTTTTGACATGAGTCGCCACCTAAATATTTTTAATTGGGAAATTTAGGAAACCTCGACTCGGTCGAAGGCCACATGTCCGCTATCACCAAAGTGGTCTTGGCTCGAGCTTAGGTACGATCGGGAAGGTCACTATGAGCACCCCTTTCGCCCGGTCCGAGGACCGGCCTCTACTAACCGTGATATCCGTTTTTGAAAACTTTATGCGTTCTTGTTCCGGTTATTTAACCTAGAATTACTATGTTATGCGCGCAGCACAAAAGTATAGACTAGATTGCCTAATTTGGAAATGAAACACTGCATATCCGTTTGTTTTGAAAATGCTTTGGAATTTGCTACTCGCAAGTAGGCTAAAATACGGATTTCAACGAGTTTTCCAACTTAGGCAATCCAACCTCCACCCACAGGCATTCAAACAGTTTATCTCATATAAGCATTTAGCCGCATGGTAAGCATACTGTTATGGCAACATTCACACGCATGTGGTATGCTAAAGCATGAAATACTTACATCGTACTCCGTGCCAAAACAAGAAACTAGTTAGTAGACATGCATGTCCCTAGGTCATGTTAAGTGGCTAATGCAACACAGGCAAATATGCATTCTAGAGTAGGCTCGGCTAACCCTAAACATGGCATGTGAAATGCGCGAATAGCACGTATTCAATTTTGGAATTGAAAATACAATGCAGTTTGTATGATGTACCGAGCCCGGTGCATGAAAACAAATGCATGTATGCACGCATGCATTGCATAAGGTATGCTAATTTAGACATGCTCTAATCTACCACCGAAAGCGGGTAAATAAAAGGGTTAGAAAGAAGCAGGGGTTGGAAGACATACACCCACTCACGCACACTTATTACATTTTTGCCCTCGCTCGGAGGGACCAAAACAATAATACAGTCCAACGAATAAATGAATAAATAAATTATTACAAATTTTAATTACCAATAACTAAAGCAAATAAATAAATAAATGCAATGGGGCCTCAGCCCTGCCTTGGGATGTGCGAATGATGGATGCTCGACCCGACATGCCCGGGAAACCCGTACCGTGCCACTGCTGGTTCTGTTTTCACTGCCCTGCCTCTCCAAAAATTCCCAAAGTTTCAGAATGCCTCCCAGATGATCTGAAATATCCCACCGGCTGGAAGAATTGATCACCGGCTCCTCCCATTGACCACCGGCTGATGATGATGTTTATCGGCCAAAATAGAGTGCCGGTCGGCACTATAGAGTGCCGGTCGGCACTAAATTCTGCAGAGAGCAGATGACGAAGAAGACAAAGAAGCAGCATGGTATTGGTTTTTTTGGACATATTTATGCATGGCCAATGTTCCCTATCATGAAGGAGACTCAAGGAAGCATGGCCCTTGGTTCTAAGGCTATCAATTGTGCACTTTGGTGCATGATAGCCTAAGAACCAAGGTTGCATTTTCAAGGTAGAAATGCATGCAAACAAACAAATGGAACCAAAATCTTATCATCCTTAAGTCAAAGGCCTTGGTGACTTGGGGAATGGAGTTGTGTTTTGCCACTTGAAGTGCAAACACCCCTCACTTCCCACACTTGGTTTGACACCCCAAACCAAGAAATGAAATGCATGTATGCAACGTGGTTCAATGATGCCATCTAATAATGCAACTATCATGTTAAGTTTGCAATGTCAATCATACAAGATGCAACATACAACGTTAACATGAACAAGTCAAGCAATAGGGCCAACCTTTCACAACACTTAGTTAATCAAACATGCAACAATCATAAAGCAAACATGCCATGGATTTAAATACAAGGAGGCAGCCTTCAAAACCCCAAAATCAGTGGCAAAACATGCCCCAAAACATGAACAAAATGCTACACAAGCATGCAAGCTATAAGGCTTAAGGCTAAGACATAAAGTGAGACATTGAACCACCACTTAACAAGACCAAACATGGCATCGTGGGGCAACCAAAACCGGTTTTTTTTTGCCCACAAAATAGCACCCAAACCCCCTTTATGGCATCCCCAAAAATGCACTAAACATGTAAGCATGCAAAGGCCTATTTTAAAGCATACAAGAGCACACCCTTAAAGTATGAACTAAGTCACATATGCCAACATGCAAACATGACTAATGGATTGAAATAGGGTCTAATATGATGCCAAATCATGGAATAAAGACAGGTTAAGCATGCTATAACTCCATACAAGCAAGGCCTACAAGCCAACAAGCAAGGCAACCATGTCAAGCATCTCAAATGTGACAAAATCGGGCTCACATACGATGCATGACAAGATGATACTCCTATTTTCATAAAATCAAGCTAAAACATGCGAGAAATATGGCTTAGACATATAGCATGCTTTTAGGCATAAAAGAGCATTTTAAAGGAAGTATGAGAAGCATGTTAGAGGCTATAAACCCAAACAAAACCAGAGATCAAACATGAGCTAAAACAGCCCAAAAAGTCCCAAATGAAGCCAAATGCAAACATGCACACATGCTATGCTATGAACCCAAGACAAAGGCAAATAAAGGACCAAGGGAGAGGGTGTCTCCCTAAATGTGACTTAAATCATCTTTCACCACGAAAACCCACGGTTTTCGTGAGTGAGAAGGCCAAGAACACCAAGCAAAGGAGGTCTCAAGCAAAGGCACTATAAGTGGCCAAATGAAGCCTAATAGGATGAGGCTTTACTCAAACCATAAAATGACCTTAATGAAGGTTCAAGAACAAGTAAAAACCAGAGTTTTTTATGTTAAATACAAAGTCAAAAACACAAAGTAAAGAGGGTAGAAAGTGGTTGTAAGAATGGGGAAACTAAAGTGAAAAGCTCACCCTTGAAGATCCAATGAAGAACAGGTGGTCCAGCCCTCCTCAAATGATCAAAACCAGTCCAAGATCACTCAAAACAAGCCTCCAAGTCTCCCAATCTCGGAGCTAGGTGTAATAGTGTGTGTAATGGTGCAAAAGTGAGGTAAAACACACTACTTGGGCCTAAAAACACACACACAAGAGGAGAGAGATGGAGATATAGATATATGGCAGAAATATATGTATATGAGCTCTGGTTTTTTGTCTCAAAAAATTCTAACCCTAAGTCAAGAGGAAGAGCCCCTCTCTTATAGGCAAAGAATGCTTACAAGCTAAGCAAACCAAAGCCTCATCCCTCCATACACGTATGGAGGAGAGCAACCAAATTTTACTTGTGAGAAAATATCTCATAAAGTAACTGCACAGTGCTCGGCCGGCAAAGAGTACCAAATGTCAAAATTTAGTGCCGGTCGGCACAATAAAGTGCCGATGGACAAATAAGCCAGCCGATGGTCTCCATTCCCAGCCGGTGGTGTGTAGGGATGCCTCAAAAGGCATTCTCTGCCCTCCCAAGGCAAAACACAAGTGTTTGGTGCAAAACCAAACACAAACGGTCGAGTTCGGAGGTCCTGAGGCAGGGCGCGCGCAGCCGAGAACTCCGGGAACTCCAAACGAACACAAACATGGATAATCACCGAGTGCTCCAACGGTGACGTCCAAGTCTTGAGGACGGTCAAAAATGGGGTGTCTACAAGAATGCAGTGTATGAGTACAGTGTATGAATGCCGTGAGCAGTTTATTAGTACAAAATGCAGTGTATGAGTACAGTGTGTGAATGCCGTGAGCAGTTTATCAGTACAGAATGCAGCGTATGAGTACAGTGTATGAATGCCATGAGCAGTTTATCAGTATAGAATGCGGTGTATGAGTACAGTGTATGAAAGCCGTGAGCAGTTTATCAGATTTTTGCAAGATAGCAGACAGCGAAAGCAGTATGGTTTGAGATTGTGGTCGAGAGAACATACCGGCAGTCAGACGCCAAAGCGCCGAGTCCGCCGCAAAGATCCCCATCGAGGAGGCATTGACTCCTGGTCGACGGGTATACTCGGAGGAAGCTTTGCAAAAGTATTAAATACATCAGTATTCTGTGGGATATCTGAATGAACTGAAATAACAATGCAAGATGCAGAAATAAAGTAATACATACCGGAGGCAAGTCGGGAATACCAGCCAACTCGTGACCTGCCGGAGGAGGAGCAAATGGGATCTGTAGGTCTCCCACTCGCCTCAGAAGTCAACATGGTAGGCGAAGCGGGCTGCCCTCGCCCCTCTCAGACTCCCCTCCATGAAGCTCGAGTCCTCTGCGACGACCCCACTCTCGCCTCGCTCGCCCGGGCTGGCGCCGCAGGTCTCGCTGGATCACGGAGCCCTGCCAAAGGCCGCATCAAGAAGGTCCGGACGTACTGAGTAATCGCCCGCTTCGCCAAGATCTACGCCCATGGCCCACCAAGGGTGTAATCCTCCATCTGCCGGAAGTCAGATTCCTCGTCTCCCTCATACGCCGGAGGATGGATCGAACTATTCTGCTCCGGCAACCCTAGGGTTCTGGCGATGAAACGCCACCAGTGCAGTACCAAAGTTCGACAGACTGGGCCCTCCAGGAGAATCCGGTAGCGCGAGGTCTCGATGGCGCAAGATACCGATCTCAGATCACGGTAGTGGAGCCCACTACCGCCAGTGACTCAAATGAAATACGATTGATTATCTATCGATATAGAAATGTACGCTGAAAGCGAAGCTTAAACGGATCAGAAGTAAAATACCTCGGTAGGGGTGATGGTGTCAAAAACGGCGGAAGAAGCTAAAAGTGTCCGCTGCCTCCGGCACACCTCCGTCATAGCGGCGAGAGAAGGACGACCAGAGGGGTCTCGCTCCAGATCGCTCTAGCTCAGGAAAGTAGGCATAGACCCACAACGCAAGATGATGTCGAACATTTATTAGAAAAGGTGATACGAATAAAAGCGTAAATAGCGGAGCCGCAGGTTGTGCAAAGGTATTGAGCAGATTATGCAAGCAGAACATGCAGGTACGAAGTATAAAGCAGAGTGTGTGCCCGTGTACAAAGATACGATAATTGTAAAGGCATAACAAGGTGTGCATTGTAATACGTAATCTGAAAGTACGTAATGTAAATGTAAAGCGAGAAGAAGACATACCTCCCGGCTCGCCAAGAGCCTCCTAGCAACATCCTTCGCCACGAGACTGAGCTCATATAACCGTAAAGGGTGGCCAAAGCCGCGCCCCCCCAGTCATACTGCACAATCCTCTCGACGTCCACCAAAACGCTGAGCAGGCAGAGGGGCACTGTGTTCGCCCGGTCGGCAAACAGGGTGGTCCCCAACAAGAACATAAGGAAGCCGCGCGCATATCTCTCAGCGGCCTCCTGGGTCATCGGAGCTGCGTCCACCAAAGATGCACTTTCAGCGAACCTCGAACCAGGAGTAGCGGACGAACCCTGGACGAGCAAGTGGCGGCGCCTCGCCGAGCAAGTGAATCTGAGCGGCAATCCACTCGTCCATGTCTGTATCGAAGGGGATCGGATCACCCCCCACCCCGATGCCGGTGAGCATCGAGAAGTCGTAAGGGGTCATCGTCATGTCCCCAGTCGCTGATAAGTGGAAAGAATCGGTGGTGTCCCACCACCTCTCGGCCAGGGCGGCAAGAAGAGGTCTGCAAGCAGAGAGCCTGGAGAGTCCCCTACAGAAGGTGCCAAAGCCGGCCCGATCTACAATGCGGCTAACGGCGTCAGGCAGCTCGGCGTACCAATCTCGAGCGGTGACGTTCCCATACCCGCGGAGAGTATGGGAGTCTCCCTGTAGTCAAGAAATTGCAAAGCCATATGAAGATATGCAGTCGGTACAAATATGCAAACTACAATCGCATGAGGCGTCAGTGTGTTTTAGATGCTCCAGTGTAAACATGGTGCGTGTGTGCACATTTTTCAGATTCAAGCAGATATCGGGTTTCAGCATACCAGTGGGTGGGCTACGGCCTGTGATATGTCAGTGCTCCTATGAGGATTAGTGTAAACAGCGTGTGTACGTGTTTTTTTCAAAATTCAAATAGAAGCCAGGTCTCGATATGTTTCAGTGAACTACAACGTGTGATGTGTCCGCGTGTTGGTGTAGTTTTGTGCAAATCTAGCATGCGTGCGAGTTTTCAGGTGTCGGCGAATTGGCAGTGCAATGTATGCCGTGTGTTTGAGTGCTTGAGGCTAGTGCAGTGTGTGTGCATGTGCGTCGGTCCTAAACAGATGTCAGTTATGAGTTTGTCTACAATCAACTACAGTACAGTACATCAGAACTAAGCAGTTAATGGGTTCAGTTAGCTACGGCAGTTGACAGGAAATCCTACATTACAAAAAATAAAAGACGAGAAGGTTACCTCGGCGGCGCCAAAAGACAAGTGGGAGGCCGGCTCGCGCAGCAGAAGCTCCGGGTCCAAAGCCCTGTCAAAGCCGCGGAAGTGGCGGAGTCCGTCAGGTGGTAGCACGTGGATGGCCGGCTGGTAAGTCGCCGGGTCGAATGGGCGCTCGCTCAGTGGCAGGAGCTCGACCCCGGGATCCATCTCGTGGTCCGGGGGAGTCCCGACGTGTGGAATATCATCGGCCATAGCAATGGAGATGAGAAAAATAGCCGGAAGAAGAAAAATGGGCCGGAATGCGAAAAGTCAAACTGGGAAGTCAACCCCGAGAGGGTCGGAAATGGCCGGGAAGGCCGGAAGAGGAAAATGCACGGAAATGTAGAGAATGTCAAGGGGAACAAGTCCCGAAAAGGCGGAAATGGCGAAAAATGCACCGAAACGAAGTTTCGTTCGGTCGAAAATGTCCGAAACGCGAAGAATATCGCGAATCCGACGAGAAAATGGGCGTGAAACGCGGAGAAATCGGCGAAAAATCGAAAGGAAAACACTCTAGAGAGAGAGGAGGAGTTTTCGGCGGAGGTAAAGTGAGGAAAATGGGGTTTCAAGCCCTATTTTATAAAGCCCGGAGTGAAATGGCAGTTCTGCCCCCGATCAGGCATTTTTTGCCGGTCGGCACTTTTTTGTGCCGACGGATGAGTTTATGCAGCCCGTGGCAGCCGGTGACCACCCCACCCAGCCGGTGGTGTTCCCAAGGATGTTTTTAGGCAAGATGAGGGGTCTTGGGTCTCCATAGATCAATAAAGTACAAAAAAATGCATCCCCCATGCTCAACCGGCCTCCGTTTTGACTTCGGACCGTCTCTACTGTGCGCGACGCTCAAATTCAAGCGAAGATTGTATCCTTTTGTCTTTTACAAGATTCAAAAGCTTCTCTGTGTGCGTTGTTGCATCCATCACTTTGTCTAGTGCGGCACGGCGCATCGTTTTGCATGTCCTCTGCGATTTGCATCCCTTTGTATTTTGTGCGGCATGCGTGTCACACTTACATCATTTTGTACTTTGTGTTGCATGCATGTCGCACTTAGCATTCATTCTTATTCACGCGAGGTGTGCCACCTCACGTGTTTCGTTTGCATTTCATTTCATATTCGCGTGAGGTGTGCCACCTCACGCGTTTCATTTTCATTTTCATTCGCGTTTCAATTCACGCGAGGTGTGCCACCTCGTGTGTTTCATTTTCATTTTGCATACATTTCAATTCGCGCGAGGTGTGCCACCTCACATGCTTCATTTGCATTTCATATTCGCGTGAGGTGTGCCACCTCACATACTTCATTTTCATTTCATATTCGCGTGAGGTGTGCCACCTCACGTGCTTCATTTACATTTCATATTCGCGTGAGGTGTGCCACCTCACGTGCTTCATTTGCATTTCAATTCGCGCGAGGTGTGCCACCTCACGTGTTTCATTCGCATCCCTATAGATGCTATGAGGTATTCAGGCCTCATTTGCATTCTATTTCAAATCCTGTGAGGTGTATGCGCCTCATTTGCCTCATTTGCATTGTTCGCGCTATTTTGCACCCTGCACGCTCCGGGCGATATTCCAAGCGCGGAAAGACCGTGCTGCCCAGACTAAACCGCAGTCTAAAAAGGTGCAAAAGCCCGTGTGAGCCGCATTGGCATGCATCATATGCCATGATCACTGCATTTTTGTGCACTCGCTGTTCAACGATCCGCGCTATTTTTGCCGCTATTTTTACGCATCTCGTTGCATTGGCATGCATTCTATCACGCATAATCCGCGATCATCGTCTTGTCTTGTGCACGCATCTCAATTCGTGCAATGCCCCATCCGGGTCTGGCGGGACCTTAAACACGCACGGTCTAGGAGACCTTAAATCCTCGGGGATGCAAGACCTTCGTGCACTAAAGTTGCCCTCATTGCATTTGGCATGCATTTCATCGCTACCGCTTACGCACCCATTGCACTTCATTTTCCATCCTTTGAGGCACGCGTACCTCATTGCGCTTCATTTTCCAACCTTTGAGGCACGCGTACCTCATTGCACTCCATTTTCCAACCTTTGAGGCACGCGCACCTCATTGCACTCCATTTTCCATCCTTTGAGACACGCACACCTCCTTGCACGCGCGTCGCGTTTGCCCATTTGCATCCGCATGCATGTCTCATTCGCATCACACTCACTTAGAGTGTTGTGTAATCGTTGCTCCACGGTCTGGCGAGACCTTAAACACGCACGGTCTAGGAGACCTTAAATCCTCGGGAGGTGCAAAACCTTCGGTGCATTAAGGTGCACCTCATTGCATTTTGCATGCATTCTATAGCGTCGTTTTGCGCATCTCATCGTTGCCCCCCTGGTCTGGCGAGACCTTAAACACACACGGTCTAGGAGACCTTAAATCCTATGAAGATGCAATTCCTTCGGTGTTTGTCGTGCCCGAACGACTTTCGGTGGTCTGGTAAAGCCACCTGTCTGTGTTTGCGGTGAGTTCGTAGAAGACCAATGGGGACAGTGAAAGCTAGAGTTTGAACGGCTTATGCCTAGAACGCAAAGGTTCGGAATTTCCGAGACTAAAGTCTGGTTTAAATACCCAGGGGGTGTACCCTCGGCTTGAAATCTGTATGGAAGCCCCATAGGTTGAGGCGGCGTGTTCACGCCTCAATTCTGGATACTGAACCAACCTAGTATATCGCCCCGTTGGGAAGATAGGGAAAGCTGCAATCGCAGTCATTGCATCATAGTGCATTGTCATGCATCATGTGCATTTCAAAAAAAAAAACCAAAAAAGCAAAAAAAAACATGGATTTGTCATGCATCATCGTTAAATACTGCATATGTCATGCATTTTCAAAAATTCAAAAACATTCAAAACAAAAAAAACCCATGCATATGTCATGCATTCCATTGTAGTATAGTGCATATGTCATGCATTTTCTGTAAATATCCATTTCCATTGCATTGTAGTTGCATGCATCCACTGCATCATCTTCCATCTATGGCTTGCACCTTTCCTTGTTGAGCTTGGTCTGGTATGTGCCCTTACTTTTCACGTCAAAGCATGGTTCATGTGCATCGCGCCTATTCCTTGATGAACTTGGTTTGAGGTTGCGGCACCTTTTCTGTGTTAGACATGGTTTGTACGTGTGCATGCCTTTCCTAGGCAAGATACGGTTTGGCCCGCGCGCCATAATCGCATATTACATCATAGTATAATTGTTGCATCCAGCTTTAGGATCATTATTCTCTCTCCAGTGGGTCGTTTCCCCACTTATGTCATTCCACCCAATACTTGTTCTTGTGTCCGTGCGAAGTACTCATAGATCAGACATCGTTCTATGGGAGACGGACCTGTCACCTCCATCAATCCATTTGACATTTGTGCGGTTTTGAACCATTCCGGTTTGAATCATGATTCAATTGCCCTGCATGTAGTTTGCTTTGCATATAGTTTCAGTTGCATTGCATTTTCATTTACATTAGTCATACATTGTTTTGTACATATTGCATATGATCTTGCATTCATTTTGCATGACATGCATATTGCTAACAATATTGTACCTGTTAAGTTTGCTTTCTTTACAGGCACGATATTGTATGTACGGTTCATTTGAGGCCGGTGCAACCGGACGAGCCGCACAGGTATTGTATCCTCCGTGTGAGACGTCTTGAGAATTGCATAATTCTCTTACATCCTTTCTGCATTGTAGTGTAGATTGGCGTATGCTAGCTTATAACTGTTGTATGCGTGCTTCATTACAGCTTCCTTTGCATGATCATAAGTTATGCTCGGCTTATTGCATTGTCTTGCATTTTGCCCCCGCCGGGCACATACCTTATCTCGCGCTTGTATGCGTGCTTGAACTACTGTTGGTTTGATTCCAAAAGGGATACGAGGGCTTAAGAGTTCAACCATTTGCGCTTTTGTATGTTCGTCCAAGTCTTGGCCTTGTCAAAAATGGGTCGTCTCGGCTTTGACATTCACTCCCGCTATTCTTATGACTTTCGAGTTCTGTCAAAGAGGGCAATCAGAGACACCCCATTTTTGACCGTCCTCAAGACTTGACGTCATCGCTGAACACTCGGTGATTATCCATGTTTGTGTTTGTTTGGAGTTCCCGGAGTTCTCGCCACGCCTCGCCTCAGACCTCCGAACTTGACCGCTTTGTGTCCGGGTTTTGCACCAAACACTTGTTCTTTGCCTTTGAGGCGGAATGCCTTCTGAGGTATCCCCACATACCACCGGCTGTGGCAAGAGGCCACCGGCTCGCTGGTGTTGTCACCGGCACTATATTGTGCCCGTCGGCACTATTTTGTGCCGGTTGGCACCCTTTTTGGCACAATGACCATTTCGCCCAAATCCACCACTTTACAAATGCTCGAGATATTTTTAGACAATTGTTTAGCTTTTGTTTCCCCTCCATACACATCTATGGAGGGATGAGCCCTTGGATGACTTAGTTTGTAAGTCTTTGTTGCCTATAAAGAGAAGGCTCTTCTCTTGGCTCAAGGGTTAGCAAAATTTTAGGGTTAGAAGGAAAAAAAAGAGAGAAGAACCTCTGGTTTAGGGTTTGATCTTTGTATCTATTGTATCTCTCTTCTTACCTCTCATTTTGTACACTAGGTGCTTTAGTTCACACTATTGCACACAAGCACCTAGTGTTTCACCTTCTCTAAGCAACTGAGGTTTTAAGGGTTGGTTCTTGGTGTTTTTGGTTGGATTGGAGCTCAAGGAAGCAACAACAACAACTTTTGTGAAGATAGTCATCAAGGGTAAGAAACTAACTTTATTTACCCCATTTTTGCATTCCATTTTTGTCTAGTTTAAAACAGTTTTTGTGCTTAGTCTATAACACATAAAAGTTCTGTTTTTAGGCCCTCTTCATTGTTCATTAAGAGTGTTTTGTGGTTTGGGTAAGTTTGACTACCCTTAAGCCTTGAAAAGGGCACTTTTTGTGCTATTTTGTGAGAGATCCGAGACTTTGGTCCTACGGTCTCTTCACCACGAAATCTTGAGGGATTTCAGTGGTGAAGAGCATGCCTTAGAGTCTCAAGAAGGAGAGGGCCACCCCCTCTCCTTGATGTCCTTGAAAAGGGCAAGTTTTGCTTCCTTATGGAGCTCCATGCTTGAGTGTGTGTTGAGCGTGTTTGGCTTGTTTTCCATGCTTATATTGCCATGATATAACATGTTCCTAAGTTGGTTTTGGTCTCCTATGCATGCTTAGTATAGTTGCCTTGTAATGCCTCTTATTGCCTTAATGTGCCTAGTTTGTGTGCCTTCATTTCTAGCATGATTTAGGCCTAGATCCATGAAGCTTATATGCTCATTTTGCCATGATCTAGCTCTGTCCATGGTCGTTTGGGTCAATCTTGGCATGTTTTGTATAGCCCCTTTGCATTGTAGCTTGTATGCTTCAAGTAGGTGCATGTGTAGGATGCATTGCCTCCATGATTTCAAGGGTTTGGAACCCTCTTACATGCTATTTCAGACCTTATAATGTGCTTATATGATTGCCTTAGTGGCTTCTTCAATGCTTTAAAAGCATGTGTTGAATACTCCATGTTTTGGTCATGTTTCATGCCTTTGTACTTGAGCCTCTTAGATGCCATCTAGGTGCCCTTAGACTTTGTTTAGTTCTGCTTGTGACCGCTTTTGAGTCCCCTTAGCCTTGTGAGGCTTGGTGGACTTGGCCTTGGTTTAAGCCTTCATGGCTTGTTTCAAGACTTGGGCCATTTGTTGCATATTTGGTTTGTTTTGTCGCATGATTTGGTATCATGTTTTATGTGATTTTCAGAGCTTCTTATGCATGCTAGTAATCCATGCTTAACTTATTTCAAGTGTGCTTGAATGTTGTTTGTTATGCCTAAGTGTTGGTGCCTTAACATGTGTATGTGTGTATGTGTGTTTGGCCCTCACATTTTAGCAATTTGGCCACTGATTTTAGGCCCATTTTGAGTTGCCTAATTCATGTATAAGTCCATCCCTCTTGTGGTTTGCATGCTTGTATTATATGCTTGTTTGTATGCTTGCATATATGCATTGCATAGTCCGTGTTGCATCCTAGGTAACATGTTTAGGATTGCACCACATTGACATGCATGTCAAGCCTCTTGAAGTGAGTTTGATGGAGGTTTGGCACCCCTTTGTGCCTATGTGTTTTGCATGCATTTGAAAGTGAAGTTGCACTCTTGGTTCTTAGGGCCATCATGCATGGAAATGCGCGATTGGTGGTCCGGGAACCGAGGCACATGCCCCCTTGAGTCAATAACATGATAGGAAATGTGTTTGGTGCATAAATAGCTTGGATTGTATTGCCATGCTTGTTGTTTCCCTCTCTTCTTTGTGAGTTGCGTGTTCTACAGAATTTTAGGCCGACCGCACTAAAGCGCCGACCGGCATCCCTTGGGCAGCCGATAAGGGAATTCAGTGCCGATGGTCTCATCCTTCAGCCGGTGGTGTCCTACCCCAGCCGGTGGTGATCCCCAGTGTCCTGGGAGGTAATCCTAAGATTTTGGCAATTTTCTGAGGAGGAGAGCAGAGGAAACAGAGACGCACTTACATGGCAAGGCGATTAAAGCGAAGTCCCGCACGCCAAGATGCATCGGACCCTCATCCCGAGGCCATTTACTGCTTAATTAGATTAATTAATTTATTTAATTAATTTATTTGATTTGTAATATTTAATTAGCTAGAACAGTTAATTATTTATTTGGTTCTGTATTATTATTGTTTTGGTCCCTCAGAGCGAGGGCAGAACATGTAATAAGTGTGCGTGAGTGGGTGTATGTCTTCTAACCCCCATTTCTTTCTTCCCTTTTATTTACCCGCTTTCGATGGTAGATTAGGGCACGTTTATTTTAGCATATCTTATGCTATGCATGCGTGCATTCATGCATTTGTTTACATACATCGGGCTCGGCACATCATGCAAACTGCATTGTATTTTCAATTCCAAATTGAATACGTGCTACTCGTGCATTTCACATGCCATGTTTAGGGTTAGCCGAGCCTACTCTAGATTGCATTTCTGCCTGTGTTGCATTAGCCACTTAATATGAACTAGGTCATGCATGTTTGCTAACTAGTTTATTGTTTTGGCACGGAGTACGATGTAAGTATTTTACGCTTTAGCATACCACATGCGTGTGAATGTTGCCATGACAGTATGCTTGCCATGCGGCTAAATGCTTATGTGATATTACTGCGTGAATGCCTGTGGGTGAAGGTTGGATTGCCTGAGTTGGCACAACTCATTGAAATCCGTATTTTAGCCTACTTGCGAGTAGCAAAATCTAACACGTTTTTCGAGACAAAACGGATATGCAATGTTTATTTCCAAGTTAGGCAATCTAGTCTATACTTGTTTGCTGCGCGCATAACAATGTAATTCTAGGCTAATAATTGGAATAAGAGCACGTAATGTTTTCAAAAACGAATATCACGGTTAGTAGAGGCCGGTCTTCGGACCGGGCGAAAGGGGGTGCTCATAGCTGACCTTCCCCGATCGTACCCAAGCTCCCGAGCCAAGACCACTTTGGTGATGACGGACATGTGGCCTTCGGCACCGAGTCAGGGTTTCCTAAATTTCCCAATTAAAAAATATTTAGGTGGCGACTCAGAATCCGCAAAGCAAATCCATGTTTGGCACTACTTTTCAAAAATCTGTTTTCTCAAACGATTTGCCGGATTTGGACTCTTTGGTTCAGATTTAGAACCGCGACACAAATTGAGTCCTTTGAACTGTTAGAGCAAAGCCCCACGGGCGCGTCTACAATGACACGCATGAATGCAACTCTAACATGCAACCTAGATACAATGCCATTGAATGACGCAAACATGCAAGGGATGAAAATGCAAACGTGCACCTAGCATATACAATGCTAACACTGCATGGCATGCGCAATACTCATGAACTAAGGTATACTCAATGCGACTAACAACCTAGCATACACAATGCAAGGAATGACATAACATGGCATGCACAATGCTCCTAACAACCTAGCATACGCAATGCAAGGGCTAAACATGCAACAACATGAACTATATGGCATGCTCGATGCAAGATGGACTTACACCAATATGAGTGGACCTCAACCACACTCACATCAGCGGCCATAAGATGAAAATGAGATAACCGAAATGCGTGCACATATGCACGCATACCGAGGACCGAACCTAAGGCATTAAATGCCATTCTACCAAAGCATGGCAAGGATGAAGCATGGCATTCAAACATGTAAATTTTAGCACTGAAACATGATGTTAAATGGTCCCGAAACATGGAAATATGGCACCCAATGCATGAAATAAGCCTCGAAACTCAAAACTAGTCCAATGCATTGAACCACAAGTATACAAAGCAAGAATTATTTGATCATGAAGTCTAAAGACAGAGCCAAGACAGTCCCAAAACATGCACATTTCCAGTTTAAGGCATGGCCAAAAGATGCTAACATGATGGACTAAAATAGCATGCAACATTGGCTAGCAAACATGGTTTACATGGCATGTATATGAAGCGTATGAGAACTCATCAAACCAGCCAAAAACAGTGAATAAAACATGTCAAAATATGCCTAAATAATCACTGAAATACAGCCAATGCATGCAAAAATGATGAGCTCCTTTAGAGGGCCATACGAGGGGTTATTAAGCACATACAAGGTAGACATGTAACATGGCAAAACCACCTCTAGAAATGGATTATGACAGCCCTAAACCTCACCAAATTGATCCTGAAATCAGTCTCGGAAACATGCAAAGAAAGGCCTCTTTGGAAGGCCTTGAATGGGATTTCTCTACACATGCAACATAGACATAAAATATGGCCAAAAGGGCCTTGGACAGAGCCAAGGAAGACCTCAAAACTCACATAATAGAGCCTGGAAAGTGACTTCAAACCATGCAAGATAGAGCCTCTTTTGAAGGCCAATAAGGCCAACAAACAAATCAAGGAGAGAGGGGGTCACTCCCCTCTAATTTGGGCTCTCAAAACAGCATTTAAGCCACTGAAAATCCACTGGATCTCAGTGGCTAAGAGGCCAAACCAAGCATGCAACAAAAGCTTAGATGCAAGGCTCAAAACAAAAGGCAATCAAGCATACACGGAAGCATATGACCTCAAACAGAAAAATGCCCTTAAACAAACTTAAGAGGGGCTCAAAATAAGACTTTTTCCAGTTTATAGAAAATCTCAAAAATGTTCACAAGTAAGGCTAAAATAGGATGCAAAAATAGCCCTAAAAGAGAGATTGAACAAACAAGGAAATAGATGACTTCAAACAGCAAAGTATCCTTAATAAAAGTTGAATAGGGGCTCAAAATAAGACACTTTACAGTTTGGGTCGAAGCCCAAAAATGCTTTCAAATAGGGCTAACTAGTGGAGCAAAAAAATGCAAGTTTAAGGGAAATAGGTACTTACCCTTGAAGAGCAGCAAAGCAGGAGCTTTTGGACCAAGTTGGTGAACCTTCAACCTCTGTAAATCAGTTCCAAGGTGCTGGAATGGATGGTGGAGGTGGGAGGCTATGAGGTGTAGTGTAAATGACCAAGAACAAGGGTGTTTTGAGCTTAGATGAGAGAGATATGGAGGGTTATATCTATATGCTCTAGCTGGTTTTTTTCTAACCCTTGCAAATGGTAATGGAGGCTTGGCTTTATAGAGGGAGAGAGATAAGGCTTCTTGGAGAAGCTTTGAGAGGGGGTCAAGGCTTCTAAAAGAAGCTTGACCAAAGGGGTCAAGCTTCTTGAAGAAGCTAAACCAAAAGGGTTAAGCTTCCCCAAGAAGCTTGACCAAAAGGGCCAAACTCCTTTAGAACCAAGCAAAGGGGGCAAAAACCACCTTTAAAGGGGCCAAAAACAAGGACAAACCCTCGGGCAGTGGATCAGGTGGAAAATAGCTGGCACAGCTGGCACACACACAAGAGGGCAAACATGGCCGGCCAAGTTCAAAAGGCCAAGGTGGCCGGCTGGCCACCTCCCCTGGTCGGCCGACCAGGGGTCAAAAGGGTCAACAACAATTGCTGGTCGGCCACCCTAGAAAGGTGGCCTCCCAGATGAGTGCAACACAGCTGTATGGTCAAAAACCAGAAAATGTGACCTAGGAGACAGAAAAACCAGCTTTTTAGAGGGGTTCAAAAGGGTCAGGGACAATTACTGGTCGGCCTACCCATATTGGTGGCCTCCCAGGTGTGTACAACACAATGGTGTGGTGGAAAGTCAGAAAAAGTGGCCCGGGAATGGGAAAAACTAGCTTTCTGTCAGGAAAAACCGGCTTTAGGAGAGAGAAAATTAGAAAACTGGTTTTTCAGGGGAAAAGGTGGCCTCCCACCGTCCTACCATCTCCCTAGTAATGAAAATTGGGTCCATACCAAAAATGAACCCTAACCGATGCAAAACGAGGGTTTGGGGGCAAAAATGCACGGTCCGGGGCCCCGAAAATAGGCTGTTAAGCACTGGAGGTGGCGTATGACCACGAAGGTGGTCTCCCAGGCCACAGTGTCCCTCTAAAGGGAGGAAGTGAGGTGTGTGCCAAAAACCAGAGCAAACGGAGGTAATTAGGCAGTCCCGAACCGAGGCGCACGGCTGACGGCTCCGAAAACTGGAAACTGGCCTCCAAACGGGAAAAATGGCCTACGACTACAAAACATAGCCTACGGCCACTGAGAGATGGTCTACGAGACCTCTCCCTCCCTTCAAGAAGAGAAAACAGAGAAAACAGGACCCAGTTTGCAAACCGAGGCAGAGCACAAAAGAGCCCGGGAGTCCGGAGGCAAGGCTTGCAACCGAGACTCTGGAACTCCAGAGTGAGCACAATATACAACATCACCGAGCGCTCAATTGGTGACATATGAGTCTTAAGGTCGGTCAAAAATGAGGTGTCTACACACTCTTCCTCAAATCATAACAATCAGGCACACAAAGACGGTTCTAAAATTTCAGCACATCATTCTCAACCACAAATCCTGGCCTCGGCTTTGAATCAAATTCCTCCGCAATCTTTTTCAGGTATTCATCTTCGCACTATTTCTGTTTGATTTCGTCAAGAATTGTAGGTTGAGCGGCAATAGCAGTTAACAGTCCATCTTGTTCAAGATCAGTCAACAATTCTTTTCGGTTGGATAGCAAACATGACAATTTCTCACTAGATTTCCGGCTCAAGGCATCTGCTACGGTATTAGCCTTTCTTGGGTGATACAAGATTTGCAAATCATAATCCTTGATTAGTTCCAACCAACGTCTCTGTCTCATATTCAACTCCTTTTGGGTGAAGAAATATTTCAAACTTTTATGGTCTGTATAAACCTCACAAGTTACCCCATACAAATAGTGACGCCATATTTTCAAAGCAAACACCACGGCTACCAATTCAAGATCATGTGTTGGGTAATTCTTTTCATGAGGTCGGAGCTGTCTAGAAGCATAGGCAATCACCCTTTCGTTCTGCATTAGTACACACCCCAGGCCTTTATAAGAAGCATCACTGTACACTTGAAACCCATCAGTACGGTTCGGCAAAGTTAAGATTGGTGCAGTCACTAACCTGGTTTTCAACTCTTGGAAAACTGCCTCTCTTTGTTCATTCCAGTCAAATGGCATATTTTTCTGAGTTAACTGAGTCAAAGGCAAGGCGAGCTTAGAAAAGTCTTTTACGAACCTCCAGTAGTAACCTGCAAGTCCCAAAAAGCTTCAGACTTCTGTCACATTTGTCGGTCTAGGCCAATCCATGATAGCTTCAATTTTCTGTGAGTCGACAGAAACTCCATCCTTGTTGATCACATGTCCCAAAAATGCCACACTGTCAATCCAGAACTCACACTTGGACAATTTAGCATACAATTTATTTTCTCTCAAAATCTGTAAAGTGGTTCTCAGATGGTTCTCATGGTCTTCCCTGTCTTTAGAATAAATCAAAATGTCATCAATAAATTCAACAATGAAGTCATATAGATATGATTTAAACACCCTATTCATAAGGTCCATGAAAGCTTCAGGTGCGTTAGTCATCCCAAACGGCATTACTAAAAATTCATAATGTCCATATCTAGTTCGGAATGCAGTTTTCTCTATGTCCTCAGCTCTAACCTTTAGTTGATGATACCCGGACCTGAGGTCAATTTTGGAAAACACTTGGGTACCCTGAAGTTGATCAAACAAGTCATCTATTCGAGGCAAAGGGTATTTATTCTTGATAGTCACTTTGTTCAACTCTCTGTAGTCTATACACAATCTTAAAGACCCATCCTTCTTTTTGACAAACAAAACTGGAGCACTCCAAGGCGAAGTACTCGGACAGATAAATTTCTTATTTAACAGTTCCTGAAGCTGGGTTTTCAATTCTTTCAATTCAGAAGTAGACATTCTATAGGGAGCCTTGGAAATAGGTTGTCCCTGGAAACACCTCAACGGTAAATTCAATTTCTCTATCAACTAAGTCCCCAGGTATGTCATTCGGAAACGCATCGGGAAATTCACAGACAACAGGGATTGTTTCTACAGTAGGACTGTCAGATGGTGTAGTCAGTATACAACACAAATATCCCCTACATCCTTTCCTAAGGAGCTTTACAGCTTTCATAGCCGAAATCAAGTACGGAGGTAAAACTACCCTATTCCCAATAAAGGTAAATTCAGGCATACCCGGTGGCCTAAGCACAATAGTTTTATTTGCGCAGTCTATGGTAGCATAGTATTTAGTCAACCAGTCCATCCCCAAAATACAATCAAAATGATGAATGTCCAAGGGTAGTAAGTCTACATACAACGTCATATCGCCAATCACAACATCACATGCTGGATAAACATGAGTACACATCATAGAATCCCCATATGGTGTAGATACGGATAACATGTATGTCATGAGTTCTAAGGGTCTAGTTAATTTTCGAGAAAAAGCATGTGATACAAAAGAATGTATAGAACCAGAATCTATCAATACACATGCATTTTGAGAACATAAAGGGAGTGTACCTGACACCACGACATAGGTGTTCGGTACATCACCGGGCACTAAGGCAAATACTTAGCCTTGTCTCAGAGGTTCCTTCCCAGTATTGGCTTTGACATTGGTTTTGGCCACAGAAGTGGATCCCGCTGAACTTGCTACAGGACGGCTAGTATTCTCATTCCTGAATGGACAATCTCTCAGTACATGACCTGGTTGGCCACATCGGTAACAAGCACCGGATACTCGGTGGCACACACCCCTGTGCTTTTTACCACAATCAGAACAGACCGGAAAAGACCCACTACTCTGACTCGAGCTATTAGTAGACCCTGTGTTTTGCTTCTTACTGGCAAAGGACCGGCCTCTTTTAAAACCAAACCCGGATCTTTTTCCTCTCCACTCATTTGTCGTAGTTGCTGGGGCCTTGCTTTGCTTCATAGCAGCTATAGTAGCTTCCGCCATTAAGGATCTGCCCAACACTTCCACATAAGTAGGCAATTTCAGTACGCCTACCCGATCGAACACCTCCAAATCTAATCCACCCTCAATTTTTTGTGTTTTCTTGTAATCAGTGTCCACCATATGTGGAGTAAACCGTGCCAGTTCGGTGAATTTTGTTTCATATTCTGCCACAGACATTCTCCCTTGCTTGAGTTCCTGAAATTCAGACACTTTTTGATCCCTGAAACATTGGGGAAAATACTTGTCGTAGAAAATAGCATTAAACTGTGTCCATGTCATATTCCCGTTGCCATTTCGGATCAGCAACCACCACCTTCGGGCTTCATCTTTTAGAGTGTAGGTGGCTAAGAGGACTTTTTGACTTTTAGAACAAGGAAACACTTCATACAGTTTCTCCATCTCAAGTAGCCATGTCTCAGCTTTCGAAGGTTCAATTCCACCATAAAATGTTGGCGGTTTCATTTTCATGAATTTCTGTGTCAGATTGATGATGTCATTGTTATCTACCTCGGCTTGTACCGGTGGAGGTGGATGGGGCAAAGGTTGTTGCCTTTGTTGTTGTGTCAAGGTTTCAGTCAATGCCGCTAACATTTGTTCCATTCGGCCCATGCGAGCCTCTGACGATTCACTTTCACCACTTCCCCTTGCATTCTCCATCTTACTATACAGACAGCAAATGATAATAAACACAGACATTATCGTATGCATTTCCTTCGGTTCATTTGATTCAATTGTACATATTCAGTTGTATTACCACACACTCACACATGCAGATAGAATGCCCCTAACTCTTACTAGGACATCCTAAGCTCATACGGACCTGTGTGTGCGGTAAAACACGTGCTCTGATACCACTCTGTCACGACCCAAACCCGCCCTGTAGGTTTGGCATCGTAACCAGCCAGTAATCTGTAGATTACCAAAGGCCTCTGTACAGATTAACAAATAATAAGGGGTTGCGGAAGCATTAATACATAATAGACAAGGTCCAATGAGCTGTGATAACGTACATGGGACATAAGATTTAAAATTTATTTATATACTTAAACATGCCAGTCAAAGTACACCGATATGTACAAGGTATTTACAAAATATACTTCCCAAGACCTGACTTAGCAAAACATATATAGAGACTAGCATGGAAATAAAAACAACAAAGGCATTAGATCTCAATCGGAACCTCCTCAGAAGGCACAACGGGTGGTTGACAAAACGGTATGGAAGGCCATCAACTTTGGCCCTGGTCCTATGCCAACTCACCTACATACATAATATAAACTGTGAGCGAAAGCCCAATGAATAATAACAGAGTAAAGGAGTTTCAATGAATGAGTCCATATAGATTCAGAAATCATAATTCATACATAAGTATATGTGATACATTCATTAGCACTCACAGACACAGTTGACCCATAAAGGGATGGCCATAAAGGCAAACAGTTGACTCACGTGCATGGAGACGATACAGTTGGCTCATGAAACGTACAATTGACCCTTAAAGGGACGTAAGGATCCATAAACAGTTGGCTCATGAGACGAACAGTTGGCCCATAAAGGGACGAAACAAAACATATTTGAGGCTAAGAATGTCACGAATACATTTTAGAAAACATTGGACAACCATTCATTCATACAAAAATATCATTTCAGAAAAACAGATCTTGTTTTATCATACAAAAAGTAGACACAGTTGATAATAACTTTACTAAGTTATTACTCAGAGTTGATCTTGAATTAGACAGGCGAAGTAGATAGGTCAAACAAGACACGGCACGCGACCTACATAGCATAAAACATATACACACTTGAAACACATGTTCTAAATGTATAAAATTCATGTCGCTGGCTCTTAGTGTGTTTCTAATCCCCTATCCTCATTATGGAGTCTTAAACATGGCCTAGGAATGCCTAGGATGGAATGAGGATGCAAAAATGCCTTAGAAAACATTTTTCAGAATTTTCAGAAAACAGGGGTCCCGCTTGAGCGTGGACTTTCCCGCTCGAGCGGTCTACAAAACAGGGCAAAAGTACTGGATGTGTGAAAATCACGCTCGATTGCGCGCTCGACACCCGCTCGAGCATAAGACACAAGGTCCCACTCGAGCGTAAATTACCCCGCTCGAGCGGACTGCAAAACATAACAAAGTGCTGGGAGCGCGAATTTCACGCTCGAGCGCCAGTAACCCCACTCGAGCGTGAGTTCAAAATCTGGAATTTCCAGATTTGAACCTCAAGCTCAAAACCAAGTTTCAACATACCAAATTCGATCCTTTTGGGCTAATTTTTCGGGAAACACTTCAAAACTCATAATATAACATGTTTCAAAGATCAATTTGAGAAATAAAAATCCAAAGGTAGTTTAATTAAAACACAATTTTCACAATAACTACAAAAACATGATGTGTATGAACATGCAAGTGTTCCATTGGATTCAAAGCTCCAAAATATAACCAAATGCAAGTTTAAACGCAAATTCATGATGAATTCATGGACTAAGGCTAAAATATGAGCTTGCATGCAAGATTTTCATGGAAATCAACCTTAAACTTCAAGGTGTGCACATGCATGCATGAGTTAAGCCTCTATTCAACAATCTACAACCAACTTATGATCTTAAGCTCCTATTCACCATGAACCATGCAACAATTAACTTGAATTCACAAACAAGAAGGTAAAAGTCCTGCCTTAGGTCTTGAATGCAAGATATGGGAGCTCGATTATACAATCTACACACCAATCCTTCAAATTTTCCAAGCCAATTCTCAAGATGAACTCAATTTCTCTCACTCTCTCACTCTAGTCGGTTTTGCTCAAGAAAAGGGCTGAGGAAATGTTGTGTGATCAAATGTAATTCAAGCCTCAAGGTGTTGTAGAGATAGGCCACTAAGTGGCAAAATGGTAGTTAAGTCCAACTTTTCTAATTCATCCATATTTAATCTAATTTAATCATACCAAATCACATTCAATTAAACATGCCATAAAATCACATAAATTCTAACTAGTACATAACACTAATCAATTTCAAAATCAAGTGCCGATAAGGCTTTCAATTCGCAGTTTAAAGCATAAGACACAAACAGATAATTTAACGGTCAACAGATAGATATGCATAAATCATGCAATACATATGCAAATTAATCTCAGATTCCATCTAAATTACTGTTAGGCATAATTACTCATGAATTAGCATTAATCAGAGGTCAGGGTTATTTCAGATATATATAGAATTGTGGACCTTTGATTAATTTCATTGATATACCTATAGTAGTTGTTGTGGATTGCAATTGAATTCCTTTGAATTGTGTTTAGATTTCGCAGTTGTTGTTAATTTTATTGTTCACTTGAGTGTTTCTATTTGTTTTGATTATTGCCTTACATATAGTTCTGTCATAGTAATTATGTAAGTTTTGGAGTAGCCATCGGAAAGAAATTTCTACTTGTTAAGCTTAAGTTAGTTGTTTAGCTTAACGGTCTTGATCTGAGACAAAAGTGGGAAAGCAAGCATTGATATAATGGATATTGTTTCTTTTCAGAAGTATTTTTGCTCTGTAGACTTTTCATTGCAACGTTTGCAATTATAATAAAGTATTTAATATTAGGAAAATAATTTGTGGTGGTGTAATTTCTCTAGTTTTAAATTTGACAAGGCACAAGGAAATGCATTTTTGTTCTCTTCTTAAATTCAAAACTAATTGCTACCCAGTTTAAAGTAAGCCCTTGCTATTTTTCTTAATTATGTAGGATTTTGTTGTAAAATATGAACTTAAACCAAAATTTGTTGATTGATTCACGACCTTTAGTTAGTTTTGAGGTGTATTTGTTATTCTTATTTGAGCTAAAAGATGTAACAAATTAGAAAGACCAGGGAAATTTATATGTTTAGAGATTAGTGTCGTACGATTCTACGACTTGATCCTACGATCCTAATGGTCATGATACGATCCTACCTCTGCTATGGTTTTTAATGCGATCCAGATCAATTTTAATTTTTTGGATCGTGGGATTGTACTGTCCTTTAATGCAAATCACAATTTTAACAACTATGTTTGGGCTACGTGAGATTTTTTTTGCTTGAAGCAAGGTGGTTGGAACTTCTTGGTGGTGGTTTGGAATCAATTGATTCTTTTATGAGTGTTTGAGATTAAGAGTTGGAGTTGGTAGATATATTCATTGATTTTTTGTATAGCATTGCTTTGTTTTTTTTTTTTTTTTTTAATTGTTGGTAGGTGTAGACGAGCCCGCGGGGGACCTCGGCTACAGTTCGGACTCCCTTTGTGTCGGTTCTGAATCTTGAACCAAAGAGTCCAAATCCGGCAAATCGTTTTGAAGAAAAACAGATTTTGAAAAGTAGTGCCAAACATGGACTGCTTTGCCAGATACAGAGTCGCCACCTAAATATTTTTTTAAAATGGGAAATTTAGGAAACCCTGACTCGGTGCCGAAGGCCACGTGTCCGTCATCACCAAAGTGATCTTGGCTCGGGAGCTTGGGTACGATCGGGGAAGGTCAGCTATGAGCACCCCCTTTCGCCCCGTCTGAAGACCGGCCTCTACTAACCGTGATATCTGATTTTGAAAACTTTATGCGTTCTTATTCCAATTATTAACCTAGAATTACTATGTGACGCGCACAACACAAAAGTATAGACTAGATCGCCTAATTTGGAAACAAACATTGCATATCCGTTTTGTCTCGAAAAACGTGTTGTTTTGTTTTGCTACTCGTAAGTAGGCTAAAATACGGATTTCGATGAGTTGTTCCAACTCAGGCAATCCAACCTTCACCCACAGGCATTCAAACAGTAATATCACATAAGCATTTAGCCGCATGGTAAGCATACTCTCATGGCAAGACATTCACACGCATGTGGTATGCTAAAGCGTAAAATACTTACATCGTACTCCGCGCCAAAACAATAAA
Source organism: Camellia lanceoleosa (assembly GCA_025200525.1). Classification (NCBI taxonomy): domain Eukaryota; kingdom Viridiplantae; phylum Streptophyta; class Magnoliopsida; order Ericales; family Theaceae; genus Camellia; species Camellia lanceoleosa. The sequence continues at coordinate 2,491,174 of CM045761.1, read as the reverse complement.
CTAGTTAGCAAACATGCATGTCCTAGTTCATGTTAAATGGCTAATGCGTCGCATACAGGGTTGTAATCTAAACAGGCTCGGCTAACCCTAAAGATGGCATGTGAAATGCACTTTATTCGATGCACGTATTCAATTTGGAATTGAAAGTACGATGCAGTTTGCATGATGTGCCGAGCCCGATGCATGTAAACAAATGCATGAATGCACGCATGCATTGCATGAGGTATGCTAAAATAAACGTGCCCTAATCTACCATCATAAGCAGGTAAATAAAAGGGAAGAAAGACGTGGGGTTGGAAGACATACACACCCACGCACACTTATTACAAATTTGCCCTCACACGGAGGGACCAAAAGAATATACAGTCCGAATAATAAATGAATTTAATTATTACAAAATTCTAATTACTTAATAAATTAAATGCAGAATAGGAAAGGTCGCAGCCCCGCCTCGGGATGCGCGAACGATGCATGCTCGAATCCGACTTGCCCGGAAAACCCGGGCCATAGCACTGCTGCCTCTGTTTTTACTGCCTCGTCTCTCCAAAAAAAAATACCAAAGTCCCAGGAAACCTTCCTTGTATTTTACTGAGTGCCACCGGCTGGAGGAAACTACCACCGGCTGCAAAATAGTCTATCGGCCAGCAATACAGTGCCGGTCGGCACTTTTTCCTGCCGGTCGGCACAAAATTTCTGCAGAAGACAGTTTTGACAGCAACAGCAGACCAGCAGTGCAAGGCATAGAATTTCTAGGCAAATGTATGCATGGACACACTCCCTATCATGTAATGAACTCAAGGGAGCATGGCCCTCGACCCCCGGGCCATCAATCACGCATTTCAATGCATGATGGCCCGAAAGCCAAGTTAGCAACTTTGATATCAAATGGAATGCAAGCACAAAACAAATCAAAGGGCCCCAACCCCTGTCATGATTGGTCAAGAGGCAAGGGATGCATGCTCAATGAAATGCAACCTAGGCATGGCGGCTAAGTATGCAACATGAACATGCAAATGAGCAATGTATGCTAGGCTCGCAACCTAAGCATGTAAACAAACATGGCATGCAACAACATGCAACGATGGACTTAAACTAACATGGATAACTCGCAAGCATGCCAAAATCAGCGGCCATGAGATGAAAATGAGATGCCTCAAAATCGTGCACAGACGCATAAACCGAGGAAATGGCATACATAATGCAATATGGACTTACACTAACATGAGAGAGCCTCAGCCACACCCACATAAGAGGCCGTTAGATGAAAATAAGATGTTTTGAAATCGTGCACACGCATAATCGAGGACCGCGCTTCTGACGCGAAATGGCACTCTAATGAGACATGGCATAACATGGAATATGGCATACAAAACATGCAAATTTCAGCAGCGAAATGAGGGGCAAAACAGCCCCGAAACATGGCAAAATGGAACCAAATGCATGGAATCGCTCCCGAAATGCAAAACTAGGTACATGAAATGGCTTATGGCTATATCAAATATGCAAGATATGAACATGAAGTATGAAGACAGCAGCTAGAAAGCCCCAAAATATGCATGTTCATAGTACAAAGCATGGCAAGACAGTAAGCACAAGTGGGACTAACATGGCATGCAAAAATGGCTCCTCAAGGGAGGCAATGAGGCAAGTGATAGATACAATGCTCAAAAAGAAAAATGTCCTTCTACAACACTGAAGAGGGACCAAAAATATGAACATTTACAGTAGATGACAAGTCCCAAAACAGTATACACACATGCTCAAAATGCAATGCAAGATTAAGGCCCACAAAGGGGTATAACATGAAGTACCAAAAGGATGCACCAAACAGCCAAATACCCTTCATGAGACATGTAGAGGGGGTCAAACTAAGACCCTTTTCAGGCCTGTCGAAGACCCAAAAACAGAAGCATGGTAGGCTAAAAAGACATGCAAAAAAAGGGGACCAAAGAGGGGTAATGAAGCAAGTCATACATGGGGGTCCCAAACAAGGTTGAGCCCTTCTTCAATGTTGAAGAAGGGATCAAAAAAAGCCTCTTTAAAGTTTATATCGAAGCCCAAAAATACTTGTAAATAGGGCTAAACAATGAAGCTAAAAAAATGCAAGTTTAAGGGAAATGGATGCTTACCCTTGAAGACTACCCTTTTTGTTGCTTCTTGGCTTGAGTTGTAGCACCTTTGGCCTCTGAAAAACTGCTCCAAGCTGCTGTGATGGAGTAGTGGTGGTGGTGCTATGGATTGGTGAAGAAATGGCCAAGGATTTGAGAGGTTTGGAGGTTGGAAGTGTAGAGAGAGAGAGATTTCTTAGAGTGAGAGGCTCCCAAAAACTTGATCTTTTTTGTTCTAACCTTCCCCATATGAGATATAGGGTTCTATATATATCAAAACAAGAGCTTTTGGTCGAAATATCCCAATTGGAAATATCTAGTACAGTGTATAGCAAAATATCTGTCAAAAATCTGAGTTCTGGGCACTTTTGGCCGGCCGGCAATCTTTTGTGCCGGTCGGCAATATTTTGTGCCGGTCGGCAGCCGGTAAGGTCAAAAAGTACCGGTGGAAGTCCAGATTGAAGCCCCGGAAGTTAGCTTTCCAATGGCGCAAACCTTGCATTAAAATTCCTTCTGTGGAAAAAGTTATGCCAGTTTCCGTAAAGCCGCGCAGATTCGGTCCAACCGGACTTCAACCAACCATATCTCCTCCCCGCGGATTTGAACTTAGGAGATTCTTGAGTGAAAAATGAAGCCCTGGAAGTAAGGTTTCCAATGGTGGTGGCCCCATATTTTAATTCCTCTTGTACAAAGAGTTACACCTGTTTCGGGGAAGCCGCGCAGACTTTTCTCCTTCAGATTCATCTTGAACCCCTCCCAAACTAGTTTTCTCCCCTCTTCTCCTCTTTTCTTCAACTTCAAACCCCTAAGTAAGATGTTTTGAAAGATTTTTCAAAGATTTGATCTCTCTTTCATTCATCTCCCATTTTGTCCTTGCTCGGTTTTAAAAGCCTTAACATTTACCGAAATGCGAGCATCGGAACATCGTGGGAATTTAATTTCAAAAATGTTTTGAAAGAGAGGGTTTTAAGGTATAAAAACCATCAAAAATAATTTTGGTCCACAATGGGGTATGAAGTTGAGATTTGCCTCTCTCCTTGCCGAAGAAACTGAACATGTGCACTGCAAACCTTTCTTCACCAAGTAAACCATCAGTAACGCCCAAGTCTTGAGGGCGGTCAAAAATGGGGTGTCTACAGTAGGGTAGAGAGGAGTTGTGTAATGAGAAATGTACCAATTATTTATACCCATCCATGTACATACTTATTTGTGTTGACTATTTTCTGTGTCTTTGCTCGGTTAAGAGTCTCTATCTTTTACATGATCCCACACTTTGGATTTCTCGCTAGATCAAACAATTGCTAAGGGACATGACATGATGATGGGGTTCGGTCCACTACTTCCGACAAAATCTAAAAGGTATAATGGAGAGAGTTCAACAAGAACGCAAGATTGAGCTCAAGCATACCCAACTGTGAGTAACTAACACTTACCAATTTTCCCTGATATTGATGCAAATTATTGCCATTGGAATATTTAGGCTGAAGGGATTTCCCCTAGCATCCAACTTTTGTGTTTCTCTTCTAGTTCTCACTCTTATATTCAAAGACATTTTGTATATATTACTTACATCTAGGAACAATGAATGAATTCGTTAATTGATATGCATACCTTTGCAGAAACTCTACTCTAATACAGAGCTCAACAATTAGTACAAAATATGCATTGAAAATGGCAACTATTCCTGATTTAAATATGGACTGTGAAGCCATCATGGACAAGTAAGAAAAAACTGATAACCTAGAAAACGATAATAAAATTGATCCATTCAATAAATTTCTAGCAGTAAGGCCATCTACTCCGGTGAGTTTTGGGAGCCTAAAATTTGGTCCATTAGGTAAGATTTATCTGACAATGCACGACAACCTTTCCCCCCTTCTTAATCTTATTTTATTTATTGTTTTCTTTCTTTCAGTTTGAATAGTTTTGAATTTGGTTGTTGTTTAGGGACGATTTGCAAATCCCTTCTTTGCCATACTTCTCAGCCTATGACTATGCCTATGCTCAAGGACATGGACAAGGATTGCCTCCAATGGTGCAAGTGCGTTTTCAGAGTGTTATCAGTCAGCTTTTTCAGCATGTAAGGGGCTATTTTCTTGGTTTTCTGTTCTACTCTGTTGTTGGTTTGTTTGTTTTCTCTTCTAGTATTTAACACTGCCTTGCCTTGGTGTTTTAATTGGACTCCCAAGAGGATAATATGTTGTGGTGGAGCTGTGGATGATGAAATGGCAAACATTATAGTTGCTTAGCTTCTCTATCTTGAAACAAGGTCTCTTCTAATGATAGTAGCCATTGGAACTATAACTTATTATGCAAATAGTTTTTCAAATTCTTCATCATTTAGATTACTTAATTTGTCTATAACACTACTAGAAATATGACTTTTTGCGTCTAATTTTTTACGACCGATTGTATTTCTCCTAGTTGGCTGGTGGGACAGCATTACAACAACATAAGTCTCATAGATTGCTATTATAAGTTTCATAGAAAACAACATGAGCAGTTCATGTTTCTCCTAATTGGATGGGAATCTAGTATTTGTGATATCCTGTGAAATTATAAGTCTCATAGATTGCCCATTACCTAGATTGAAATATATTCATTTTGTCCTTATTTCTGGGTTAAGAAAGATCTTAACCCTTAATGGGCCTTAACTATTGTTTTGAGAAACTTCTCGTTTTGATGTATTTAATTGTTCCCGTTTTAGGTTTCTAGTGTTTGAAGACATAGAAAATGAAACCCTGAAGGTGCATCTGAATGGTAACTTTTGGAACGCAAAATTTACATGTTTGCCTAATTTGATTATGTTATCAAAGTTTGGCTCTTGGTAGATCGTCTTCAGACTCCCTTGAATTGGAGAACAAGGCTACAAATTGTCATTGGTGTGGCAGCTACACTAGTAAGTTGTAAAGCTGCATGTTGTCGTACTCATATTCAAATAAAAAGATGTCAAATCTTTTTTTTTTTTTTTTTGTTGCAATGATAAATTCTATGAGAGGATAACCTGTGTTTACATAAATACCATAGCCAAGAAGCGAAGTCACTATAACATCTACTTATAAGGGAAAGTCTGCTTACATGGTCCAACATTTGACATAGGGATTCTAACACATTCCTTTGTCTGATAAATCTGAAAGACTATTTGGAGTACTTTGGGAGCTTCAAATGCTCAATGCACTTCTATTGTTGGGCAAATTATGCCCGTGGTCTCTATATTTTGTTTTAATAATTTTTTTTTTAGGTGAATAAGACATTAAAGCCTTTAATAATTGAAAGTTAAGAAACTTGACTTAATGGCATGATCCCACTTGAAAACTTTTCTATTCCAATAAATTCAATCTTAAATGTGGTCATACTTTTTCTTTATTTACATGTTAGTTGGAGTTACCTGGAACATCATTTACTTTTCTAAATCAAATAATGTGGTAATTATTTGCATCATGTTTCTTGGTCCTTTTGTATGTTATTGAATTGCCCCGCTCTTTGATTTTTCTCTACAAATCTTTAATATGGATCCTGACGACCTTATGGTGACTGATTTTAACTAGATAGAAATTGTCAGCAATTCACCAATATGTTTGTATTGAATATTTATTGTTTAGCACCTGAGTTCTACATCTGAGGCATCTTGGATAATAAGCTATTCTATAGAAATTTTGATTTAGTCAGTGATGACTTGGTGATGGTGATTGCAGCTTCGCATGGCTTGAACTCATGAGTCACAGGAGTTTTATGCCTAAGTTGCTTATCATCAACCCTCCAAAAGGCTAGCCTCATGTTCAATGTTTGCTGGTAGACCTGTTCAAATTCATGGAGCCATACCCGCGTAGTGCTGAACTGGGAGAAACAGTTTGCTTCTTCTCAGGTCTCAAAATTGGAGCCATATGTGAGTTATTACAACTAAAAACTTGGGAAAAGTTCTTTTATGAAAAAAATACAATCCAGATAGAATGCACTAAGGATGACATTTCGCATTTGAATGCAACTGGAAGGGTTCACATCACAGAAGCTGAAATGATAATCGCAAAGGAATTCGGGAAAATCATGAAGCAGCACAAGCAACACCCTCAGAGTGCCTTTGTATAGAACATGATGTCTGAATTATTGTCATTGCTATTCCTAGAGTGCTTCATTACACTTTTATGTTTCTTGTTTTTTTGTTTTTTTTTTTGTTTTGTTTTTTTGCGACGGTAACAAGATGGTTGCCAAAAATATGTTAGTGTTTTTCTTTGTTTTTTTGCGACGGAAAAATAGTGGTTGCCATAAGTAGTTCAAGCAGTCGTGAATAATTTGCGACCATTGCTTTGCCATCGCAAAAAGTATTTGCCACCCCTACATTCGTGATCCCCATTTGCCGTCGCAAGGGCCATCGCAAAAGGTCTTTTGCAACTGTTTTTTTATTATTTGCGACGGGTTATAGCGGTTGCAAAAAGTACTTTTTTTAGTAGTGTATATAAGGTCCTAATTAAACTTATAGGCTCGTTTTTATGACTCTTGTCTGAGAATTGAGAGAGAAGAGAGGAGAGCTCAACATATTTAGAGAGAAAACAAAGAGCTTGTAGAGAATTGTGGAAGATTCAAGGGTTAGAGCTATAATACACTTGAATTTACACATTAGGTATGAGATTCATCCTAAATTCTTAAAATTGAATCATGTAGAAACTAAGTTCATGGAGTTATAGGATCATTTGGTTGAATTTGAATAGGTTGAGCATGAGTTGTTATGAATATGATGAGTTGGAGTTGAATTATGTACATGCATGCATAATTTGAGTTAGAATTCATGAAATTCCTACATGCATGGCACATTTACACATTAATTTGGAGAATCCTTCATGCTTTCATGCTTCTCATGTCACTTGATTATATTTTGAACATGTTTTGAAGAAGTGTACACTCAAATTGAGTTAAACTTATTTTATAATTTGAGGTTGAAGTCTTTGGTTGGGAAATTACCATGGTTTTGAATAAATGGGTTCAAATTGGAAGTGTTTTCATGTTATATAATGATTCTCCATGTTTTTGTACCAAAAACCCAAGATTTGAGGCTTTGAATACCATGTTTGAACTTCAAACACAATTCTGGAAATTCCAGAATTCGTGCTTTATGCTTGAGTGTGAAAATCGAGCTCGCAGAAATTTTGCAAAATTTTATCGTCCGCTCGAGCGACCGAAGTCACGCTCGAGCGATGACCCTTTTTCCTCAGCCTTCTGTTCTAGCGACTGTCGATCGGGAATTTCATGTAACCAGTACTTTTGCAGACTGCTCGAGCGACGAAAGTTACGCTCAAGTGACCACCCTTGTCTTTGAACCTCCGCTCAAGCGAAGGAAGTCACGCTTGAGCAGAGACTCTGTTTTCAGCAGCTTTTGACCAACTCTTTTAAGTGCATTTTTGTGTCCTCATGCCACTCTGTGTATTCTTAGGCACCATTTGGACTCATGTAATCTTAGAATGAGATAGAAACACATGAGTAGAATTAAAGTAAAATGAATTGGTGCTTCAACTCTACTTCTGTTATGTGTCTTGTTTAGGTGGACGACCGAGGCTTAGTGACAACTCAAACCACTGTGAGTAGTAGCTTTATAAAGATATGTTCAAATTATCTTTACTTTCAAAAATGCTATTACTATCAAAATGGACATGTGATTGATTGAATGAATTATTAAAATAATTTGATAATTGATAGCATGGCTTATCGAAACGTTATTTCCTTTTAATGAATGAAGTTTTGTTTTGAAATGGTTTTATGACATCCATCGAATGTAGGCCCTTGCCTGGGGGTAACAATACCAAGGGTATTGACCCTTGCCTAGGGGAGATTAATACCAAGGCCATAGACTCTTGACTGGGGGAGATTAATACCAAGGCTATTGACCCTTGCCTGGGGGAGATTAATACTAAGGCCATTGACCCTTGTAATGATAACGAACTTCATTCATATAACCTCTTTATTTTGTTATTACTCATTGAGCTCTAGCTCACTATTTATTTTTATATATATGTAGGTGGGCAAGCCAAACCACAGAGTTAGGAAAGCCTCGAGTTTACCCAGGTCAGCCTTTTGTGGAACTTCCAAGTGAAGTAATCAGGCTCGGGTGGAGCCATGCTTGTCGAACCCCTTTTTGTGTGTTTTAATGGTTTTGTATTTGTATGTAGTTGGGGTTGTATTTTGTAAGACATGGCTTTGTACTTATGATAAATGTACTTTTGGAACAAAACTTTACTCATTATACTAGTTCTCTACATACACGCACAGCTTGATGGATAATTTCTATGTCATTTTAAACTTTCGCTAAGCCCCATACCTTATATTAAGTGATTGGTTCATATAGAGGCCATAGGTAATCAATGATTCCTGGCCGGTCATGACGCTAAACCTATAAAGGCTGGTTTGGGTCCTGACAGTTTTTGTGGGAATCATGTTCAATTTATTACAAGCATATATGTCCAGCCCCAGATTTGTTTGATTTTTATATGATCTATTTGATTCATCTCAGATCATCCATCTTGTTGATCAAAAATGTTATTCTATTTAAATTTCTTTATACATTTTTGTTTTTGTGGGAATCATATTTTCTTTTTGTGGGTTTCTTGTGTATATGAGCATGTTTTGCTTTTTATGTATGTTATGTTTGATTGCCCCAGAATTTTTTTTTTTTTTTTTGTGGGAATCATGTCCTGTTTCCTATACACATGTATGTCCAGTCCCAGATTTGTTTGATTCATCTCAGTCCCATATGTTTTTTAGAAATTAAAATGTTTTATATTTTTTTGTTATTTAAATATGTGAATCCGTGGTTCTAAACCAACCCAATCTGTGTTTAAACGAATTGGTTCCACGATTTAAATGGATTGGATTGGTTCCAATTTTTCAGGAATTGTAGATAACGGATTGGTCCTAGTTTTACCCCAATCCGAACCATGCTCACCCCTAGTCCATAATGCCTAAATTAATGAGGAGTTATGGGTCACATAAGTAGCCCAATCATGACATATAAATAATATATCAAAACAATACATAATGGGCTTCTAATGGACTAATAGATACCTGAGTCATGTATGTAATCTACACTTGCTCCTTTCTTGCACCCGTGGATTGGATCCATTCCTGCAAGTTATAGCCAAATTCAATAACATACTTGCTTCAAAACTTTTCCATCTTCTCTCCTCTAGTCAATCTGAAACTCTCCATATTCTCATATGATAACTTCTCATTAAACCCTAATTAATTACACAAATATATATTAAAATAGACTAACAAATTTTATATATGAATAGAATTTTATTTTCTTAATAATGAAGTTCTTACCATGGTTTTAAAAATCGGACCGGATCAGCCAGTTGAACCGGGCCAAGAAGCACGGATACTCTTTTTTGCTAGGAAGCATGGATCTCTTCAAGGGTCTCTTTCTTGCTAGGAAGCACGGATACTCTGAAACGGCCTCTGTACGTGTATCAAATATGTATCGGATACGGATACGCATCCGATACGGCGGGATACGTATCAGATATAGCAAAGAAGTATCCCATTTTTTTTAAAATTTTTTTTGAATTTTGGATACGTTTGGGATACGCGAGGATACTTCAAGGATACGTTTGGGACACTTTCGGGCTACGGCGGGGTGAAAAAATAATTTTGAAACGTATAATTGGGGTCAAAGTGTAAAATAACAAAACTATATCTAAAATAAAACAAAAAAATCAAACAGACCCTACCTAGAGGAGTCAACGAACAGCTGCAAGAGAGTCATCGAACAACTGCAAGAGAGTCGTCGTCTCTGAATCGTGAACAATAACAAGTCGCCGTCCTCGTTCTCGTCCTCGTCATTGATCAAGGTTTGTCACTCTCACTCTCCTTCTCTCTTGTTCTCACTGTGTCACTCGATCTCGCTCTCTCACTCTCTCTCTCTCCGTCTCATTCAATCTCACTCACTCTCTTTCTCTCTCTCTCTCTCTCTCTCTCTCTCGCTCAATCTCACTCTCACTGTACTAATACTAACACCTTTGATTTTTTTTTTTTTTTTTTTTTGCAGCTTAGCTAAGCCACTGTGAGGTATTTTTTTACCCCTTAATTTGAATTGCATTATGGTTGTTATGGGTGATGATGCTATTTTGTTGGAATTGCTGAAATATAATTGAATTGGTGAATTTTTTTTGGGATGTTCATGCCAAAAGATAACTACATTATGTTTTGTTTTATTTCTTACCAAATTCATAAATTCTAGGAAATGAGTTTGGGTACGGGGAACAAATTGAAGTTATTGACCTTGAAGACTCTTAGTTTTATAGGAATCTTTCTTTTTTATCAAGTTGTCTTTTGCTTTAGGTTTTATTTGTATACATACTACATTATTAAAAATTAGAAAAATAATATTTTTTACGAACGTATTCCCGCCGTACCCGTATCCTAGTTTTCAACTTTTTTTGTATCACCGTATTTGTATCCGTATCGTATCGTCTCGTATCGTACCCGTATCTTGTATCTGTATCTATGCTTCCTAGCTTTCTTGTGAAGAATCTCATTGAGAGCTTGAAAATATTGTGAAAGTCTCACCCTATTTATATATAAAAAAAATGTCTTCAAAAAGAACTTAAGAAACCCACATAAGATTCAATTATAATATTTGAATCAAATTTATTGGAGAGAGAGTTGAAATTTTAATATCCTTCCAAAATTAATCATATTCTTTCAATCAAATTATTTTAATCAAAATAGTTTGGAGGAAATATTGAACGTTTGGTTTCCCTCCAAAATTAAAACCAGTAAACTATTTAAATATTTATGATGTTTTTATTTTAAAACTAAGAAAAAATTAGAATAAATATTTATATACAATTTTAGTGAAATTACAAACACGCCCTCAAGGTTTTGACTAAAATACGAATTCCCTCTTGAGGTTTGAGAAATTACATCCAATCTCCTGAGGTTTATATTTGCACAACAAATTGCCCATTGAGGTTTATATTTGCACAACAAATTGCCCCCTCATTTGTTATGTAAATATAAACCTCATGAGGCAATTTGTAATTTTCCAAACCTCAGGGGAGAATCCACATTTTAGTCAAACCTCGAGGGGGTGTCAGTAATTTACCCATAATTTTAATACATATTTTTTATTTATATATAATTTTTTTTGATAAATTATATTTATATATATTTGAAAAAATTAGAATAAATATTTAAAATAAATATTTGTATATAATAGAAATATTTATATATAATTTTAATATATTTATAACATAATTATGACATTACGGTTTGATTCTGGTTCAACCAGGGTTGAACTGGTGACCCATTCGTCCAATTTCTTTTTCGGTTTGCTTATCGATTCGGATTTTATAACATTAGTTCTTACCTTCCTCCAAGAAAGGAATGCACATGAATTGTGTGGAAACAAATGATGTTCACTCATGTTTTTTTAGAAGTACGGAGAAACTAGTTTTAGTTGGCATCTCCATCGAAAGATGAATTCATATTTCAAAACAATTAAGTGATTTACAAAAATTCTCAGGAAAGTTTGAACCTTTTTTATTTGTAATGTGTTTGAAGGAAGGTAGTATAAGGGGGAGGCTATGAAGCATGGGTACTTCAAAAATGTTACCGTACAAGTATTGGGTACTTACCGAAAGTCTTGAGTCGTGGCTATTATAATCGCTGTAACATGCCCATGAGGGACCTCGACTCTGATTCGGACTCCCTTTGTGTCGGTTCTGGATCTTGGACCAAAGGGTCCAAATCCGGCAGATCCTTTTGAAGGAAAAAGCAGATTTTGAAAAGTAGTGCCAAACATGGATCGCTTTGCGGAATCTGAGTCGCCACCTAAATATTTTTTTAAAATGGGAAATTTAGGAAACCCTGACTCGGTGCCGAAGGCCACGTGTCCGTCATCACCAAAGTGATCTTGGCTCGGGAGCTTGGGTACGATCGGGGAAGGTCAGCTATGAGCACCCCCTTTCGCCCAAATCAAGACCGGCCTCTACTAACCGTGATATCCGTTTTTGAAAACTTTATGCGTTCTTATTCCAATTATTAACCTAGAATTACTATGTGATGCGCACAACACAAAAGTATAGACTAGATTGCCTAATTTGGAAATAAACATTGCATATCCATTTTGTCTCGAAAAACGTGTTAGATTTTGCTACTCGCAAGTAGGCTAAAATACGGATTTTTAATGAGTTGTTCCAACTCAGGCAATCTAACCTCCACCCACAGGCATTCAAGCAGTTTATCACATAAGCACTTAGCCGCATGGCAGGCATACTGTCATGTTAACATTCACACGCATGCGATATGCTAAAGCATAAAACTTACATCGTACTCCGTGCCAAAAACAACAACCCGGTTAGCAAACATGCATGACCTAGTTCATGTTAAGTGATTAATGCATCGCATACGGAATGTAATCTAGACAGACTCGGCTATCCTAAGCATAGCACATGAAATGCAACAACTATCACGTATTCAATTTGGAATTGAAAGTACAATGCAGTTTGCATGATGTGCCAAGCCCGATGTATGTAAACAAATGCATGAATGCACGCATGCATTGCATAAGGCATGCTAATTTGAATGTGCCCTAATCTACCGACATAAGCGGGTAAATAAAAGGGAGAAAGAAATGGGGGTTGGAAGACATACACCCACTCACACACACTTATTACAAATTTGCCCTCGCTCGGAGGGACCGAAAGAATATACAAATTAATTAACTACGCAAGCTAATTAAAATATTACAAATCAACTAAATTAATTAAATAACATAATTAATCTAATTAAACAGTAAATCGCCTCGGGATGAGGGCCAAATGCAGCACGCGCTCGGGACTGGCTCGGAATCGCACTGTCATGCATGATTTGCCTCTGTTTCCTCTGCTATCCTCCTCTGAAGATTGCCAAAGTCCCAGGAGTGCCTCTCAGGGCACTGGGGAGTACCACCGGCTGGGGTAGAGCACCACCGGCTGAAGAAGGAGGCGACCGGCACCAGATGAAGCCATCGGCTGGCAATTGGCTGCCGGTCGGCACTAAATAGTGCCGGCCGGCACTTAACACCTGCAGAACCTGCAACTCACAGCAGCAGAGGACAACAACATGCATGGCAATGTGATTCAAGGTATTTATGCACTATACACACCCCTTATCATGTTATTGACTCAAAAGGGCATGTGCCTCGATTCCCGGACCACCAATCACGCATTTCCATGCATGATGGCCCAAGGAACAAAGTGTGCAACTTTGATTTCAAATGCATGCAACCAAATAAACACACAAAAGTGCCCAACCTCTATCACATTTCACTTCAAGAGGCCAAGCATGCATGCTCATGTGATGCAACTCTAAGCATGTTATCTAACATGCAACATGGATTTATGCAAGCAAGCTAAACATGTTAAGTATGCAACCTAAGCAAAGAGGCATACAAGCCAAGCAATGGAGTGGACTAAAACATGAATTAGGCTACTCCTAATTGGCCTAAAATCAGTGGCCAAAGTGCCTAGAAATGGAGACTAAACACACACACACACATGCAAGTGTTATGGTCTAAGCCTTAAGCATGAATATGTCAACTTCCAAGCACACTTGAAGATACTAAACAAGGACAATGAGCATGCATTGTAAAGCTCTGAAAATCGTGTAAAGCATGGTCCTAAACCAAGTCGAAGATAGACCAAACAAAGCATGCAAATGGTCCAAGCATTAAGGCAAGCCAATGAGGCTTTGAACCACACCTAGCACAACCACTCATGGCAATACTTAAGCAACTAAATCAGAGTTTTAACACGTAAAACTAAGCCCAAAGGACCACCTAGATAACATCTAAATGACTCAAATACAAAGGCATGCAAAATGGCCAAAACACGGAGCATTCAAGACATGCTTTCAAAGCGTTAAAGGGGCGACTAAGGTAAGCATACAAGCACACCAAAAGGTCTGAAATAGCACGCTAGGTGATTCCGAACCATCAACAATGAAGCAAGCATGGCATGCTACACCTTTATGCTCTTGAGGCCAACAAGCCAAATGTAAAGAGACTATATGATGCATGCCAAGATTGACCAAGACAACTTAGGACAGAGCTAAAACATGTCAAAATAAGCATACAAGCTTCATGGATCTAGGCCTAAAACATGCTAGAAAGAAGGCATACAAACCTAGAGCAAGTTAAGGCAATACAAGGCATTACAAAGCAACCATGCAAAAACATGCAAGGAGTACTAAAACCAACTTAGAAACATGTTATATCATGGCAATATAAGCATGAAAAACAAACCAAACATGCTCAACACACAACCAAACATGGTGCTCCTTTGGAGGCCAAAACTTGCCCTTTTCAAGGACATCAAGGAGAGGGGGTGGCCCTCTCCTTTTGGAGACTTTATGGCACCATTTCCACCACTAAAATCCCTCAAGATTTCAGTGGTGGAGAGGCCCAAGCACCAAAGTCTCGGAGCTCTCACAAAATGGCCTAAAATGGGGCCTTTTCAAGGCTTAAAGGGGGTCAAACTTCCCCAAAGTGCAAAACACTCTTAATAAACAATAAAGAGGGTTAAAAAACAGAACTTTTATGTGTTAAAGACCAAGCACAAAAACAACTCTAAGCTAGGTAAAAACAAGGTGCAAAAATGGGGTAAAAAGAGGACTAGTGTCTTACCCTTGTAGACCTCTTCACCAAGCTTGATGTTGTTGCTTCCTTGAGCTCCAAACCAGTCAAAAATCTCAAGAACAAGCTCTGATCTTTGAGAATATCAAGAAAAGGTGAAAGACTAGGTGTTTAAGTGCAATAATGTGAACTAAAACACCTAGAACACAAAGGAAAAGAGAGAGATAGGATGTGTATCTATCCTAACCCTAAAAAACAGAGCTTGGTCTGTCTAAGAATGTCTAAAAATTTTCTAACCCTAAGCCAAGAAGAGGAGTGGTCCTCTTATAGGCAACAAAGCTTGCAAAGCTTACAAGCTAAGCTAACTAAGGGGGGCATCCCTCCATACACGTGTATGGAGGGGAACCAAGACTATACAGCTGTCTAAAAATATCTCATAAAGCAGCTGTAAAGTGGTCGGCAGGGCAAAATGGTCATTTCGCCAAAAGGAGTGCCGACCGGCAGAAAATAGTGCCGACCGGTACAATATAGTGCCGATGGCAACACCAGCCAGCCGGTGGCCTCTAGCCACAGCCGGTGGTATGTGGGGATGCCTCACAAATCATTCCCTGCCCCTCTAGGGCAAAACACAGGTGTCTGGTGCAAAACCGGACACAAAACGGTCAAGTTCAGAGGTCCTGAGGCAAGGCGCGCGAGCTGAGAACTCCGGGAACTCCAAACGAACACGAACATGGATAATCACCGAGTGTTCCAACGGTGACGTCCAAGTCTTGAGGACGGTCAAAAATGGGGTGTCTACACACACATACCGGTTATGCCAAAAATGCACTGGGAATGTTCTATACGATCAATATAATGATGGGTACGTAATGGGTACGCCATGGTTACATTTTTGGTTACTTTGGGGGTAAAAAATGAGATTTTTTACAAATTAAAGGGTACCAGAACAATTTTGTTGGTCTATTTTAAAGAATTATATAAATTTGGGGTACTTTTGTAATAAACAAAACTTGAAACAAATGAAAATTAGGGCTCTACTCTATTCCATTCGATTGTCTTGAAATAGAGAGAGAGAGAGAGAGACTCCCAAGAGCTGAAGAACTCCTGCCTGCGAAGCTATTGAAGAGAATCGAAGAACTTGCAAGATAATCGAAGGTGCAGATCGATTCTATTCTTCAAAGATCACATTCCGGTAAGTTCATCTTCGATTCTTCATCGTCTTCTTCTTCGATTCATTTTCCTCTTCTTCTTTGTTCTGTCAAGATCCAGATTTTCCAATTCAAAATTTCAGTTACTATAATCATTAATTTTGTATTAGTTCCATTAATTTTATTACGTCACATTAAAGTCTCATTGATATTGTGGAGATATCATAACATTTAGACTCTTTATTTATTGTAGGGTTGTTGTTGTTCCAAAGTATTCATTCTTATCAAAGACATGGGACACATTGGTGTTGTGGATCGGGGGCACACCAGGGAACACACACAAGCAACAACACAAGAGATTTAACGTGGTTTGGCAAGTCGCCTACGTCCACGGGCAACGGATTCACTATATTGAACAAAGAAGAATTACAACACTCTCTGAATAATTCTCTCTCTCTGTATTCACTCTCGTTAGCTCACCTCACTGTCAAGCTCACCACACTCTATCAACTCTCCTTAGCCTCTCTATATATACACATTACAGATGCAGGTGGAGAGGCTTTCAAGTGAGCTAGCTGCCAGCCCACTTTTCTTCTTTCGGTGGCTTTCTTCACATGGCCAACTCACCTTTGTTGGTTGGCAAGCATGGAGAAGAGATCACATGGCCAGCCTTGCATGGCTAGTTGGCAAGCTGAATCTTTAGCCCATCTCGAACAAATCTCCACCTTGGCGAGGATTCTCTTATCCAACATAGTGATCGATCAACACTGCCTTGCACCCGAAGGTGCTCAGTTCCTAGAGATGGTGTGGACACCCTATTTTTGACCGTCCTCAAGACTTGGACGTCACCGCTTGAACACTCGGTGATTATCCATGTTTGTGTTCGTCTTGAGTTCCCGGAGGTCTCAGCTACGCGCCTTGCCTCAGGATCTCTCGACTCGACTGTTTCATGTCTGGTTTTGCACCAAACACTTGTGTTTTGCCTTGGAGGGGCAGAGAATGGCTTGTTGACCATCCCCACACTCCACCGGCCATGGCTTGAAGCCACCGGCTGTGTTTTGTTGCCACCGGCCAAATGTTTGGCCGGCCGGCACTATAGATGGCCGGCCAGCTATCTTTTTTTGATCAATTGCATTTTTGGCCGGTCGACTACAGTGCATCTGCTTTTGCAGATATTTTTTGGCAGCTGGCATACACTGTCACCCCCTCCATACACGTGTATGGAGGGATTTCCCTCTTGTTTCCTTTGGAAGCTTTACAAGACACAATTGTCTATAAAAGAGAGGCTCTTCTCTCTTGTTAAGGGTTAGACATTTTTAGATAGCTTTTTTTTAGGGTTTGAGTTCTAGGGTTTGGATATTGTGTGTATCCTATCTCTATTTCCCCCCCTCTCTTTGTCTTGTGTGTGTTTAGGCTTAGTATTGCTCACAAACACCCACCATCACACCATCCCTTGGAACTGAGGCCCTTGAGGGTTATTTTTGGAGGTTTTAGACTGATTTCAACCTAAAGAAGCTGCTAGAGCTCCATTGGTGAAGAGGGTCTTCAAGGGTAAGAAACTTGTACTTTTATTCCCCATTTTTGCATTGTATTTTTGCCTACCTTACAACTGTTTTTGGGCTTAGTCTATAACATAAAAAGCTCTATTTTTTAGCCCTCTAAATAGTTGGTTAAGGGTGCTTTGGCATTTGGGGTTGTTTGACCCCTCTTAAGCCTTGAAGGCTCCATTTTGTGCCATTTTTGGTTGAGCTCTGGGACCATAGTGTTTGGGCCTCTTCACCACTGAAAATCTTGAGGGATTTCAGAGGTGAGGATAGTGCCTTGAGGTCCTAGGAAGGAGAGGGCCACCCCATCTCCTTGTTGTCCTTGAAAAGGGCCATTTTTGCCTCTTGAGGGAGCACCATGTTTAAGTGTATGTTGACCATGCCTTAGCTATTTTTCATGCTTATTATGTCATAATATAGCATTGTTGTATGTTGGTTTTGGTACACCATGCTTGCTTAGCATACATGCCTTGTAATGCCTTGTTTTAGCCTTAACATGTTTTATGCTTTGAGTCCTTACCCAAGCATATTTAGGCCTAGCTTTGTGAAGCCTTTATGTTTATTTTTCCATGTTTAAGGCCTGTCCTTGGCTGTTTTGGTCAATCATGACATGTATTGCATAGCTCCTTTGCATTGCTAGCTTGTAGCCTTAAGTGTGTGAGTGTGTAGCATGCATTGCTTGTATCATTTCAGTGGTTTGGAACCACTTAACATGCCATTTCAGTCCATTTAACATGCTTGTATGCTTGCCTTTAATGCCTCTTTGATGCTTTGGAAGCTTGTGTTGTATGCTCCATGTTTTGGGCAATTATGCATACTTTTAGATTTGAAGCACTTAGATGCCATCTAGATGTTCCTTGGCATTGTCTAGGTCTGCCTTGAACCTATTTTAAGTCCTCTTGGCCTTGTAAGGCTTGATTGACTTAGTCATGGTTTAAGTCTTCTTGGCTTGCCTCAAGTATTTGAACCTAAATTGCATGCCATGCTTGTCTTGTTCATTTGGTTTGGCACCATTTTAGCATGATTTCAGAGCTTTCCATTGCATGCTAATTGTCCGTGTTTGCATCTTCTTAAGTGTGCTTAGAAGTTGCTCTTTATGCTTGAATGTTGGTCCATGTTTTCATGCATGTTTGTGTGTTGGATCTCACTTCCATAGCATCTTGGCCACTATTTTAGGCTTGTTTGAGAGTTGCCTAAATTAGTTTAAGTCCATCCCTTTGTTTGTTGCATGCAGTCCTTGTATGTTGTAACATATTGGTGAGTTGTTGCATGATTGAAATTCCATGATTGAATGAAGTCACATGTTGGCTTGCATGCTTGAATACCCACATTATGCCTTGCATACTTGTTGGTTGCACTGTCTCATGCCTTGCATGCCTTATATGCTTGTTCGCATTTTCATGTTGCATACTAGTCAACATGCTTAGGATTGCATTGCATGAGCATGCATGCTAGACCTCTTGAAGTGAGCATGATAGAGGTTGGGCCTTCTTGTGTGTTTATTTGGTTTGCATTTCATTTGAAATTGAAGTTGCATGCTTGGTCTCTTGGGCCATCACACATTGAAATGCGCGATTGGTGGTTCGAGAACCAAGGTTCATGTCCCTTTGAGTCATAAACATGATAAGGGATGTGTTGGTGCACATATTTGCTTGAAATGCATTGCCATGCCAAGTTTTGCCCTCTGCTGCTATCAAACACAAATTCTGCAGAAAGATTTGGCCGGCCGGCCATCTTCAGTGCCGACCGGCCACCATTGTTGGCCGATGGATCAAATTCATGGCCGGTGATCAATCCCTTTAGCCAGTAGTGTTCCCTAGCATCTAGAGAGAAAGCCCTGAGACTTTGGCAGTCATCAGAAGAGCAGAGCAGGGAAAACAGAGGCATCTTGAGCATGGCAGTGGATTTCCAGGCGTAAATGAACGCGCATGCATTGAGCCCTCTCCCCGAGGCTGCTGTTTACTACTTTCTTAGATTAATTAATTTTCTTAATTAATTTAATTGTCTGTAATATTTAATTAGCTAGTCGGTTAGTTAAATTGTATTATTCTTTTGGTCCCTCCGAGCAAGGGCAAATTTGTAATAAGTGTGGGTGCGTGCGTGCATGTCTTCCAACCCCTACTTCTTTCTCCCTTTTACTTACACCTTTTGATGGTCAGCATTAGGACATGTTTACTTAAGCATAGCTTATGCCTTGCATGCGTGCATCATTTATCGATTGCATACACTGCTCTCGCATCAGGCTAACTACATAAGTGCTTCAAATCTAACTTGAATACGTGCTATCAGTGCATTTTCACATGTCATCCTTAGATTAGCCGAGCCTACTCTAATGACATTTTGCATGTGTTGCATTGCCAGTTTAAACATGAACTAGGATCATGCATATGATTGCTAACTAGTTCACTGTTTTGGCTTAGAGTACTAGGTGAGCTTTTTATGCTTTAGCATACCGCATGCGTATGAGTGTTGCCATAACAGCATGATTACCATGAGTCTAGATGCTTATGTGATATAACTGCTTGAATGCCTGTGGGTGAAGGTCAAATTGTTTGAGTTAGAACAACCCATTGAAATCCGTATTTTAGCCTACTTGCGAGTAGCAAATTCCAAAGCGTTTTCCAAACAAACGGATATGCAATGCTTTGTTCCAAATTAGGCAATTTGGTCTATACTTGTTTTGCTGTGTGCATAACATAGTAATTCTAGGCTAATAACCGGAATAAGGACATGTAATGTTTTCAAAACAAAATATCACGGTTAGTAGAGGCCGATCTTCGGATCGGGCGAGAGGGGGTGCTCATAGCTGACCTTCCCCAATCATACCCAAGCTCCCGAGCCAAGGCAACTTTGGTAATGACGGACACGTGGCCTTTGGCACCGAGTCAGGGTTTCCTAAATTCCCCCATAAAAAATATTTAGGTGGCGACTCTGTATCTGGCGAAGCAGTCCATGTTTGGCACTTCTTTCAAAGTCTGTTTTTCTCAAAACGATTTGCTAGATTTGGACTCTTCGGTTCAAGATTAAGAACCGTGACAAAATTGAGTCCGAACTGTAACCCCGGTGAGGTCCCCTCATGGGCTTGTTACAGATGGTGACCAAGTCCAAACAATGTTGGAACTTGATCCCAAAAACCACTTTTGTGAGCATATCGGCCGGATTATCTGCAGTACTAATCTTTTGAAGCAGAATATCCCCTTCATTCACAATTTCTCGGATGAAATGGAAACAGACATCAATATGCTTGGTGCGGGAATGATGAACCTGGTTCTTTGCTAAACAAATGGCACTCTGACTGTCACAGTACCCCTCAACGTGATTCTGAACAATACCCAAGTCCTCAATCAACCTGTGTAGCCAAATAGCTTCCTTAAAGGCTTTTGTTACTGCCATGTACTCTGCCTCTGTAGTAAACAAAGCCACCGTTGACTGAAGCGTTGACCTCCAACTCACTGGCCCTTTAGCAAGCGTAAATAAATACCCTGTTGTAGATCGGCGTTTGTCCAAGTCACCAGCATAATCTGAGTCCACATATCCACCCAAATTTTGACCAAGTCGGTTATCTCTCTCGAACTTCAATCCCAGATTAATCGTGCCATGTATGTACCTTAGGATCCATTTCACTGCATGCCAGTGATCTTTTCATGGATCATGCATATAACTGCTTACCATACTCACAGCATGTGAGATGTCAGGCCTTGTACAAACCATAGCATACATTAATGCACCAACTGCATTTGCATATGGAACTTGTGCCATATGCTTCCGTTCTTCTTCTGTGTGTGGAGACATCGAAGCACTGAGTTTGAAATGAGGAGCCAATGGTGTACTTACAGCTTTGGTTTTCTCATTTATGCCAAATCTGTCTAACACCTTTTTCAGATACTAGGTTTGTGTCAGACAAACCGTGCCCTTCTTCATGTTTCTCTTGATCTCCATGCCAAGAATTTTCTTTGCTTCTCCCAAATCCTTCATTTCAAACTCTCTTGCTAACTGTGCCTTGAGTTTGTCAATCTCCACCTTGCTCTTAGATGCAATCAGCATATCATCTACATATAAGAGCAAATAGATGAAGGAACCGTCGGGAAGCTTACGGAAATATACACAATGATCAAATTGACTTCTTGTGTATTCTTTCTCTATCATGAACCGATCAAATCGCTTGTACCACTGTCTCGGGGATTGCTTCAATCCGTACAACGATTTGTTCAGCTTACAGGCCCAATTCTCTTTGCCAGCAACTTTGAAACCATCTGGCTGGGACATGTATATCTCCTCTTCAAGATCTCCATGTAAAAAGGCAGTTTTGACATCGAGTTGGGCGAGCTCGAGATCAAACTGTGCAACCAAAGCTAGCAAGATACGAATAGACGTGTGCTTCACAACAGGTGAGAATACCTCATTGTAGTCTATTCCTTCCTTCTGAGCATAGCCTTTAGCTACCAATCTAGCTTTGAATCTGATGTTGTCTTTGCCTGGGATGCCTTCTTTCTTGGTGTAAACCCACTTACACCCAATTACTTTCTTGTGTTTTGGAAGTTGCACCAACTCCCAAGTTTGGTTCTTGTGAAGTGACCCGATCTCTTCATCCATAGCCTCCTTCTATTTGACACTTTCTGCATTTTGCACGGCTTCTTTGAAAGTGCAAGGAACATTGTCTTCAATGATTGGAAGTGCATAGGCTACCATATCGGTCATCCAACTGGGTTGCTTAGTAACCCTTTTTCCTTTCTTGATTGCAATGGGTTCTGATTGTTGCAGAGCCTCTGAATCTTCATTTTCATCTGAACTCTCTTCAAAGCTATCCTCTGAGACTTTTTCAGGATGGTTGATTGGCTGACTAGTTTTTGCTGGAGTCTCAAACCCCACCTGCACTGACTTCTTCAATGCTTCCAAAGATTTTGTAACATGAAAATAGGCTGGACATCCAAAGATACGTAGCTGATCATAATCAGTAACTGGCACTCCTGACCATACCTCCATGGGAGTCTTCCCATCTAGTGCTGCAGTAGGTAGTCTGTTGACAAGATGACGAGCATAGTTCAATGCCTCGCCCCAAAATGCCTTGCTCAATCCAGACTGTGACAGCATACACCGGACTTTCTCCACCAAAGTGCGGTTCATGCGTTCTGCAACTCCATTCTGCTGCGGTGTTCCAGGAACTGTGAAATGTCTCACTATCCCTGCATTCTGGCAAACCTCAAAGAAGGGATCTGATGTGTATTCTCCACCATTGTCAGATCTGAGCTTCTTGATCCGTCTGCCTGTCTGGGTCTCAATCATCTTCTTCCACATAAGAAAGATGTCTAAGACTTCATTTTTGTGCTTCATCGTGTAAATCCAAACTCTTCTGGAGAAATCATCAATGAACGACACAAAGTAGTGTTTACCTCCCAACGAAGCATTCTTGGAAGGACCCCATACGTCGATGTGAACATAGTCTAGAATCCCTTTGGTACGATGAATAGCAGTACCAAACTTGATTCTTGTTTGCTTGCCCAGTACACAATGCTCGCAGAACTCAAGCTTCCCTGTCTTGGCGCCTTTCAACAAGCCTTGCTTTACCAACCCTTGTAAAGCCTTCTCACTGACATGCCCTAGGCGCATGTGCCAAAGTCTAGAAGTGTTTGATGCAGCATCTTCTGAGCTGGGTGAAGACAGCCACTCTCCCAGTGACTGTAGAGCCGTCTAGGAAATATAAATTTCCCTGTCGAGTACCCTTCATTGCAACAAATGCTCCTCGAACAACTTTGAGGACTCCACCTTCCATGGTTACTCTGTAACCTTTGGAGTCTAAAACTCCCACTGAGATGAGATTCTTTGTCAGATCCGGTACATACCGAACATCTTCAAGAATTCTGATTGTTCCATCATGTATCTTCAGTCGAATTGTCCCAATCCCCTTTGTCTGGCAAGCTTGGTCGTTGCCCATCAGCACAACTCCTCCATCGAACTCTCGTAAGCTCGAGAACCACTGCTTGTTCGGACACATGTGGTAGGAACATCCGGAATCTATTATCCATTCATCAGACTGGCCATATGATGAAACTGTGAAGGCTGCTCCTTCACCATTATCTCCATCTCGTGCAACGTTCACCTTTTCTTCTGTCTTGTCTTTATTGGGACAATCTTTTGCCCAATGCCCCTTCTGGCGACAAGCAGCACACTCGTCTTTTGCAAGACGTCTTCTGTATGAAGATTTCCCTCTGGATTTTGAGCGAGACTTTCCTCGCCCTGCGTATCTTCTGTTATTTGTTCTGCCTTTGACTGTCAATGCCTCGGATGTTGAGTCCCTGTTTGCAAACTTATCTTTCCTTCTGAACTCATTATTCACCAAGGCATTTGCAACATCAATAGACTTGATCTTCTCTTTACCGTACAGTAAAGTAGTAGTGAGATGATCATACGAGTCAGGTAAAGAATTCAACAATAACAGTGCTTTATCTTCATCACCAATGTGATCATCCAAATTCTTCAAATCCGTAAGAATTTTGTTGAAGTTATTTAGGTGTTCGTTCATCGAAATACCTTTCTTGTAGTCAAAACAAAACAACCTCTTCTTCAAGTGGAGCTAGTTTTCAATGCTCTTCGTCATGAACTTATCTTCCAGCGCCTTCCAAAGCTTCTTCACAATATCATATTCTGTGAATGCGTACTTCTCCTCTTTTGCAAGGCAAAGTCGGATGAAACTGTAGGCCATGAGATTTACCTTCTCCCATTCTATCCCATCCAGGTCATCTGGTTTGTCTCCCAGAGTGAAGTGCAGGTTCATCTGGACAAGCATATCCTTAACTTCACATCTCCACATGCCGAAGTTGCTGCTTCCATCAAACTTCGCTACCTCGAACTTAGCATGGGACACCCGGGTCCAATGCCTAGAGTTGCTTGTACTCGCTGAATTACTTACGGACTCGATTGATCTGGCCTCTGTAGATTCTTCCATTTTTTGGAAACTTCAATTCAAAAAACTAACCGTACGGATGTGTCCAGAATACTCCAAATACTTGGAAAACACTATTGGATCATCAAAAACGGACTCCGAATGACTTCGATCTGGCGAAAACAGGTTGGACGGTTCAGATCTGCAGAATCTGGTGCATTGAGATGCACCGGATAATTACTCCTGTCAACGGTTGGTCAACAACTCGGTCAACGGTGAAGGCAGCGCGGTCAATGGAGACTTGGTGGCGCAGTCAACAGCGGCTCGGCTGGGTCAACGGCAGCTCGGAGCGATCAACGGCCGCTCGGTTAACGCGACTCAACGGCGCGGTGGCTTGGTTAGTGGCTCAGGGCTAACGTGGTTGACACGTGGGCTAACGTGGCATCTGATGTGTCGTCTGCATGGCAATGACGCGACATCTGCGTGGCACTGACGTGGCGCCACGTGGCTTGTCTTCTTCCTAGAGACGCGCGTGTGGCGCGTGGGATGACGCGTCGAGCGGCAGCCGGTGCATGAAGGTGCGTGGTGAGAGTGAGCTTCACTCTCTTTCTTCAGACGACGCGTGGTAGCGCGTGGGACCTCTTCTGGGGCTGTTCTTTGCTTGGTTGGACTCCTCTCGTCGAGATCTTGCTTCTGGTATGCTCAAAAGTGAATTTCTAGCACTTCGAAATCTGGGCACTTTCGGAGAAAATTCAATTTTTCACCACCCGAGTTTTGATACCAATTGTTGTGGATCAGGGGCACACCAGGGAACACACACAAGCAACAACACAAGAGATTTAACGTGGTTCGGCAAGTCACCTACGTCCACGGGTAGTGGATTCACTATATTGAACAAAGAAGAATTACAACACTCTCTGAATAATTCTCTCTCTCTGTATTCACTCTCTTTAGCTCACCTCACTGTCAAGCTCACCACACTCTATCAACTCTCCTTAGCCTCTCTATATATACACATTACAGATGCAGGTGGAGAGGCTTTCAAGTGAGCTAGCTACCAGCCCACTTTTCTCCTTTTGGTGGCTTTCTTCACATGGCCAACTCACCTTTGTTGGTTGGCAAGCATGGAGAAGAGATCACATGGCCAGCCTTGCATGGCTAGTTGGCAAGCTGAATCTTTAGCCAATCTCCAACAATTGGATGATCGATGGTGGAGGTGTTCTCGGTGCGCATCAACCACATCGACGGGGAGAAGCTCTACGACATAATCACAGTCACCAATAGACTGAGTACTAAATCCATCTACAACTGATCAAGAGATCATTACGAATCCATCAGCCCGGGCCAAACCGCTTTACTGACTGGTCTAGCTCGATCCATCTCAGCTTCCGACAGCTTCACCATCGACCTGGCTCTCAAGCATAAGGACAAATTGTCTCCAGACGATGATGTCAGCAGCGAGTAGATACCATGGAACGTTTACAACACCAATAAGTATGATGAGCCCTTATACGACGACGTTCCTGGCAAGAATGGTTCGGTGACAGTCAACTACGTAGTGTTGAGGAAAGCACTGGAGGCTACTGTGGAAGTTACGCTCGTAGACCAAGGTGGGGAAAACTCGCTTCCTGTTTATGGACTGCTTACTGCTCGCAATGGAAATTTCATGAATGAAAGTGTGCTCTTTCGGAAGAAATCAGATGAGCACGTAGATGTAAGGCCCGAGCAACCTATCTCGTTGTCGAGATCTGCGGTGGCCGTGCCATTGAACTCCTCCCTCATAGTTTGGGCAGTTCTGATGGATCACAACGGCGAGATTGCCAAGGGCACTGCAGAGTTTCCTGCTCAACTCTCCGGCACAGCTTAGAAGAATATTTTCGGACAGCATGGTGAGATCCGAGTTAAGGTCACTTGGACTTGAGATCAACGAATATATATATAATATGTCACTAGTGAAATATATAATATGGCACTAGTCATTTATGGCGAGTGTTTTGTTTTAATAAGTTGATTGTAGCTGTGGTATGGTTGTTTCAGGCTCTATATTATTGATTACATATAAAATAATTTCTTTGTTTTGATGTTGTTAAATTGTTTCTGTGGATATTGATAAGCATAAAAGTGATACTTCTCACAATTCAGTAATTGAGCTTCGTTCACAGGCTGTTTTTCTATGTCAATTTGTTTTTTGCGGCCCTAGTCTAAGTCCGATTATGGCTCCCATGTGATTTTTGGAGAGTTACTTGAGTTTCTTCAAGCTGTATCACGACTTGCACACACACCACCAGATGATGAGGAGAGAGAAAAATTGAAAAACAAAGGGTGAGTGACTGTAAGCTGGTGAGATTTCTATATCCAAGGTTGAGTGACTGTATGCTACCCAAAAAATAAATGAATAAATAAATAAACAAACAAGTTTTTCCTTAACTGTTTGTTTGCAGGTTGTCAAGCTGGCCTAATCTTAAGGAAAGTGGGTTGAGTGTTTGTGAGATCTAAATGAGGGTGTGGAGGATTTGTGAGCTTGAGGGTTAAGTGATGTGAGTACTAGTTATAATCTGTTTCTAACTGTTGTGTCTACAGGTGACTAAGCTGGTACTTTTTGTGAGGGAGTTTTTTGTTGGGGGTTGAGTGAAGAGAGATCTACATTCTTGGAGAGCTTTTTTCTTTATTTTTCTTCTTCTACTCTATACTTAGCTAATCTTTGCTGAGCTTGAGTGCCTATATATGGATTGAGATTGTGAGGTTACATAAAGTCAGTCTTGTTACAGATCTGAGCACAGTTTCTTGTAGGGTCTGTTTATCCTTATTGGTGTTCACAAGTAGTGCTGAGGTGTGTTGGAGGTTGCTCTGTTTGGTGAGAGCTTGACGGACATCTAGAGGGCTAGGCTGCCAATATGGGCCAGCCCTTTTAAATGTTCTCAAATAGGATTGTTGGTGTCTTTATTATATTGAATTTGTACAGATTTGCATTTGCTATCTGTCTACTGATCTGTTGCTCTGCTACATGCTGCTGTGTTGTCTTGTTTTGGGTTGCTTGGCTCTTTTGGTTTGCTATTGTGCTAATATGACACTGTGCTGATATGCTATGCTCTTTTGGTTTGGTTTCTTTCTTGTGTTGATCTGATGCATTACATTGTGTTGTTGTGTTGTCTAGCTGTGCTCTTTTTCATCTGTATCTTGTTTTTTGTTCAGGGTCCCTATTTTATGTTAGATATGGTTTTTGAACAGAAGTATGGGTTAGAGAGTTTTAGATTGCTCTGTGTCTAGATGCTAGCCTCTTGTCTTAGCCTTTTATTTTTGGTTTTAGCTATTCGTCTTTTGCTTTGTATAGTTCTGCAGGGCCTGGGGCATTCCCCTTGTAATATTGTATTTTTTTTGTTTTTATTTTATGACTTATTCACTAAAAAAAAAATTAAAAAAAAATCTAATCTTCTATAATTTTGATGAATGTCTTCTTATATTCATTTCTTAGCCTCCTGAGTTCTTAGCCTTTCATATTTATTCCCTGTTTTGTTTTCATCTTCAAAGAAATGAATGGTTGTTGGAAGCTCAGATTATTGTCATAGTGGGCCCCAAAAAAGATAGGTTGAATAAAAATGTATTATAAAATTAACCAAAGTTTCGTTCGGTCTCGTAAAAGGGACTGGATGGTCCAGTTATGGCCCGTGGGCTCAGCATTGGTCCTTCTTTTTTTATTTTTATTATATATATATATGATTTGATTCATTGATTTTTTCGGTCTCAATGTGTAGATTATTCATAAAAAAAATTAAATTAATTTGATAATTATAACCACATAAGTTAATCAAATTTGTCTTCAAAAAATTGAATGGTTTGTTTTTAAAATTATGTTTGTTATCTTTTTTTATATACCAATGTGATAAATTCATATAACTACAATTATCGGATTAATTTGCTATTTTTTATGGAGGATCTACACACTGAGACCAAAAAGATTAACGAAACAAATTATCAAAATAAGACGCGTGACATGCTTGAGGCCTAAACTAGACTAGAGACAATCTGCATTTTATAAAATTTATCTCTAAAATTAAATGGGTGGTGTAAATTCAAATTTATTGTTTTGTCAGTCATCCTAAAATAATTGTGATTCACACATTATATTTTTTGAGTATTTTTTTGAATATATATTTTTTTTTTGACTACTTGGTATTATTGTAGTTGGCCCTAATCTCTAACTCATAAAGGGCTCTCTATCGAATCATAGTTTTTCTATGCTGAATGAGACAAATGCCACTCATATTATGGTTGAATCATGTGATAATGTGTAGTATTTTTCAAAAGTAAATAACACCAATTCACATCTATTGCTAGTTGTTGCATTGTTTGATGTAAATATTTAAAATAAACGCCATATAAAAATGCAAAAGCTAGTAAATTGTGATCTAAATTGTTAACAAATAGTAATTATATGGGACTGAGTTGGAGAGAAGCGTAGTCCAGTTCAGTTGGACTCTTGATATCTACCATGGATCTTACTTTGGTAATTTGAATTGTTCTTTAGTTTGATTTTGTTTTTGTTTTTGTTTTTTTAATGATGACAAGTATGATTTACAATCAAAACATTTATTTTTATTTTTTTTAAAGAAAGTTCATTTTCATGAAGAAAAATGTCATTCATTTTTTGAAATAAAATTTTGATGAAATTAGATGGCTACGATTATTGAAATAATCATATTTTTTTTCTTCTTCACGAATAGTCTATACACAGAGATGCGACTTTATCAATCAACTATAATTCGTGGTGAACACAACAACACCGATTGGACTTGACTTCATCCAACAAGAGAGAAGTCAATCCCTAATTATAATGCTTTACACTACACCAGCCACCTTACCCAATCCATCCACGATAGCGATCATATAAAACATACAAAATAGTAATACTAGGGACTTCAACAAATACATTAATAAATAAGTTTTTTACCCGTGCTATGCATGATTTCTATTTTTAAAATTTTAAATATAATACTTTTTGTTTTTAAATGTAATATTATTAAATAATAAATTATGAATGTATGCTTAAATGGTTATGTAGTGAAAGTAAAAAAGTAATATCATTTTAAAAAAAGAAAAAATAAAGTGTCAAAGAATAAAAACTTATAAAAATAGTTTAAAATATATTTTTTATATCTCAGATGAAAGTTAAGAAAAAATAAGAGGAACCGTACAAATTTAAATAAATAGTTTGAATTAGTATCCTTATCAATTTTTTTATTTTATTTTATTTTTTTGCAAATTACCTTTGAAATTAGACGTCTTGTATTAGCAAGTGAATGACAAATAAATAAATTAAGTAAAAATTAAAAAAATAAGAAAATTCAAAAAAAGTTCACTAAAGACGAAAATAAGTCAACAAATCAAAGAGTTTAAAAAAAACTTATTTCATCTTTTATGATAGCACTTAAAATTTAATTACTTTTTATTTTTTCGACCGATCTAGTTGAATAGACGAAAAAAAAAAAACAAAAAAAATCATTAAATTTTTTTTAGGCAAACCTACCGTTACGAAAACCCTTACTAAAAGAATACAAGAATACTTACAAAAAAAAAAAAAAATTTGTGCATTTGAAAACACACCAAACAAAATACAAAACACTCAATAGCTTATTATTTTAGTGGAAAGGTCTTTAAGTTGAATACAATTTTAAAATCCAAAGACAATAAGACTCTCTAAGCTGGCTTGGCATGCCAAGTTGTTCGCGCAGTTGGCAAGGAAAACACTTTCCTTACTAAGTGAGTGTTTGGGATTTGCATTTATAATAATTTTTTTGTTCATTTTTTTTATATTTTATAGCGATTCCGGTTTTTCCTTTTCTGTTTAATCGTATTCCGGACTCAGTTCCGTGGAATTGGTTGTTGTATTTATCTTGTTGTCATCCTTTAATTCTATATGTATGAGTTTTAGGATGTGTTGGGCAGGGTTGTTACAGGTTCGTTGAGCTTTAGTCCCAATTCTTGATGCCCAGATTTTTGGTGATCCGCTCGAGCGGGTCTTCTTGCGCTCGAACGGAGTTTACACACTCTCAGTATTTCGTGCCTCTGCAAAACTTCTGCAGGTGTGTTTTTCACGCTCGAGCGGGTATCTTGGTGCTCGAGCGGGTAGTTCTTTTTCTGTAAAAGTACTAGAAGGGGGAAATCTACGCTCGAGCGGCTTTTCCTTTGCGCTCGAGCGGATGTGTTTTGTAGTTGTGTCTTGGCGCTCGAGCGGGTCTTCTTGCGCTCGAGTGGGTTCAGTTTTTGTGCTTGACGCTCGAGCGTCCTATTATCCGCTCGAACAGGGGAGTCGTATATCAGTTGACAGCTAGGCTATTTTGAATCACTTTTTACATCCTCTCTCTCTCTCTCTCTCTCTCTCTCTTACTTTTCTAAAACTCCATTCGAGAGCCTCTCTCACTAGAAACCCACCTTCTCTCTAAGGATTGATCTAGTTAGAGTGTTCTCCTACCCTTTGGCCTTTACAAAAAGTGTATTGATCGTCGAGGGCTACGCTTTGATCCGAGAATTTTGGTGTTTGGAGCACTTCGAGTTTTCTTCATCTTCCCCATTTGAGCTCCGAATTTGAGGTAGGGATTCCTACCCATTCTTATGTGTTTTAACATAAATATTGTGCTATTTGTATAGATGGTTGAGTTGGGAAATTTTGGGACTTAGGGTTTCAAAATGTATAAAGGGAGTTTTGTTATTTTGACTCTTAAATATGTATTTGGGTCTCAAAATGATGGTATTGTTGAAGGGCTGTTGATATTTGAACCTTTGGGTTAATATTGAGAAATGGGGGAGAAAGCCCTAATTTGTGCATAAATTAATTGGTATAATTAATTTGGGAAAATTATGGGTTTATGAAATTGAATTGAATTTAATGAAATTGGTTCATTATGAGATGGAACGGTGGAGTTGGATTTTATTAATCACTTACTTTTGGAAACATTGATTATATATATCTGTTGAGGCATTTATTATCTGTTTAGAAATAACGGTGTGGTGAAAGGGTTTGGAAATACTGTTCAGATCCTGGTAGACGCCAATGATCCTCAGCTAGTCACCTGCAAAGATACAAATACTCCGGTCGGGGGTGCCGGAATTAGCACTCCGACGGACAAGTCAGTTCTTCTCCTTGAGAAAGCTTGTTCACTAAGTTTTTAGAAGTGATCCTTACATACCTTTACAAATCTGAAGCTCTTGTATTTATATCCATTCTCTGGGCCTCAGGGCCTGGGCCTACTTTTTCAATCATTATCTTTTCCTCTATTCGGCTCTAGGGATCCTTCCCCATTCGGCCTATCTATCCTATTCGGCCCCGTATCCTTGCGGGATATCTGCCGTCTAGCGTCAAACTTCTGAAATATACCTCCTTTATCCTCGCCAATTATTCAGCCACCACAATTGCCCTCCAAACTCCCTGTTGACGGCAGTTAATCGGCGTGTTTGGTTCAGAATTTGAGAAGTTTAGCGTCAGGCGGCTTCGCGCGCCCCAATATATGTCAGGAGGCGCGCACCTTTTTGCTCATCATTGCGCTTTCCCGCTCTATTCATGTGTATCTCAGCATTTATTGCGATTTGAAACTTCGGTCTTTTCGATTTCTCGTTTTGTCGACTTTCTGAGACTTTTGGTTCGCCAGTGCATATCCCTCCGCGACTTCGTGTTTTCTAAAACTTCTTCCCGTCTTCCCCTGTCTCATCTGCTCCTCGTAAGTTTTCTTATCCCTTCTTTGTAATCCTGTTTTCCGTTTGCTATTTTAGCTTCGGCGAATACTTAGTTCTTTGCTAAGATGGCCAAACATTTGAAAGACCTCCTTTCTGAGGGTCGTATCTCTGGTTTTCGGCAACATTTTTCTATTCCTGACGACGTCCATTTATCCCTTGTAACGGACAACGCTCTCGACATGGAGAGGGAAGACCAAAACACGATCGTATTCTCTCTTTTATCCATTGCTGAGGGCGGAGTTCGTTTCCCCCTACACCCACTTCTTAGGGCCGAGTTCGAAATTATGAGAGCTGAAATGGAGAGCGCGCGAGCCAAAGCGGAGATAGAGAGGGCTCGCGTCACGAGCAACCGTGTTGATCTTGAGGGTAGGGCAAATGCGGCGAGAATCGCTCAAACTTTCAAAGGAAGCACTTCTTTGGCGGAAGCTCGATTAGAGGAGCTTAATGCCCGTGGTGATAAAGCCGAATCGGAGGCCTTTGAGGCAGGGAGAGGCGCCGCTCTTACGGAATATGTTGAAGAAGTGTCCAAATTTGAGAATCGCGGGTTCAAACATGGGTGGCTCAAAGCCCTTGCTGCCGCTGAGGTTACATTGGATGTGCCAATTCCTTATGAGCAGGTGGACGTTGAGCCACTTGAGTCTGATACCGACGAATGATCTGGGAGCCGTTTACTGCGCAGGTGTCTTTTTGTCTTTGTTTTTCTTTTTGGATAGTGCTTTGTTGGTTCAGGGTAGTTTTCATGTACAAATTGGTTAGCATCTGCGCGCAATTTATTAATGAAAATTTCCTTGCAATTTTTGCTACTACCGCACATTTTGTATGAAAGAATTTCCTTGTAATTTTTGTTACCACCACACACTTTGCATGAACGAGTTTCTGTGGTTTAATTTGAATGAAAGAGTTTCTGTGGTTCAATTTGCATGAAAGAGTTCTGTGTTTGTCAATGCATTTGGTAAAATGGAATTGCATATACTGTGGGGAAACCCAATGGGTTCATAAAAAGAATTCTGTCCGACTAGATTGATCTGCTCTTGCCAGTCAACTCGTGAGCCGGATGACTTTACTGTGGCACGAATGATTTTATCTAGAACTCTTCTAAACAAGCCGTACATAGAATATTGTTCGTCCAAACTTTAGTTTTTTCCTTGCTTGAATCTAAAGTTGCTAACCACTGAAGGTAGAGAGGAAAAGATTGGTCAATATCTAGATTCCTGCAGATTTCATACATATCCCATCAAAATCACCATTTGCAATTTCACTGCCTACTGATCTTGGATCCTTAGATTGATGAATCTACCCTTGCCCCAGTGGGTTCATAAAAAGAATAGAACCGCTGAAGGTAGAGAAGAAAAGATTGGCCAATATCTGGGTTCCCGCAGATTCAATACATATCCCATCAAAATCACCATTTGCAATTTCACTGCCTATTGATCTTGGATCCCTAGATTGAAGAATCTGCCCTTGCCCCAGTGGGTTCATGATAAGAACTCTAGCTCTGAGGGATCAATTCGTGAGCCGGCTGGGGTAGTTTAGCCAAATAGAACCGCTGAAGGTTGAGAGAAAAAGCTTGTCGTGCCGTCAACCTATTCTGCGTTAGGCGGTTGGGTTTCGCGATTGATGAACTTGCCTCGATCGTGCTGCCTCTGCGAGTGTTTAAATGATCAAAGGCACAACTTTTAAGAGTCTGATAGGTATCTGATTCAGACTCCTGAGAGAAAATCTATTGTGCGTATGTCGAACAAACTCTTCTTTAACAGCAAAGGGGAAGCCAAGACATTGGCTGATCTTGGCGGTGATATGGATCGAAGTGAACACCGTGGTGCGCCCGTGCGTGCTGGGAGTAAGAGTTCTATGGGTCGAGAGAGGCGTCAATCTCCTCGACGTCGTAGTAGGTCGCCCAAACGAGACAGGCAGTCTCATGGGAGATCGCCACACGCCCAAGTTGAAAGGAGATCAGACGCGAATCCGTGCCCGTTAAGTTTTGCAGTATTTGTGAAGAATAAGCCCATGACGGAAGCGGACTCGATCGTGCGAGATCCAGACGTGGCGGTCGAGTTTGCTCGACAAATATTTCCTCCGGAAGTTCAGCAGTCAATGGTTGGTCGTCAGGACTACGAAGTGTTTCGCGAGGGCATTCATGGGGCGGTGAAAGGGCTCTATATGGCGTATGAAGTCGGCATGCGATTGCGCGCCGCCCGCCGAGAAATGGAGAAAAAGGATGAGTATATCCGCAGTTTGGAGGCTCGCGTGGAGGCGGCTGAAGGCGAATTAAGGAAGATCAAAGCGGCCCAAGTACAACCAGCAGGGCAGGTGAATCCAGTCGTGGAAGAGAGGGTTACCAGTCGGCTTATAAGCGCTGCCATTGCCGATCGTGAAACGGCGAGCATGTTCGCATTGGAGTCCGCCAAGTGGAGGTCTTATGAGAAAGGTTTTCACGAAGGGCGCTTGGTTGGAATCCAAAAGACCAAGGAGAAGCTTGCCGAAGAGGTTTGCCAATGTGAAAATCGTGGGTTCAGGCATGGTTGGATCAAGGCATCTCAAGTCGCCGAATCTCTTCGCTTGTCAGGCATCGATTCGGCGTCACCTCTCCACCACAGCAAGGACTTTCCGTTTTCTGCTTTCGAGGTTGAGAAGAGTGAGGATGAGGGCGATGCCGTATGACTTTAATTGTTGTAAGGTTCGAACGCTGGTTGCGTTCGCATTTATGTAATTTCTTGGTTTTTTTTTGAAGAAAAGACGCTTTATTGAAAATATCAAATTGTCTCCCGCATTCGGCGTGTGCGTGTTTAATTTGATTGCATAAATGTTTGGATAGACGTAAATACATCAATCTACACAGCATGTTAAATCGAGGCACCGATTCGTTGTGCGTGATCGGCCTCCATGTAACGGCCATTTACTTTTGAATAAAGCCATTGCGGCGTGTTGTTGAAATTTGAAGAAGCCGTGAGTCAGGGATCGGAAGGACTATGACGTTTTGACTTGGCTAGAATGCCAGATGTCTAGCCGATTGGGCTAAATAATTTTATACCCTTGCGCAGCCTATGCGCGCGCGTTTTAGTCAATCGTGGAGAATGTTGACAGACGCTTGTGTTCGTGGAGTTTATTGTTAATAAAATCTCTTCAGGATTTGGGCCTCGAGATCGCGGCCATTACTGAGAATAAAAGCGGCAGGCGCCTCATGCAATCAAACATACTTGGTTCTCCAGCATCTATTGCGTGGGATGACCAACAGTTCTTACCATCGGATGGAGATGATAGTTGCAGGAGCTCAAATTCTGGCCGAACTTGGCGCTCAGATGGTTTGTGGAGGATTCTCTGACGTGGGAGGTGGACCGCTGAAAGGAGAAACTGGAAACACGTCAGTCTCCAAGTCGTCGAAGCAGATCGCCCCGAAAGGAAACACAACGACCGCTACCCCTAACCTCCCTTGTCTTGGATCTTGGCCTTGACATTGTCGATGGTGTCAGAGGCCTGGCGGCATGCCGATTCGGGCGCGGTTAGATCGATGCGTTTTGAGGC
Source organism: Camellia lanceoleosa (assembly GCA_025200525.1). Classification (NCBI taxonomy): domain Eukaryota; kingdom Viridiplantae; phylum Streptophyta; class Magnoliopsida; order Ericales; family Theaceae; genus Camellia; species Camellia lanceoleosa. Next base: position 2,455,640 of record CM045761.1, on the reverse strand, counting down.
GCGATGGTTGTTCAAATGACAAGAGTTGAGTCGATGGGTTCATTTGTCTTAGAAGTTTAGAGATAGATATTGTAATGTTCAAACGCGGATTGCGTCTATGTAACAACTTTTCAATGAAATAAAAAGTGTTATTTCATGTAGTTGAGTCTTATTCTGAAAATGTTTTGTTTTAACTATGCCGGATGAATGTTCCTGATCCCAACTTTTAGTGGTTAAGTACGTCATTTCGTATGGTTCAACAGTTTGCTATTGGGACTTTTGTGTGGCTTAAATATTTTAGCTTAAATATTTTTCCTGTATTCAGGGATCGGCCCTTGCCTTAGGCGGGATGCGGGTTTAACTGGAATGGGTCATACTCGTGGGCCGGCTAAGGTACGCCTTGTCCGGTGAACCATATTAGTGACTGCGGCTTAATGAGTTGATTAAAACGGGCTCTAGATTCGGAGGCTTAAACGGCCCTCAGGTGTCATGTACCAAAGGGGGCTCTGAATCCGGAGACTTCACTTAGCCAATCATGATATCCACGAAGGGCGCTCCGAATCCGGAGACTTGTTCGGCCCTAAGGTGTCATGCACCAAAGGGGGCTCCGAATCCGGAGACTTCATTTGGCCAATCGTGATATCCACGAAGGGCGCTCCGAATCCGGAGACTTGTTCAGCCCTAAGGTGTCATGCACCAAAGGGGGCTCCGAATCCGGAGACTTGTTCGGCCCTAAGGTGTAGTGCAACAAAGGGGGCTCCGAATCCGGAGACTTCATTTGGCCAATCGTGATATCCACGAAGGGCGCTCCGAATCCGGAGACTTGTTCGGCCCTAAGGTGTCATGCACCAAAGGGGGCTCCGAATCCGGAGACTTGTTCGGCCCTAAGGTGTCGTGCACCAAAGGGGGCTCCGAATCCGGAGACTTAATTTGGCCAATCGTGATATCCATGAAGGGCGCTCTGAATCCGGAGACTTGTTCGGCCCTAAGGTGTCATGCACCAAAGGGGGCTCCGAATCCGGAGACTTAATTTGGCCAATCGTGATATCCATGAAGGGCGCTCCGAATCCGGAGACTTGTTCGGCCCTAAGGTGTCATGCACCAAAGGGGGCTCCGAATCCGGAGACTTAATTTGGCCAATCGTGATATCCACGAAGGGCGATCCGAATCCGGAGACTTGTTCGGCCCTAAGGTGTCATGCACCAAAGGGGGCTCCGAATCCGGAGACTTAATTTGGCCAATCGTGATATCCACGAAGGGCGCTTGAGGGAGAGTGACAGAGAAAATCGATGTTCATGAAAACGTGGGACCAGTACAAACATCGGATCCCACAAGTCGGGTCCGTAAATGGATCTTCATAAAGTCTACGTTCGCGCGGATTGCGGTGAGCCACGGATCTCCTCAATGCCACGGTCTGTTGGGAAGCGCATAAGCTGATGGTAGGTGCTTGGGACGGCCTTCATGACATGGAACCAGGGGCGCCCCATGATGGCATTATATGGCGACGGAAGCTTCACAACCAAGAAGGCCACGTCAACTGTTTTTGAGCCCGCTCGAATAGGTAGCACGACCCTTCCCAACGGATACTTTGGATTCGCGTTGAAACCGAACAGTGGCTAAGACGACGGTGACAGGTCCGACTCGTTGAGGCCGAGTTCGACAAAAGTTCTGTAATATAGGATTTCCGAAGTGCTTCCTAGGTCTACGAGAATGCGTTCAACGCTGAACTGTCGTACGCGTAATTTGACGACCAAAGGATCGACGTGGCTGGCCGCCGTTCCGGCGAGGTCGGAGTCATCGAACTTAATTGTCAGAGCTTCTTTGGGCCTGCCGATCGACATGTTATGTTTTTGGGGGATTGGGTGCGACTGGATTGGATGCACGGTCGGGGATGCCGGCAGACTGTAGATCATGTGGATGATGCCAAGCGGAGGTGAATCCTGTCTCAAGGCTAGTGCTTTGGTTGGCCTTCCCTTGCTCACGTATTGCTGCAATCGACCATCTTGCGCCAGTTCTTCCAGATGATCCTTTAACGCATAACAACTCTCGGTTTCGTGGCCGTGATCTTTGCGGTATTCGCATCGTCTGTCCCTCCTCCGTGTGTCGGGAGGCCCCACCATTTTCGTCGGCCACTTGAAAAACGGAAGGTGCTAGACTTTGGTCATTATTGTCGCGATCGGCTCTGTCAACTCCGTATACTTCTTGTCTGTTCGCCTCGAGCGTCTGCTGTCGACTTGTAGTTGTTCATTCGTTCGGTGGGGGCACTGATCGCTTGATCGGCGGGAGTTTCGCCTTTTATCTCGCTTGGTCTGTTGCCGGGGCTCAGGGCTCGGAGGCGGCACGGAGCTTATCGGTCGAGCGGTTTCGGGAAGGGCCGTTTTGCTGGGGATTTGTCTGGCTTTTATCCTCAGGGCGTCATCTTCGACTTTACAATATTCTTCAACTTTTTTCATCAACGCCCAGACTGTTTTGGGGGGCCTTCTGGTCAGGGCGCTACGCAGGGCATTGTCAGGGTGTAAACCCATCTTGAAGGCGGTGATGACCATGGAGTCGTTGCAAGCATCGTCAACGAGGTTGAAGCACTCCCAATATCGTGCCGAAATGCGCTCTGGCGTCTCTCATTGGATCTGCATAGCCGAGAGTCGGCTGTTCGGTGTACCTCGTTGGTGATGAACACAGCCTGAAGGATTCTGCGGTGTCGGAAGCTTTTAATCGGTGGCTCCAACTTGTAATACCACCTAACGGCTAGTGGACCTAAGTTTGCTAGGGAATATTCGCACACATGAGGGCTTCATTATGCTGCGTCTTGGCGTCATAGCTTTGTAATGACGGATATGATCAGTGGGGTCTGATTTTCCGTCATATAGAGTGAACGAGGGAGCTTTGAATTTCTTGGGCAAGGACGCCCTTGCGATCCGTCGAACGAAAGGATCATGCTGGTCTTCCTCGTTTGAGCTGCTTCTCCTGCGCTTGTTCCTCGTTCGCAGATCCTTTTCGGAGGAGCTGGAGGTCTCGGATCCTCCCCTTACGTCGAGCTCCGTGGATGATGAGTTGGAGTTGCTATCGGTATCCTTTGGTCGAGCCCGAGGTCTTTGTCCGTCTGCCCTCGGGGGTCGCTCTAGTTCCTGGCGCATGGCCTCTCTAGATTTTGCTACCTTCAGGGCCAAATCTTGACGGAGTCGTTCGTTCTCCGCGATCATGTTCTCGAGCCTTTGTTCATTCTGCTTTGCTTGTTCTATGATAGCCTGCATGGTTTCTTGTGCTGAAGTTGTTGGTGAATCGAAGTTCAAGACGCGTCGTGCCGGGATGGTTTCTTTTCTGAGCATATTAGCTGGGGTGAGATCGTCTTGCTGTGTTATCTCGTTGGTGGCTATCGGGGGATCTTCGGTCACGCCTTCCATGGATGTATTTGAGTATTCCCACAGACGGCGCCAATTGTGGTGAAAGGGTTTGGAAATACTCTTCAGATCCTGGTAGACGCCAATGATCCTCAGCTAGTCACCTGCGAAGATACAAATACTCCGGTTGGGGGTGCCGGAATTAGCACTCCGACGGACAAGTCAGTTCTTCTCCTTGAGAAAGCTTGTTCGCTAAGTTTTTAGAAGTGATCCTTACATACCTTTACAAATCTGAAGCTCTTGTATTTATATGCATTCTCTGGGCCTCAGGGCTTGGGCCTACTTTTTCAATCATTATCTTTTCCTCTATTCGGCTCTAGGGATCCTTCCCCATTCGGCCTATCTATCCTATTCGGCCCCGTATCCTTGCGGGATATCTGCCGTCTAGCGTCAAACTTCTAAAATATACCTCCTTTATCCTTGCCAATTATTCGGCCGCCACAAACGGCTTTGGGCTACCGGCGGAATGTAGTCTTGGTTGTTGTAGACAATGCATGATGACTAGGCGAACTAAAACTAATCAATTGAGTACGCCATCAAATATGGCGGTTGATATAATACATGAAATTTATGTATTGGTTTGATTATGTATATGATATGTGTTTATATACATTGTGTTGTGTGGGAGGAGATAGGGGATGTACTCCACGGTTTAGGGGAAGATAGGGGATGGACCTCTGAACTGGATTTTGTTTGACATTGATACAGCACTAAAATGTGTATCATTTGTGAAGTATGGAAGTGTTTTTACATGTTATTGATACATCACTAAAATGTGTATCATTTGTGAAGTAAGGAAGTATTTTTGTTTGAGATTGATACAGCACTAAAATGTGTATCTATAATGAAGCATGAAATGATTAATTTGAGTTGTTATTTCGATTGAAATAGAAACGTTGTTGATATGTGATTTAATCCCATTTGAAGTATATGGCCAGGTTCTGAGCCAGGGTTGTGAATTAAGAAATTGGATAAGAAATGGAATAAAAACATGGACATATTGGTCATGTATTTGAAATGAAATATGAATTGATTTATGTGAATTGAAGATTTATCAAATGCTGATATTTTAGTTATTGCACATACAATGTTTAGCATATCTCTACTGGGCGTTGGCTCACTGTAGACGTCCTCGAACGTCCCTGGGGAAAGTCCCCGTTCTGATCATATGGGCTCAATACAGTTCAGGACTCAAATGTCACGATCCTGTAACTAATCTCACAGAGTGCAATGCAAGACCGATGAATCATCAAAGAGTCCAAATCCGGCAAGTCATTTTTGAAAACAGATTTTTTTGAAAGAAGTGCCAAACATGGACTACTTTGCCAGATATAGAGTCGTCACCTAAATATTTTATTTTGGGGAATTTAGGAAACCCTGACTCGTTTGCCTAAGGCCACGTGTCCGTCATCACCAAAGTTGCCTCGGCTCGGGAACTTGGGTACGATTGGGGAAGGTCACTTCGTGAGCACCCCCGCTCGCCCAATCAAAGATCGACCTCTACTAACCATGATATTGAGTTTTGAAAACATTATGTGCTCTTATTCCGGTTATTAGCCTAGAATTACTATGTGATGCACACAACATACAAGTATAGACCAGATCGCCTGAATTGGAACAAAACATTTCATGTTTGTTTTTTTGAAAGCGGTTTACTACTCGTAAGTAGGCTAAAATGCAGATTTTGCCACCCTCGGGTGGGCTTAGAAAAGATGGTTTTGCCACTATCTAGTGGGCTTAAAACTCACAGTCAATGCATTATTCCAATTCAGATAATCCAACCTTCACCCACAGGCATTCAGGCAGGTATATCACATAAGCAAATAGCCTCATGGTAAGCATGCTATCATGGCATTCACTCACACATATGCAAGGATGCTAAAACATAAACACTTATCGAGTACTCCAAGCCAAAACAGAAGCTATGTTCGAAATCCATGCATGATCCTAACTATGCTGAAATGCCTAATGTGACACATGCAAAAATGCAACTATAATAGGCTCGACTATTCTAAAATGGCATATGATGATGCTATAGCTAACACGTATTCAACTTGGAATTGAAATACAATGCAATTAGTATTATGCACCGAGCCTGGTGCATGCAAGACAGATGAATGGATGCAAACATGTGAGCATAAGTATGCTAATTGAAACATGCCCTAATCTAACCATCATAAGCTGGTAAATAAAAGAGAGAAAGAAGTAGGGGTTGGAAGACATGCATCACACACATGCACACTTATTACAACATTGCCCTCGCTCGGAGGGTCCGAATAAATAATACAGTCCAAATAAATAATTACAGTCCGAATGAATAATTGATTATTACAAAACCCTAATTAATTAACAAATTAACTAGGAAAGCAAATAAACTAGTATGCAAATTCATGGACCACCTCAGCTCTGTTCCGAATGATGAAAGATGCATGCTCGAGTTGCCTTGCACAGAAATCCATTGCGATGCCCCGATTCGCCTCTGTTTGCAATTAATCCCGGAATGCTGTGTGAAGCTCTAGAAGGCTGTTGATTTCTGATTTGCTGCAACAGAGAGCAAGAAAGGGGCATGGCAAAGTATTTTCACATATGTATGCACACCTCGATCCTCGTGCCACCAATCACGCACCTCGATGCACGATGGCCAAGGAGTCGAATTGCACGACTCGATGTGAAATTAATGCACATTGGGCTCACTACAGTTCGGACTCAAATGTCACAGTTCTGAATCTAATCCCGCAAAGTGCAATGCGAGACCGATAAATCACCAAAGAGTCCAAATCTGGCAAATCGTTTTGAAAAAATAGATTTTTAGAGAGAAGTGCCAAACATGGACTGCTTTTCCAGATACAGAGTCGCCACCTAAATATTTTATTTTGGGGGAATTTAGGAAACCCCGACTCGTGCCTAAGGCCACGTGTCCGTCATCGCCAAAGTTGCCTCGGCTCGAGAACTTGGGTACCATTAGGGAAGGTCACTTCGTGAGCACCCCCGCTCGCCCGATCAAAGATCGGCCTCTACTAACCATGATATCGAGTTTTGAAAACATTATGTGCTCTTATTCCGGTTATTAGCCTAGAATTACTATGTGATGCACACATCATACAAGTATAGACAAGATTGCCTAAGTTGGAACAAAGCATTGCATATCTGTCTGTTTTGAAAATGGATTGAAGTTTGCTACTCGCAAGTAGGCCAAAACACGGGTTTCGACGAATTATCCCAATTCAAGCAACCCAACCTTCACCCACAGGCATTCAGGCAGTTATATCACATAAGCACATAGCCTCATGGCAAGCATGCTATCATGGCAACACTCACACGCATGCAAGGATGCTAAAGCATAAACACTTAACGAGTACTCCAAGCCAAAGAAAGAAGCTAATTAGAAATCATGCATGAATCCAAACTATGCTGAAATGCCTAATGCAACACATGCAAGTAAGATAGGCTCGGCTTTTCTAAGATGGCATATGAGATGCAACAATCGATACACGTATTCAACTTGGAATTGAAATACAATGCAGTTAGTATGATGCGCCGAGCCTGGTACATGCAAGACAGATGAATGGATGCAAACATGCAAGCATAAGTACGCTAATTGAAACATGCCCTAAACTAACCATCATAAGCTAGTAAATAAAAGAGAGAAAGACGTGGGGTTGGAAGACATACATCACACACACGCACACTTATTACAACATTGCCCTCCTCGGAGGGTCTGAATGAATAGTACAGAATAAACTAGCTAATCTAAGCTAATTAAACTAATTATTACACAACATTACTTAATTAACAAATTAACGAAGAAAATGGATAAACTAGCATGCAATGCTACATGAAACGGATTGCCTCAGCTCTGCTCGGAATGATGAAGGATGCATGCATGCTCGAGTTGCTTTGTCGGGAAATCCATCGCGATGCCCCGATTTCCTCTGTTTGCAATTGGTCCTAGAACACCGTACGAAGCTCGGAAGGATCTTGACTGTTTTCTTTGCCGGTTTCCGATTTCTTTACAGAAGGCGAAAGGGGCGTGGCAAAGTATTTTCAACATATGTGTGCATGACCACTCTCCCCGTCATTGCATAGGCTCTAGGGAGTGTGATCCTCAATCCTCGTGCCACCAATCACGCATCTCGATGCATGATGACTGAGGAGTCGGGTTGCACGACTCGATGTAAAATGAATGCACATATAAACACAACAAGGCCTAAACTCCATCATGGGTAATCCGAAGTGTCGGTGACTGAGAATCGAGGCACGTTTCGTCACTTGGAGTTTGAAACGTCCCTCGTTTCCCATGTTTGGACTAAACCCTACTCCAAACACAATACAATACACATGACATGCATGAATGCAACTCTAACATGCAACCTAAACATAATGCCACTAAATGATGCAAACATGTAAATGATGATATGCAAACACACTACTAGCATACACAATGCTATGGAATAATCAATGGCATACTCAATGCACACGAAAACTATATGGCATACGCAATGCACACATAGAGACTAACAATGAAATGATCATGGCATACACAATGCAATCGTCAATCGATGCAACAACATGGACTAAATGGCATATACAATATGAGATGGACTTAAACCAAAATGAATGGGCCTCAGCCACATTCAAATTAGTGGCCATACATGGTGAAATTGGGCAACAAAAAAACACATGCAAATATGCACAAATGCAAGGGACCAAACCTAAGTCACCAAATGCAACTCTACCAAAGCATGGCAAGGGATGAAATATGGCATACAACCACACATTTTCCAGCTTTGAAATGGCATACAAAAAGGCTTCGAAACATGTAAGCACCTCACACAACGCATGCTAGATGGCCCGGATACTGAAACTAGTGAAATGCATTACACTAGAGGTACACAAAGCAATGCTTAAATGAACCAACCAGCCCCAAACAGTCCCTATGCAGGTCCAAGACAGTGGGAAAATGGTCTAAAATGATGGCTCAAAATGCATAGAAATGAAGCTCATGCAATGGTCCAAAAACGAGGCATTTATGCACAACTCTCAAACGCATTTAAAGAGTGGAAAACATGGGAATATGGCATGCATATAAGCTCCGAAATATGATATACAATGGCCCCAAAATATGGAAAAACCTCAACACAAGCATGCAATAGGCCTCAAAACTCAAAGCTAGGCATGGATATTGTACTACAAGCATGCAAAACAAACATCATTCCACCATGAGACCCAAAAAAAGAGCTAAGGCAGTCCAAAACATGCAGAAAATCAGTTTAAGGCATGGCCAAAAAGTGCTAAAATCGAGGGCCAACAAAGCATGCAATGTAAACTAGTAATGAGGACTTGCACTACAAGTATGTGACGCAATCAAGAGGTCACCAAATAAGCAAAATTCAGAAGTATACCATGCCAAATAATGCCCAAAAAATCATGGAAACATGGTCAATGCATGCAAGAATGATATGTTCCTTTGAAAGGCCCAAAAGAGGGTTATTCTACACGTGCAAGATGGACATCCAAAATGGCAAAACCACCTCTGGAAAGAGGTTATGAAGGTCCTAAAACTCACTGAAAAGGGCCTGAAATAAGGCTAGGAAGCATGCAAGTAAAGGCTCCTTTGAAAGGCCATGAAGAGGGTTACTCTACACATGCAAGAGGGACACCTAATATGGAAAAACCACCTCTAGACAGAGGTCATGAAGGTCCTAAAACCCACCAAAAATGGCCTGAAACATGCTCAAGAAGTGTGTAAATATAGGCCCCTTTGTTAGGCTAACAATGCTAGTAAACAAGACAAGGGGTGAGAGGGTCACTCCTCTCTGATTTTGGGGCTCAAAACAGTATGCTAGCCATTGAAAATCCACTGGATTTCAGTGGCTAGAAGGCCAAACAAAGGTCAATGCAAAGGCCTAGATGCATAGCTCAAAATAAGGTGAAAACAAGCACGAAAGGGGGTAGACGACCCCCAACAGAGAAATGACCTTAAACAAACATGTAAAGGAGCTCAAAATAAAACTTTTTCCAGTTTATGTCAAAGCCCAAAAATGCTTGCAAGTATAGCTAAAAGATGAAGCAGAGTAAAGACCAAAAGAGGGGATAGGGTGTTACCCTTGAAGCTTAAGCACTCCAGCAGCTTTTGGACCAAAACAGCAACTCCTTAGCCTCTGAAAACAAGCTCCATGGTGCTTAGGTTGATAGTGGAGGTGTTATGTGTCACACCCCTAACTCGCCCCTAAAAGTTTGGGCACGACCACTTCAGAAATGGACATAAAACCTGATAAATATAACCTATGGGGCTTGAACGGAAGCATTTAATATCATCAAATAACGTAGAATAATATCCATTCAGCTACTACTACTATGCTAGGATCACAAACAGAACATAATGCAGATAAATATACAGTGACGTGCATCTGAAGATAGCTATGTAAAGATATATATATAGATCCAGCCCATAAAGTCGGGCGTATAATGAAAACATGGGAAGGTAAACGGATTACATACACCTCAATCTTAACAGACATTTAGGGTACAAATTAAAAACTTAGCAAAACTCCATAACTTGAACGATCAACTTCTAAGAGTTTAGATACTCAGGGATTAACACTAGGTAGCGGAAGCTACAAGTTAAGGCTGACCTCTAGGTTGAGTGCCTACAGAACAGACATAAAATAGAGTGAGCCAAGCTCAATGAATAATAATACATAACAATTCAATACTTAACATGAGATATATTACATATCCGAGCATTTATCAATAAAGAGAACATATGGTTAATTTGTTTATGTATACATAGCAAAGTATCTTATTCAATAAACTTGTCATATCCTGAACATTCGGAGTTTCATAGCGTTCTAGGCATTTTGGGAAAAATTATCCAGAAAACGTATTATATCATAAATATGTCGGAAGTTCATAGCATTTTTTTTTTCATTATTTAATCCAAAATATGGATTTCATTAGAAATTATATAACATAGTCATTTTCAAAATCATTTATACAAAAGTATCTTTTACAGGACGGCCTTGGCCTAATCTTAAACAGAGTGACTTTAAGTCCTTAACAGAATAGCATGAAATTCTTAACAAAATGGCATGAAGCCCTTAGCAAAATGGCATAATGCCCTTGTAATGGCATAAAGCCCTTGTAACTTGTAATGGCATAAAGCCCTTGTAACTTTTAATGGCACAAAGCCCTTGTAACTTGTAATGGGGGTATGAACTCAAGAGGTGGCTCGTACGGATTCTAGAGGTGACTCGCATTGCAGCACTTAGTTCCGTACAACATTTTGTTCCAAACCAGAATTCTATAGGTCATATGGACCGAAACATCATATCATGTCATAGCATAGCATTACCGGAACAGTAATAAGAATAATTTCAGTTTCCTTAATATATCGCTATGCAACAATGCACATAAATTTCCATGGCTTGATTACAAATTAATACAGGGGTCTCGCGAACGACTGAATAATAATAATCATAACAATTATTAACTGAGGCCACATATATCATTACCACATGCTTAATAAGGACAAGATAACCCACATTCTAACGTGAGTCACATAATAATATTAAACATCGCATGCATGTCATAGGTTCTTGACGACCTCGGGTCCATATGTAACGCAATAACACAACCTCAATTTCATACCGATACTTGGTTTAAAGATGAACATGAGTCGTAGTTTGCTTGTGGATAACAGAGAATTATTACTCGTTATTGACAGAATTAAGTCGTTCCATAGTCATACCAATGTATGCCACTCTTTCAACATTCACATTAACTTCCAATCATCATAAATGTTCGTCTAACATGTTCGTGTAACACTTACAAGAAACAGAACATTAGTGATAATAATTATCAATGGTAAATAGAATGTACATCTTCATACTATTACTCACAGTGTTGTGATGACGTGCTTATTCCTCCTGTAGTGTGTCCTGCACACATTCAAACTTACATTTTAGTTCATTTCCCATATCAAATCATTTTCTATCCCGTTTTACTTTGAAGGAATTAATCAGTATCGAAAAGGCATCAAATATATATTCCGACAATATTAGAGGGTCCTACATGCAAAACGGAGTAACCCATATTTTTCCATATGTGCCGCATGTGCGGCTGGGATCCCCGTACGTGCGGCGGTTGGTCTCGCACGTGCCTTTTAGGCAGAATTAAAACTCCAAAATTGCTCTTCTCCCACACGTGTGGCCACAACCCCCGCACGTGCGGCGACTGGCTCTGGCACGTGCGACGATTCTGCATTTTCAGCCTGAATTTTGCTTCAAAATCACATTCTTTTGGGACACTTACACAAAGTTCAATTTAGCATGTTTAATTAATAAAACATAACCTAAAACTCATGTTAATAGGGTCTCTAAATACATACATATCAATCTAGATATAAATTAGATCTTTGATTCCCAAGCATAACTTAATTTTCTTATGCATTCAACATCACATATACATATGTAAATATGAATTCTTCATGATCCTCATGAGAAGGTAAGAAATAAAAGGTAGTTTCTCCACATATACGCACAATCAACTTAGTTCAAAATCATCCAATTTGAAAGCATGTTCCAAGTCTAGATTGTACAATTATGAAGGAATCATACTCAAATCCAAGAGAGGAGTTAGGTAAAGAACTTACTTCTGAGCTTAGATCTTTCAACTTTTCTCTAGATTATTCAACCTCTAATCTTGTTGAAGTTCCCTCCTAGGTCTTCTCTCCACTCCCACTTCTCCCAGGAAATATATGGAGTTTTTCTAAGTCTTGAAACTTCTCATAAACATATATATGTATATAGTTTGAATAAAGACAAAAGTCATTCGTTTTAAACATCCGAAATTGAAATTTCACAGAAACGCTTAATATTACCTAAAAATTATGTTGATCACATATATGAACTCAATTTCAGATAACTAAGCTCCTAAGGCTTCCAATTTCTGCTTCTAACTTAGAGATGTAATAGATACTTTCTTCGTCTAACAGAAAGACATCCCTAAACATGAAATTCTCTTACTTAACCATAATTTTTCAAAGGATTTCTCAATAAGCATTCAATAGCACAAAACCAGGTCTGTAAACATATCAGAAAACATGCACGAGGGTCGGGTCATTACATTATGCTAGGAGATGGTATGCAAAGGGGTCAAGAACTTCAACCTTTCAAGGCCTAAAGGGAAAGATATAGAGGGATATGTATGTATGAGCCTCAGCCAACTCTAGAACCCCTTACAAGGAAGGGGAGGCCTTTCTTTATAGAGCAAAGGGGCCAAAGATTCTCCTAGAAGCCAAGAACCAAGGGCAAACATCTTCCATACACGTGTATGGAGGATCCAGTCTGTGCCCTCCAGCTGGCAGAGCTGGAAACAACTCACTGAGATAGAAATGATGGGAGCAGGTCGACCAGGTCAAAAGGTTCAAGTGGTTGGCCAACTAGGTCAAAAAGTCCAACTCAACAAAAGGTGGTCGGCAGCCCCATTTGGTGGTCTCCCAACTGAATACAAGCTAGTTGTATGGTGTGAGACCAGTAAATGTGTCCCAAAGATCAAGGAGGCCAGTTTCCCGACAAGAAAACCGGCTGGAGGAGAGAGAAAATAGTCTCCAAAGAGAACAACTGGTCTCTAGGGGTAATTGGTGCTCTCCACACTAAAAGCAAGCCAGTGGTATGGTGGGAGACTAGTAAATGTGGCTCAGAAGTGAGGGAGACCAGTTACCTGACAAGAAAATTGGCCGGCGAGGAAAAAGTGGTCTCCAAGGAGAAAATGTGGTATCCCACCCTTGTACCGCCTTCCAAACAATGACAATAGGGTCCATGCCAAAAATGAACCAAGACGGATGCAAAACGAGGGTTCGGGGGCCAAAATGCGCAGCCGGGTGCCCCGAAAACTGACTGTTAAGCATCGAAAGTGGCGTGCGACCACGAAAGTGGTCTCCCGGGCCACAGTCTCCCTCTAGAGAGAGGAAACAAGGTGTGTGCCAAAAATCAAAGCAAACGGAGAAAGTTAAGTGGTCCCGAACCGAGGCGCACGGCCGACGGCTCCGAAAACTGAAAACTGGTCTCCAAACGGGAATAGTGGTCTACGACCACGAAAAGTAGCCTACGGCCACTGAGAGATGGTCTACGAGATCTCTCCCTCCCTTGGGGAAGAGAAAACAGAACCTGGTTCACAAACCGAGGCAAAGCACAAAAGAGTCCCGAAGTCCGGAGGCAAGGCTCTCAGCCGAGACTCCGAAACCTCAAAACGAGCACAACATGCGCAATCACCGAACGCTCAATCGATGACGTCTGAGTTTTAAGGTTGGTAAAAAATGGGGTGTCTACATATAGCCATCCCCCTCCATAATGGACGGCTAGGATCATTTTGATCCAAGGGCTACAAACTCTCATCTAGAACTCTCCAATGCAATGTAATAGCTAGGAAGTGAAGGTACCTTACAGGGGCAGTTGGCAATGAAGTACCTCATGCTGCTGGGGATCTTTCGCTTCTTCTTGGTTGAACCACAGGTACTACTTTTCTCCCTGACTATGATCGCAGCTTTCCCTATTCTCCAACATGGTGACAGACTAGGTTGGTTCAGTATCCAAAATTGAGGCGCATACACATGCTATCTCAATCTATGGGGCTGCCATACAGATTTCAAGCCGAGGATATACCCCTGGGTATTTAAACCAGACTTTAGTCTCGAAAATCCCGAACCTTTGTGTTCTAGGCATAAGCCATTCAAACTCTAGTTTCCACCGTCTCAGTTGGTCTCCTAGGAACTCACCGCAAACACAAGCAGGTGGCTATACCAGACCACTGGAAGTCGTTCCGGCACGACAAACACTAAAGGAATTGCACCTTTAAAGGATTTAAGGTCTCCTAGACCAGAGAATGCACAAGACAGTGCGAATAATGCAATGCACTGACAAGTGCAGGTAAGGTGCGCAAGATAGCGCGATAAAATGCAATGCACAAAACAATACGATGTGTAAGAAAGCACGAGTGCTCAAGACAGTGCGATGCCCAAGAAAGCGCGAGTGCACAAGACAGTGCGATGCGCAAGAAAGCGTGAGTGAAATGCAATGCACAAAACAGTGCGATTGAGGTGTGCAAGATAGCGCGATGCGCAAAATAGTGCAAAATGATATGCAAAGCATAAGACAGTGCGATTGAGGTGCGCAAGATAGCGCGACACGCAAGAAAGTGCGAATGATATAATGCACAAAACAGTATGATGAAGGTGTGCATAACGATGCATTTTGCATTTCTTGCACACTTCATTCTCTTGCTATGTATTATATTTGCTCGTTCTGAACACATTCATATGCACAGTACTTCTGCTCATTCTGGCATAGCACAATACTGATTTGGCACGCAGCTTATTTAGAATACGATGCTGACTTGGCACATAGCTCACAACACAATATTATGTTAATTTGGCATACAGGTCACTCTGAACACACGGTTCATTCTGACCACACAGTTTATTTTGGGCACACAGCACATTTTCGGGCACACAGCTCATTCTTGGGGCACACAGCTCAATTTTGGGCACACGGCTCATTCTTCAGGCACACGACCCATTCTTGGGGCACACAGCTCATTCTTGGGGCACGCAGCTCATTCCTTGGGCACGCAGCTCGTTCTTTGGGCACACAGCTCATTCCTCGGGCACGCAACTCGTTTCGGGCACACAGCTCCTCTTCGGGCACACAGCTCGTTCTTCGGGCGCACAACTCATTCTTCGGGCGCACAGCTCGTTCTTCGGGCACACAGCTCATTTTCGGGTACACAGCTCGTTTCGGGCACACAGCTCATTCTTCGGGTGCACAGCTTATTCTTCAGGCACACAACTCGTTCTTCGGGCACACAGCTCGTTTTCGGGCACACACCTCGTTAGGCACACACTCGCTCTTCTTGAGCACAGCTCATTCTTCAGACGCACAGCTCCTTCTTTGGGCACACAGCTCGTTCTTTGGGCACACAGCTCATTCCGGGCACACAGCTCATTTTTCGCATTTCGAACATGCAGCTCAAACTTTTGAATTTCTAAACATGCAGCCCAGTTTTTGATTGTGAACACGCAGCTCACACTTGTTAAAAGTTGAACACGCAGCCCAAACTTTTGAATTTTTGAATACGCAACCCATTTTTTGATTGTGAACACACATCACACACTTGTTGAAAGTTGAACACGCAGCCTAAACTTTTGAATTTCTGAACATGCAGCTCATTTTTTCATTGTAAACACGCAGTACACACTTGTTTGAAAGTTGAACACGTAGCCCAAACTTTTGAATTTCTGAACACGTAGCTCATTTTTTGATTGTGAATACACAACACACACTTGTTTGAAAGTTGAACACACAGCCCAAACTTTTGAATTTCTGAACACACATCCCATTTTTTGATTGTGAACACGCAGCACACACTTGTTGAAAGTTGAACACGCAGTCCAAACTTTTGAATTTCTGAACACGCAGCTCATTTTTTGATTGTGAACACGCAGCACACACCTGTTTGACTGTTGAACAAGCAGCCCAAACTTTTGAATTTCTGAACACGCAGCCCATTTTTTGATTGTGAACACGCAGCACACACTTGTTGAAAGTTGAACACGAAGCCCAAACTTTTGAATTTCTGAACACGTAGCTCATTTTTTCATTGTGAACATGCAGCACACACTTGTTGAAAGTTGAACACGCAGTCCAAACTTTTGAATTTCTGAACACGCAGCTCATTTTTTGATTATGAACATGCAGCACACACTTGTTGAAAGTTGAACACGCAGCCCAAATTTTCCAAACTTTCTGAACACGCAGCTCAGTCTCTTAACTTCTGAACACGTAGCTCAAATTTTTCAAATTTTCTAAACACGCAACTCAGGCTTTCAACTGTTGAACATGCAGCTCAAAGTTTTCAAATTTTCTAAACACGCAACTCAGGCTTTCAACTCTTGAACACGCAGCTCAAATTTTTCAAATTTTTTGAACACGCAGCTCAGGCTTTCAACTCTTGAACACGCAGCTCCAATTTTTCAAATTTTCTGAACACGCAGCTCAGGCTTTCAACTTTTGAACACGTAGCTCAAATTTTTCAATTTTTTTGAACACGCAGCTCAGGCTTTCAACTTTTGAACACGCAGCTCAAATTTTCCAAACTTTCTGAACACGCAGCTTAGGCTTTCAACTTTTGAACACCCAGCTCAAATTTTTCAAATTTTCTGAACACGCAGCTCAGGCTTTCAACTTTTGAACACGCACCTCGAATTTTTCAAATTTTCTGAACACGTAGCTCAGGCTTTCAACTTTTGAACACGCGGCTCAAATTTTCCAAACTCTATGAACACGCAGTTCAGTCTCTTAACTCCTGAACACGCAGCTCAAATTTTTCCAATTTTCGGAACACGCAGCTCAGGCTTTCAACTTTTGAACATGCAGCTCAAATTTTTCAAATTTTCTGAACACGCAGCTCAGGCTTTCAACTTTTGAACACGCAGCTCAAATTTTCCAAATTTTCTAAAGACGCAGCTCAGGCTTCAACTTTTGAACACGCAGCTCAAATTTTCCAAACTTTCTGAACACACAACTCAAGCTTTCAACTTTTGAACACGCAGCTCAAAATTTTCAAATTTTCTAAACACGCAGCTCAGGCTTTCAACTTTTGACACATGCAGCACAAAATTTTCAAATTTTCTGAACACGGAGCTCAGGCTTTTAACTTTTGAACACGCAGCTCAAATTTTCTAAATTTTCTGAAGACGCTGCTCAAGCTTCAACTTTTGAACACGCAGCTCAATTTTTCGAAACTTTCTGAACACGCAGCTCAAGCTTTCAACTTTTGAACACGCAACCCAAATTTTTCAAATTTTCTAAACACGCAGCTCAGGCTTTCTACTTTTGAACACGCAGCTTAAATTTTCCAAACTTTCTGAACACGCAGCTCAGTCTCTTAACTCTTGAACACGCAGCTCAGTCTTTCCAACTTGCATGGAACCCATACGCTTCATTCTGAACACACAGCTCATATACTTCAATTTGCACGGAGCCCATATACTTCATTCTGAACACACAGCTCATGCAACATAGTACTCTGTTCATTCTGCACACAGCTCATATAGGACACTGCTTACTCTGAACACGTAGCCCAATCTGAACACTGCTTATTCTGAACAAACAGTTTAATCTGAACACGGGATGCAATAACAGAACATGCAAAAGTTGAGAAAAACTTAGATGTTCCAAATTTTTCCTCTTTTCTTTCACTTTGCAGCCTGGAACCCATGTAGCTTCAGATAGGTCCTGGTTTTACTATTCTGACATGACCTGGATTAAACCCTGCAATTTTATGAAAGAGCAAATCCTGTTTTGCACAAAAGTGGAGAATAGCATAGCACTCTGAGCACAAAACAAATCATTTTGCAATGGAGAAATGAGTTCTCGACTGGGTATTGAGCCTATGACAGACCACAGTGAAAATGACTCAACAAAGAAAAACAAAAGGTACACAACCTAAACACACCTATTGATGCTCAAAACGACTCAAGGCAAGAATCGAGACAAACAAAAACACACAAATACAACACTCAGCTGTGTTACAAAGGCAAGAGACCTCTTGGTGCATGAGGAGCTAGTTTCTCCGGGTATTGTTTCCCACCCTTTCTCTTTTGTGATTCTCACATCACTCGGCCCTCAGGCTCTGTTTTTCTCTCAAAACCCTTTTCTTGCTTTTCCTCTCAACACACATTTCTCTATTCTTTAATCTCTCATTTTTCATCCCTTCCCAGGGTGGTTGATGGATAAACAGGAAGTTACGGGCTCATGCCCAGTATATTTAGCTCACAGCTATTTCTTCTGGCGACGTCTAGTCGATGCCCAGATAAGGGAATGGAGTATCTTGATCCATTCGGGTTCATGCTTCGCACTTGGCTTGATACCTCATTGCTTGGAGGATGTTGAGAGCTTTCAGCCCTTTGTTGTTAGCTTCAGTTATGCCCTTTTCTGGTAGGTAGAGTGCCCTTTTCTGGCAAGTATGTTGACAATGAGGAAAAGACAGAACGCCTGACTCAACTGTGCCCCTAGTTCATTATTTTGACCATTTTTTGTTTTTAGCTTTTCCTAAAACAATTTTAACCAAATTGAGAGTTAGATTAACATGCTTGTTCGATTTTCTGATTTGAAATCATGCAAGCTAGGTTATGAGCACTGAAAATTTTCCTTTTTTGGGTCTAAGAAATGGTCCAGCTTTAGAAAAATGGAATAATTTTCTAGAGAATTAGTCAACCTCATTAAAAATTCTCAAAAACTATTTTGCAAATGGCCACTGCTCGACCAACACGGAACTTACCCTTGAGATGCACAACCTCAGATCCGAAGGAAAATTTGCGCCTTGTCTGCATGGCAACGGAAAGTTGCCCCTTGTTTGAATGGCACCACAGTGCACCGTTTGGCAACGAAAAGTTGCCCCTTGTTTGAATAGCACCGCAGCGCACTGTAACCAGTTATCATAGTGACGATCACAACCGAACTCTCGGATGTAGAGAAGACAAAGATGACCAGAACAATTACATGGACATAGTCGATTTGGAGTGTTTTATAGCTAGACTTCGGAATGAAGTTGCCTACGTATCCCAAACATGGGAATCAAGCCTTACGTAGTTCGGGGTAAGGTACACTCGGGTATTAACCTCTCCTTTTGCGCTCTAACTTTTGCCAAGGCCGCCCTTCCGGGTTTTCAACCTCGCGAGCTATGTTTTTCTTTTCTTTTCTTTTATTTTCTTCTCTTTTCCTTTTTTTTTTTTTTCATTCTTTGCATTTTTTTTTCTTTTTCTTCTTTTTTTTTTTCTTGCTCTAACTTTTGCCTAGGTCGCCCTTCTAGGTTTTCGGCCCAGCGAGCCTCTCAAGGGTAAAAGTGTAGCTTTGTCCATGTCAAATGGTTTTGAGATCCTGAAGTCATCTGAATCTAGGAGAATGGCTGATGTTCACTGATGATATAAGAGTCCATCCAATGGGGGCTGAATTTGCCTCTAGTGTTGTGGATAGGAACTCAATTGTCCTTCAGCACAAACTTTCTTCTTTTCTCCCTTCTGGGATTTGGCATTCTTGCCAGTTTTCATTGATTTGCAGAATGATCTATCTTCGGCTCTTCGAGCACGTCTGATATTTTTTGCCTCTAGTTCGAGGGGTGCTTCTGATCTAGCTTTGCAAGCTTTCTTTTGATGACATCCAATCTTCTTGATCTGACTTCCCTGCTCCTAGTTCGAGGGCTGCTTCGAATCTGGCCACACAGGCCTCATATCATGATCGACCTTTACACGTTCTGAATCCAAGTTCAAGGTTTAAAAGCAAAGGGGTCGAGTCTCGAGACTGAGAGCGATCCTAGGTTGCACAATCAAGAGCGATTCCACACAAGTCTTCGCAGGACCGCGCAAAACATTTTTTGAAATCTTTTAAGAAAGCGACAAATTGCTCGTGCTGAAGATAGTGTAGGACCAATCTGGATCAAACTAGGATCCTTCTTAGTACTCACATTAACAAGCATGATCTCAATCATTAAGGGCTTAGCACGCCTCTCTTTCTCTCAATTGATCAAATTTTTGTAAAACCCAAGGAATTCCTCCCTCTTTGTTTTCACCACAATGTTAGAAAAAGTTTTGAAAAACTTAGGTCAATGAAATGACTTCAAGGCACAGAAGAGCAGGCGAAAAGTATTGTCGTTCCGTTCAAATCTGTTGGCACCACTGGTGCAAGGCAGAAGCAAACATGAGAGTGTGAAAATTATCACTGTTCATTCAGATCTGTTGGCACAACTGGCTCCACAACAAAAATAGACTCAAAAGAAAGCGAAAAGACAAACACAAAATAAAACAATGATGCCCGAGGTAACACCCCCAGAACCACACGACTCCTATACAATAGGACTGACTCGATACAACAAGACAGACCCGAAACAAAAAGACTGACTCAAAACAAAGAGACTAACTCAAAACAATACAACAGAACTGACTCAATACCTAAGCCAGACATTACAAAAACTAGCATTCACAAATGCTCAAAATAGTGCGTACCAAACGCCACATCTGAAATAAACCGAGCACTGCCCTCAGGTGCTCCAACCCCTGATTACATACTCGTATTATCCTCGAAGTCCACCAATTCGGTGCTGACAGACTTTGCTGAGCTCAGTGAGAGGATGACCTCATCGTCAAACAGATCCTGCACTTCATGGCAAAAATGGAAGCAGTTGTCGGTGCTGTGACCGGTTTGCTAGTGGTATGCACAGTACTGGGTAGCATCATGTTTAGCTAGAAGCGGATTCGGGAGAGGCCGAGGCTTGAGGGGTTTGATATGCCCTTTTTTGACAAGGATTTGAAGGGCCTTAGACAAAGGCATGTAGAGGGCATGGAAGACCCTACGACCTCGGGGCAGATACTTCGAAGTCTGCGAGCTTTTGCTGGACGCACTCAAAAAAGGATTGGCAGGTGCTACCTTGGCTTTCTAATCTTTTCTAGGTACAGGGTTAGGATTGGAAGAGACTGTTCTGGTACGACGGTCCCCATCTCGATTTTTACCCTGGCTTGAACTGCTCTCGGCCTGAGTGGGGAAGATGTCACCCATAGTCTTAGCCATAACTGCAAGTACTTATTGCTTATTCAACCCCATGGCTTTCAGAGCCTCAACAGCTTGCTGGAGTTGTTCATAGGGATCAGTGTCCACCTTCATCTTGTTCTTTCCACTAGCCTCAGCTTGGTGGAAGGTTTGGATTACTTGCCAAGACGTCTTAAGTCCTGGCCATCGTTGACATATCATTGCCAGAGTTTGAGATAGCTTCAGGTTGACTGAGCTCAATTACAATCCGGCCCAATAGCGGGGGCTCTTCCGGCATGAAATTCCCAACGTACAATGCATTTGGTGGCGGAACCGACATTCCGTAGGCTAGATCCGCCACAGATCTTTGAAGGTCGCCAATCATTCCCATCAACTCAAATGTGGTGGGCTCATGAGCTTGAAACAACTAGGGTTCCCAAATCGGGTGTGCGGCAGGCGACCTGGGTGGGTGTGGTACTTCAGCGTAGGTCTCACCCTACAAGATGATTCCTTGATCGAATGTGGCTGCCATAACCACAATTTCCTTCGAATTCTGCGCCATCACAAGTCCACTGAACTGAACGGAGGTGACGCAACCGGTGACTGACAGATCAGATGTCTGCCTTGCCTCAGTGAAGGAGAATACTGGCTATTCTGAACTAAATCTCTGAACTGAAAGAGAAAACAGGAAGCATCCCAGCCCAATTTTACCAAAACAGATATAAGAATAGCTGAATAACTGTACTCGACCACCGATCACAGGTCCCCAAAATTACTTCCTCAAAACGGAATCTGATACCCGCAAATATAACTGATTCCCAAACACTGAACTGGCACCCGCAAGCCTAATGCGCAAACTTGCAAACTGATACATGCATTCCTGTAGAGGCCAACTCTAAAGCACATAACAAATAAGTGAGAGCCAAAAAAAACACCCTATGGAGGGGTAGGGTTTTCCTGTCCTAGTTTTGCCAAGAACTAGGGCTTCACTACCCATACAGTGGTTTCAAACAACCTATAATCGGGTAAGCAACCTGTCCTAGCTTGGAATGGTCACTATGGATTCCGAATATGCACTAGGTCGAATGGTCAAAAAGGGTGCCCCCGTAAAAACCGAGGTTTGTGTTCCCATCGTGGCAAAGCCCATAACCGGTCAGCCTTATGGCACGCAGCCTCTGGCAAACCGTTCAGGAATAGCAGATCGCAAACACGGTGTCCTAGGCACACCGATGCAAATGCAATGCAAAGAAACACATAAGTGTAGTCAAAACAAGATATCATGAGTTCGAGTCAAGTTCTCTAACTCCCCAGTGGCCGAACGTCCCGGGTGGGAATCCCGTTTTGTTCATTGGGCTCACTACAGTTCAGACTCAAATGTCACGGTTCTGAATCTAATCCCGCAAATTGCAATGCGAGACCGATAAATCACCAAAGAGTCCAAATCTGGCAAATCGTTTTGAAAAATAGATTTTTAGAAAGAAGTGCCAAACATGGACTGCTTCGCCAGATACAGAGTCGCCACCTAAATATTTTGTTTTGGGGAAATTTAGGAAACCGTGACTCGTGCCTAAGGCCACGTGTCCGTCATCACCAAAGTTGCCTCAGCTCGGGAACTTGGGTACGATTGGGGAAGGTCACTTCGTGAGCACCCCCACTCGCTCGATCAAAGATCGGTCTCTACTAACCATGATATCGAGTTTTGAAAACATTATGTGCTCTTATTCTGGTTATTAGCCTAGAATTACTATGTGATGCACACAGCATACAAGTATAGACTAGATTGCCTAAGTTGGAACAAAGCATTGCATATCCGTCTGTTTTGAAAATGGATTGAAGTTTGCTACTCGCAAGTAGGCTAAAACACGGGTTTCGACGAATTATCCCAATTCAAGCAACCCAACCTTCACCCAGTGCATTGATGGGTTATATCACATAAACACATAGCCTCATGGCAAGCATGCTATCATGGCAACACTCACACGCATGCAAGGACGCTAAAGCATAAACACTTACCGAGTACTCCAAGCCAAAGAAAGAAGCGAATTAGAAATCATGCAAGAATCCTAACTATGCTGAAATGCCGAATGCAACACATGCAAGAATGCAACTAAGATAGGCTCGGCTTTTCTAAGATGGCATATGAGATGCAACAATTGATACACGTATTCAACTTGGAATTGAAATACAATGCAGTTAGTATGATGCGCCGAGCCCGGTACATGCAAGATAGATGAATGGATGCAAACGTGCAAGCATAAGTATGCTAATTGAAACATGTCCTAAACTAACCATCATAACCTAGTAAATAAAAGGGAGAAAGACGTGGGGTTGGAAGACATACATCACACACACGTACACTTATTACAACATTGCCCTCCTCGGAGGGTCCGAATGAATAGTACAGAATAAACTAGCTAATCTAAGCTAATTAAACTAATTATTACACAACATTACTTAATTAACAAATTAACGAAGAAAGCGGATAAACTAGCATGCAATGCTACATGAAATGGACTGCCTCAGCTCTGCTCGAAATGATGAAGGATGCATGCATGCTCGAGTTGCCTTGTCGGGAAATCCATTGCGATGCCCCGATTTGCCTCTGTTTGCAATTGGTCCTAGAACACCGTATGAAGCTCCAGAAGGCTGCTGACTTGTTTTTGCTGCCGGTTTCCAATTTGCTGCAACAGAGAGCGAGAAAGGGGCATGGCAAAGTATTTTCAACATATGTGTGCATGACCACTCTCCCCGTCATTGCATAGGCTCTAGGGAGTGTGATGCTCGATCCTCGTGCCACCAATCACGCATCTCGATGCATGATGACCGAGGAGTCGGGTTGCACGACTTGATGTAAAATGAATGCACATATAAACACAACAAGGCCTAAACTCCATCATGGGTAATCCGGAGTGTCGGCGACTGAGAATCGAGGCACGTTTCGTCACATGGAGTTTGAAACGTCCCTTGTTTCCCGTGTTTGGACTAAACTCTACACCAAACACAATGCAATACACATGACATGCATGAATGCAACTCTAACATGCAACCTAAACATAATGCCACTAAATGATGCAAGCATGTAAATGATGATATGCAAACACACTACTAGCATACACAATACTATGGAATAATCAATGGCATACTCAATGCACACGAAAACTATATGGCATACGCAATGCACACATAGAGACTAACAATGAAATGATCAAGGCATACACAATGCAATGGTCAATCGATGCAACAACATGGACTAGATGGCATATACAATACGAGATGGACTTAAGCCAAAATGAATGGGCCTCAGCCACATTCAAATCAGTGGCCATACATGGTGAAATTGGGCAACAAAAAAACACATGCAAATATGCACAAATGCAAGGGACCAAACCTAAGTCACCAAATGCAACTCTACCAAAGCATGGCAAGGGATGAAATATGGCATACAACCACACATTTTCCAGCTCTGAAATGGCATACAAAAAGGCTCCGAAACATGTAAGCACCTCACACAACGCATGCTAGATGGCCCGGATACTGAAACTAGTGAAATGCATTACACTAGAGGTACACAAAGTAATGCTCAAATGACCCAACCAGCCCCAAACAGTCCCTATGCAGGTCCAAGACAGTGGGAAAATGGTCTAAAATGATGGTTCAAAATGCATAGAAATGAAGCTCATGCAATGGTCCAAAAACGAGGCATTTATGCACAACTCTCAAACACATTTAAAGAGTGGAAAACATGGGAATATGGCATGCATATAAGCTTCGAAAAATGATATACGATGGCCCCAAAATATGGAAAAACCTCAACACAAGCATGCAATAGGCCTCAAAACTCAAAGCTAGGCATGGATATTGTACTACAAGCATGCAAAACAAACATCATTCGACCATGAGACCCAAAAATAGAGCTAAGGCAGTCCAAAATATGCACAAAATCAGTTTAAGGCATGGCCAAAAAGTGCTAAAATCAAGGGCCAACAAAGCATGCAATGTAAACTAGTAAAGAGGATTTGCACTACAAGTGTGTCAGGCAATCAAGAGGTCACCAAATCAGCAAAATTCAAAAGTATGCCATGCCAAATAATGCCCAAAAACTCATGGAAAGATGGTCAATGCATGCAAGAATGATATGTTCCTTTGAAAGGCCCAAAAGAGGGTTGATGGACATCCAAAATGGCAAAACCACCTTTGGAAAGAAGTTATGAAGGCCCTAAAACTCACTGAAAAGGGCCTGAAATGAGGCTAGGAAGCATGCAAGTAAAGGCTCCTTTGAAAGGCCATGAAGAGGGTTACTCTACACATGCAAGAGGGACACCTAATATGGCAAAACCACCTCTATAAAGAGGTCATGTAGATCCTAAAACCCACAAAAAATGGCCTGAAACATGCTCAAGAAGTGTGTAAATATAGGCCCCTTTGTTAGGCCAACAATGCTAGTAAACAAGACAAGGGGTGAGAGGGTCACCCCTCTCTGATTTTGGGGCTCAAAACAGTATGCTAGCCACTGAAAATCCACTGGATTTCAGTGGCTAGAAGGCCAAACAAAGGTTAATGCAAAGGCCTAGATGCATAGCTCAAAACAAGGTGAAAACAAGCATGCAAGGGGGTAGACGACCCCCAACAGAGAAATGACCTTAAACAAACATGTAAAGGACCTCAAAATAAAACTTTTTTCAGCTTATGGCAAAGCCCAAAAAGATGAAGCAAAGTAAAGACCAAAAGAGGGGATAGGGTGTTACCCTTGAAGCTTATGCACTCCAGCAGCTTCTGGACCAAAACAACAACTCCTTAGCCTCTGAAAACAAGCTCCAAGATGCTTAGGTTGATAGTGGAGGTGTTATGCTAGGAGATGGTGTGCAAAGTGGTCAAGAACTTCAACCTTTCAAGGCCTAAAGGGAGAGATATAGAGGGATATGTATGTATGAGCCTCAGCCAACTCTAGAACCCTTTACAAGGAAGGGGAGGCCTTCCTTTATGGAGGAAAGGGGCCAAAGCTTCTCCTAGAAGCCAAGAACCTAGGGCAAACATCCTCCATACACGTGTATGGATGATCCAGTCTGTGCCCTCCAGCTGGCACAGCTGGAAACAACTCACTGAGACAGAAATGATGGGAGCAGGCCGACCAGTTCAAGTGGTCGGCTGACCACTTGCCCTGGTCGGCCGACCAGGTGAAAAGGTTCAAGTGGTCGGCCAGCCAGGTCAAAAAGTCCAACTCAACAAAAGGTGGTCGGCAGCCTCATTTGGTGGTCTCCCAACTGAATGCAAGCTAGTGGTGTGGTAGGAGACCAATAAATGTGTCCCAAACATCAAGGAGACCAGTTTCCCGACAAGAAAACCGGCTGGAGGAGAGAGAAAATGGTTTCCAAAGAGAACAACTGGTCTCTAGGGGTAATTGGTGGTCTCCACATTGAAAGCAAGCCAGTGGTATGGTGGGAGACCAGTTACCTGACAAGAAAACCGGCCGACGAGGGAAAAGTGGTCTCCAAGGAGAAAAGGTGGTCTCCCACCCTTGTACCACCTTCCAAACAATGAAAATAGGATCCATGCCAAAAATGAACCAAGACGGATGCAAAACGAGGGTTCAGGGGCCAAAACGCACAACCGAGTGCCCCGAAAACTGACTGTTAAGCATCGAAAGTGGCGTGCGACCACGAAGGTGGTCTCCTGGGCCACAGTGTCCCTCTAGAGAGAGGAAACAAGGTGTGTGCCAAAAATCAGAGCAAACGGAGAAAGTTAAGCGGTCTCGAACCGAGGCGCACGGCTGCCGGCTCCGAAAACCGGAAACTGGTCTCCAAACAGGAACAGTGGTCTACGACCATGAAAAGTAGCCTATGGCCACTAAGAGATGGTCTACGAGACCTCTCCCTCCCTTCGGGAAAAGAAAACAGAGCCTGTCTCGCAAACCGAGACAAAGCACAAAAGAGTCCTGAAGTCCGGAGGCAAGGCTCTCGGCCGAGACTCCGAAACCTCAGAATGAGCACAACATGGGCAATCACCGAGCGCTCAATCAATGACGTCTGAGTCTTAAAGTCGGTCAAAAATGAGGTGTTTACATATAGCCATCCCCCTCCTTAATGGACGGCCAGGATCATTTTGATCCTAGGGCTACAAACTCTCATCTAGAACTCTCCATAGAAATATCTAGGACAACTACCCCTCCTACTACATTCTAGAACTCTCTACACTAGTGTAGTACATGGTAGGCTTCTTCATGATATTCTAGGATGTTCCAGACCCCTCTAGATACTCCAAGGTTCTTCTACATTCTAGAATCTTCTAGGCCACTCTGGACCCTTCCACCACGTTCTAGAGTCTTCCAGCATACTCTAGCCCGTTCTCGCACCTTCCGGAACCTTCCAGCACATTTGGCACACTTCAAATGTTGCTCCTCATGTCACAGAAATTCTCAGGGCGTGGCACAAGGCCGCATCCCAGGCTTATTTTTTTGAATTTTTGTTTATTTGTAAAAATTAAAATAAAATATATAATAAATAAAAAAAATATTTAAAAGTTACCATAATTACAAGTTTCTCATCCTTTAATTATTGGATTAATTTCTACATTTTTTTCCTCATCTTACATATTTTCATTATTTTTTTAATATTAAAGTTGAAATAAAATAAATAAAACATTTCAGTGGCCAAATTTTTTTAAATTTTTTTTTTTTTTATGGTGGCTTGATTTATTTTCTTTGAGTTATGATTGAAAATTTGTGAAAGAAAACGTTACTTTAAAAAAAAAAAACCCCCCATTATTACTCCTCGAGCATGGGTGATGTTTCCTCCTGCCAGATGGAAATAGGCTTAACAAGCTACTATGAGGGGGGACACCTCGCTTAAGGCTGGCCAGCATGGCCAGGCCACAGGCCACGCCTATGCCTAGGCGCGCACTTGGCATATGCCATTGCTTGTATTTTGGCATTGAAACTCCATAGCCAAGCATGGGATGTTGGCAAGTGGCGGCCCGCGATGGTGGCAGTGGCCTTGCCCAGCATGCCATGCCACAGCGTTGGCCAACAGCATGCCATGCCTTGGACTTGGCCAGCATGCCATGCCACGGCCTTGGCCAGTAGCATGGTATGCCACGAGCTTAGCTAGCATGCCATGCCATATGGCCTTGGCCAGATGCATGGCATACAACGGCATTAGCCAGTAGCATGGCATGCCACAGCCTTGGCAATGACATGCCATGCGGCCTTAGCGGCGATATGCCATGCCACAGGCTTGGCCAGCAGTATGCCATGCCACCGCCTTGGCCAGAAGAATGGCATGCCACGGCCTTAGCCAGCAGCATGGCATGCCACGACCTTGGCCAGAAGCATGGCATGCCACGGCCTTGGCCAGCAGCATGGCATGCCATGTCCGTCGGCTAATTGCCATTAGGTTGGCTTTGTCTTACGCACAAGTTGCCTTGCGAAATGCATGTCCCTCAGAAGTTTGCCATTTGATTGGCTTTGGCTTGTGAACGAGTTGCCTGTGCTTTCCCAATGGATGCTTATTGCGAAAAGTATGTCCCTCGGTAGTTGCTTGTTGCCTTTGTTATTTGCGTTCAAGCTAATAGGTGCTTGCTCGCCTTCTCTAAATGTTTTCGCACATTCGTCGGGCTTCTTAGTCCTTCCTGGTGTGATTCGTTTTGGGGGGTTGGTGCATAGTGTATGTCGTGGCGTGTGAGTTGTGATTAGTTTATGCGAGTTGGTTGGATACCTGCCTGTGCGGTGAACTCCACTGGTGCATTCCTCTTGTCCCTCGGGTAATTGCCATTATGTTGTCTTTGACTTGCCTACAAGTTGCCTGCCCTTTCCTAGTGGAAGATGCCTCGCGAAAAGCATGTCCCTCGGGTAATTGCCATTTGGTTGGCTTTGCCTTTCGAAATTTCTATCCCTCAGCCTTAGCCATGCCACGGCCATGGCTTGCTTGCCATGCCAAAGCCATGGCCAGTATGCCATGCTGCAACCTTGTCCAGCATGCCATGGCCAGCAATATGGCATGCCACGACCTTGGCCAGCATGTCGTGCCATCACCTTGGCAAGCATGCCATGCCAGCGCCCTGGCTTTATGTCATGCATACGGCCTTGGCAGCTTGTCTCGCAGGCAGCCTAGGTTGCCTGTCCTGCTTGCATCCTTGTCAGCATGCCAGCCCAGCCTGTGGGCGGCCTCGGCAACCTGGCTTGCCTTGTTCCTTTTGAAAAGTATGTTCCATGGGTAAAATCCATTTGGTTGGCTTGGACTTTTGCCTACAAGTTGCCTGTCCTTCCTCTGCGGAAATTACCTTGTGAGAAGCATGTCCCTTGGGTAATTGGCATTAGGTTGGCTTTGACTTACGTACAAGTTGCATTGCGTAACGCATGTCCCTTGAGTCATTGCCATTTGGTTGGCTTTAACTTATGAACGAGTTGCTTGTGCATTCCAAGTGGAAGCTTGTTGCGACAAGTTTGTTGCTCGAAAGTTGCCTGTTGCCTTTGTTATTTGCATTCGCGCTAACCGGTGCTTGCTCAGCTTCTCTAAATGTTTTTGCACGTTCGTTGGGATTCTTAGTCCTTCGGGGTGTGATTCATTTTGGGGGGGTGGTGCGTAGTTGTAGACACCCCATTTTTGACCGTCCTCAAGACTTGGACGTCACTGATTGAACACTCAGTGATCACCCTTGTTTGTGTTCGTTTTGAGTTCCCGGAAGGCCTCGGCTGCACGCCTTGCCTCAGGATCTGTTAACTCATCCGTTTGGTGTTTGGTTTTGCACCAAACACTTGTGTTTTTGCCTTGAAGGGCAGGGAATGGCTTGTTGGCCATCCCCACATCCCACCAGCCTTCCCCTAACTTCACCGGCTGTTTATGGGTGCCACTGGCCATGGTTTCTTAAAACCAATGGCCGGTCGGCACTATATTTGGCCGGCCGGCACTTTATTTTTCCAGCGACCTCTTTTGCTGGCCGGTGTGACTCCTTTACACCCTTGAGGCATGGTGCATGCCAGCTGGAATGCACCATCACTCCTTCCCGTGCAGTTTTTGGCTGGTGTGAACCTTTGAACCCCCTTTCCTTCTAGAAGCTTGAACCCTTCGGCCAAGCTTCTTGGGGAAGCTTGGCCAGCTGTATTAGCTTCTTCAAGAAGCCAAGAACCCTTTGCACCCTTTGCCCCTTTCATCTAGCTTCTTGGAGAAGCCTAGAACCTTGGCCTTTGCCCATATAAGCACTCATCCTCTCCCTTTGTTAAAGGTTAGAGCTTTTGAATCAAAAAAACCAGAGCTTCTATATCTATATATCTGATATATCATCCTCTCTCTCTATATCTTCCTCTCTCTCATCCTTAGGGTGTGTTTGGAAGCCTAAAAGTGCATGTTGACCTTACTTTTGCACTAACGCACACACCATTACACCTTGCTCCGAGATTGAGAGGCATTGAGGGTTGTTTGTTGAGGTTTTGGACTGATTTTGATCAGTAGAGGGTGGCTGGATCATCTGTTCTTCAAGGTTTCTTCAAGGGTGAGACATTTGCTTTAGTTTCCCCAATCTTGCACTAGTTTTCTACCTATCTTGCATGCTGATTTAAGCTTTGTGTATAACATGAAAAAGTCTTGTATTTTAATGCTTAACATCTTTCATTAAGGGTGTTTTGGCATTGGGGGTCGAACTCCCCCCCTTAGGCCTCTTTTGGCCTATTTTGGTGTCCTTTTCTTTAAGCTTTGTTTACTCTGTTGTGTTGGTCTTCGCACCACTGAAATCCAGTGGATTTTTAGTGCCGATGAAGTGATTTTGAAGTCTTGTGTAGGGGAGGGACACCCCTCTCCCCTTTGTCCTTCTTTTACCTTTGTTTTTGGCTTAAAGGGCAACATGCATGCTTGGTTGTTTTTGGTCCAATCTCAGAGGTTTTTGGGTGTCTTTTAGTCATGTTATATCTCTGTCTTTGGTTGGATTTGTAGCCATTAGCATGCATCTTATACTTGCTTTGTAATTCCTTATCTTGCCTAGAAATGTGACATGTGTTTAGCCTAGTATATCTTCATGATTTGGCTTAGCTTATTGAAGCTTTTGGTCATGATTTGTCATGCTTTAGGTCTGTTGGCCACTATTTTTTTCATGTTTGACATGCTTTATATAGCTCCTTTGCATTCTAGAATTTTGGCCTTGAGTGAGTGAGTCATTAGCATGCTTTGGTTAGGTTGTTTAAATGATTTGGAGTCACTTCTTATGCTATTTCAGTTCCTATATCATGCTTGTATGATAGCATTTATCATCCCTTTCATGCCTTGAGGTGTTGTAGTTTTGTGCCTTGAAATGGGCATTGTGCATGCTTGTATGTTTAAGTCACTTGGGTTGCCATTCATGAGGGTTTTGGGGCGTGTTTTAATGCATTAAAACTCTGTTTTTGGTTGTTTCATTCATACCATGCGTGGTTATGATAGTTGTGGTAGAAGGCTTCTTTTTATGCCTTAGCCTTATGCTCTTTGGTATGCAAGTTTGCATGAGTATTTGCCCATCATTCCATCACTTTTGGCCACTGTTTTGGGGTGTGGCTGAGGGTCCTCCATCTTAGTGTAAGTCCATGGATCATATATTTGCATCTTGTAGTATGCTCATGACATTGCATGTTGTGGTATCCTTATGGTTTGTGCATTGTTGCATGCCCACCTCTTTACATACTTGCCTATCTAGTGTGCATTGTAGTGTTGCTTGTAGTGTTGCATGCTAGTGGCATTACCATGTTGTTTGCATGATAGTTTGCATTGCATCACATTTCACATGTTTTGCATCTTAGCTTCTTGTTGCATTTTTGAGCCATGTTTGCACAACATGCATTGCATTGCTTGGTTTGGGGTGTCAAACCTAGTGTGAGGGTGAGAGGTGTTCATACTACAAGTGATGAAACACATCTCAACCCTCGGTCACCGAGGCCCTTGACTTTGACATGATAGGGTCTTGGTCCTCATTTGTGTGTTGCATGCATTTTACATTGAATGGCAAGTTTGGTCCCTTAGGCTATCATGCACAATTGAGGGCCCAAGGATCAAGGACCATGCTCCCCTGAGTTCAATACATGATAGGGAACATGACCCTGCTTACATGGGCTTGGAATTCTATGCCATGCACTACACATCTCTGTTCTTTGTCAAAAGCTGTTTTTACGCATGAAGTTTTTGCCGACCGGCAACATTTAGTGCCGACCGACCATTATCGAATGGCCGATAACTTTATCAGCAGCCGACGGCATTTTACCATGGCCGGTGGTCATTTCACTTAGCCGATGGTGTTCTGCAGTGCTCATTAAAGATACCCTGGGACTTTGGCAGTTTTCAAAGAAGTAAGGCGTGAAGCGAAGCGATGAGTGCTATGGCGGGTTTCGGGCAAGAGGATCGAGCATGCATCATTAGCGCATTCAAAGGCGGTTGTGGCCTTTTCTCTTCTGCATTTATTTTGTTAAGTAATTAGAAGTTTTGTAATATTTAATTAATTCAGTATTATTTGTTCGGACTTTATTATTCTTTTGGACCCTCCGAGTGAGGGCAATCGTGTAATAAGTGTGCGTGCGTGTATGTATGTCTTCCAACCCCACGTCTTTCTTCCCTTTTATTTACCTGCTTATGATGGTAGACTAGGGCATATTTAAAATTAGTATACCTTATGCTATGCATGCGTGCATCCATACATTTGTCTTACATGCATCGGGTTCGGCACATCATGCTAATTGCACTTGTATTTCAAATTCCAAATTGAATACATGTTAGTTGTAGCATTTCACATGCCATGTTTAGAATAGCCGAGCCTGTCTAGATTGCATCTTTGCATGTGTTGCATTAGCCATTCCAAACATGAACTAGGATCATGCATATGATTACTAACTAGTTTCTGTTTTGGCTTGGAGTAGTAGGTAAGCTTTTATGCTTTAGCATATCGCACGCGTGTGAATGTTGCCATAATAGCATGATTACCATGAGGCTAGCTGCTTATGTGATATAATTGCTTGAATGCCTGTGCATGGAGGTCAAATTACCGAAGTTGGAATAATGCATTAAAACTGTGAGTTTTTTTTTAAGCCCACTAGATAGTGGCAAAACCATCTTTTCTAAAGCCCACTTGAGGGTGGCAAAATCTTCATTTTAACCTACTTGCGAGTAGTAAACCATTTCCAAAACTAACATGAAATGTTTTGTTCCAATTTGGGCGATTTGGTCTATACTTGTTTGCTGTGCGTACAATATAGTAATTCTAGGCTAATAACCGGAACAAGAACACATAACGTTTTCAAAACAAGATATCACAGTTAGTAGAGGCTGGTCTTCGGACCGGGCGAGAGGGGGTGTTCATAGCTGACCTTCCCCAATCGTACCCAAGTTCCCGAGCCGAGGCAACTTTGGTGATGACGGACACGTGGCCTTTGGCACCGAGTCAGGGTTTACTAAATTTCCCCATTAAAAAATATTTAGGTGGCGACTCTGTATCTGGCAAAGTAGTCCATGTTCGGCACTTCTTTCAAAATCTATTTTTTCTCAAAACGATTTGCCGAATTTGGACTCTTTGGTTCAGATTTAGAACCGTGACAACAAAATCGAGTCCGAACTGTAGCGAGGTCCCCCGCGAGCGTTGTTATAGTTTCTGGTGACTCCGTTGGGGATTTTAGAGAGCTTGGCTTGAACTCGTGATATCCTGTTTTGATTTCATTTATGTGTCTCTTTGCATTGCATGTGCATTGGTGCGCCTAGGACACCGTGTTGGCCATCTGCTATTCCTGAACGGTTTGCCGAATTCTTGACTTTGTCAAAGCATGCCATAAGGCTGATCGGTTGCGGGCTCTGCCAGTATGGGAACACAAACCCCGGTTTTACCAGGGCACCCTTTTCGACCATTCGACCTAGTGCATATTCGGAATCCATAGTGACCATTCCAAACTAGGACAGGTTGCTTACCCGACGGCAGGTTGTTTGAAACCGCTGTGTGCGTAGTGAAACCCTAGCTCCTGACAAAATAGGACAGGAAAACCCTACCCCAACATAGGGGTGTTTGTGCTCTCTCTACTTGCTATGTGTTTTTAGAATGAATCTCTCTGAGGACAGCGTCTTGGCTGTGAGTTTGAGTATCGAGCCATGGGCATCGGTGTTTTTGGGAATCGAGTTATCTGTGGGTATCGATTGACTTAGGGCAATGATTGAGAAGCGATGATCGATTTGAGGAACAGTGTGTTCAGCTTATTGGCAGCATATTATGATACCCAACCGCGTGTTGCATGTTTAGCTTACGTCGTTATGCTGTCCGATTGTCTGTTTATTTATACGCTTTATTTATCTTTTTGCTAGGTAGTTGAGCACAATTGCTTCTGACCCGGTAGATATTCCCCAAGCACTCTGGACTAAAGGTCGTCGACTCCATCGATCTGAGGATCTAGTAGACGGACAACCAGTGTACCACTCTCTACCCTCGGTTACCAGACGGAGGACCGTTAAGCGACAACATCGATAGCTTGATCGATTCAGAGGGCCTTATCTACCCCACCTGAGTTCAGTAGAGATCATGGTCCTGTTTCACCTACAGAGAGGGAGCATATACTGGTAATTCAACCAGAGCAGAATAGTATGGCTAGCTTAGAGGAGATGGTGCACCAACTCCAAGAGAGCATGAAAATGATCGACAAGATCTTTGTCAGACAAGCGAGTTCGCCAAGCGGCGAGCCACGGTTATGAATGAACAAGCGAGTTAATTGTAAGATTCTGACAAGCGGAGCCTCTGCCGCAACAAGTTCCTCCCCACGGGAGTTCCAAACCTCGGGGAGGCGGCCAATGCTCGAATGATCTGAGAACTTCCCACGGGACCACCTCCACCCCCGATCCTCCCCCAAATCCAACCTCAACTATCAAAGACACCCACCAACCTACCAGACTCTCCCTTTGAGTTTGAGACTGATCCCACTGCTCTAAAGTTGAACAAGCTTGAAAAGTTGTTCAAGAGATCCCAGGGAGTCAAGACCATCTCCGATATTGAAGACGGGTATACCGACACAACTGTGACGCTGCCCGACAGATTCAAAATGCCTCATATTGATCGGTTTGATGAGTCTAGGGACCCCATGGTGCACTTGAGAATGTTTTCAGATATCTTAAGGCCAATGGGCCTTAGTAGACTTCAGAAGCTGTCTTTATTCGGCCGGACCTTGTCAGGTGTGGCGGCCATATGGTATGCCAAATTAGAAGATGATGTCAAGAAAGCGGGGCCGAGATGGTGAGGCCTTCATTGCGATACTCATACAATACACAAATCGAGATTACAACCCTTGATCTCGAGACAACAAACGAGGAACCTAAAGAGAGTTTCTCGAATTTGTAACGGATGGAGGGCCAAGGCCGATGATGACCTTGAGGCCTCTGACGAAGATCAAATCGGATGATTATCGCAATCTTGACGAAGTTGATGCAAAGATGATTGTGCTCCCCTTTCCTACTTTTTCGACACAGTATGAAATGGGGTCAGATTGAGGATGCCTTGAAGCAAGGCTTAATTGATAACGAGGAGCAACCAGAAGGACTTTCAACATAACACTAATGCGGGCCGAGTGGCACCACAACTACGAGCCTCAAGTGAGCATGGTCACCACCAACCCCTCCGAGAACATGGCGGTGCACCATTCTCGGTCGTCCGGAAGCAACCCTGTGACCAAATACCCACCCAAGAACACAAGAACCTTCGCTCCACTTTATATGCTCCTGTCCAAAGCTCTGGGGGTGCTAATCAGAAAAGGGCACTTGAAGCCCCTAGAGCTGCGGCCCTTACCAGAAAGACTTCCCTCTACTCACACGACCAAGTATTGCGTTTCTGTAACCGGTCATGACAACGATCTGTGCTTAGATTCGTCATGAGATTCAAGATCGCATCGATAACGGGGTGATTCTGCTGCCCGAGAAGCCCAATGTTACTACAAATCCTCTCCCCATACATAACCAAGCTCCACCACCCAAAAGACTCAATTTCATCCATACTGGGGTCATGTCCTACGATCCTAGTATCTATATCACACCTTCCCACCTAAGCCGGAGATTCTCCTTCCGATTGCACCGACTTGTGCATGATGGACATCTCCGTAACTCAACCCAAGCCGGTGGTGGTATTTGTCGAAGACGAGAGAGGAGGTCCCAAAGGAGAAGAGGATTGTTGAGCAGTCTGCGGAATCTGGAAGTTGTGTTGAGAAGACATATAGTCAGGATGACTACATTTCACCAATAGGCGGATAGGCCATATATGAAACTACCATGAGGGAGAGGCTGTGTGTGATCCAAGGGGACACGATGCAGGACAATTTAGGCTGTGAAGAGAACCTTGCCAATCTCGGTTTCTGATGACCAAGACCTAGGGGCATAGCGATCGGTTGGTATGATTATGAAAGTCGGCGGAGGCTACGAGATTGTTAAGCGATCAACGGATGTGGTAGAAGAGTTTCAGCTAGAACAGGGCTCGGCAGGGGCAAGAATGTCAGTGACAGCCGGAAGGGTCGAAGAACAGAGTATATCATGGGAAGCGCCGGTATCAAAATTTTGCTCGGGATTGGAGCATTTAGTCTGAGGAATTATTGAGCAATTGGTTGTATTGACACACACAGAGCAGGAAAAATTCGAAGACTCAGAGAATCGGAAGGCAAAGGCCCATGTGAGGCCTGAAACTCTGTGCACGAGGCCGAGAATCTGCGAACATATGGATGGAAGGTCTTTGCGAGTACAAAACGATCATACGAGCCGGACAGATGTTTGTTAGTTGCTGATGGAATGTGGTGGAAGGATGAGGATATATGTCTCGCCCACACAGACGAAGATTGGGGAAACAACCAGCCCGATGACACCTGGTACCTTGGAGAAGTCGACCATATGACACGGAGCGGGCGGTATTTCAAACCCCTGCACCTAGATCAACCAGAGGCTTCTGGGAAGGATAAAGAGGCTGAAAAGCAAAAGGAGAAACAACTTGAAGAAGAAACTGTGCTCAAACAGCTAAAAAAGATACAAGCAGACATCTCCATCTGGGGATTGCTCATAGCATCACGAGTGCATAGACAGGCTGTCTTATCAGCCATGGACAAACCGAAGCTTTCAATAGAAACCACGCCAGAGCAGCTGGTGGGATTAGTCTTTCCGGGAGGAGCTACCCCGATGCTGACTTTTTCCGACAAGGAATTGCCACCCGAGGGGGCAGACCATAACAAGCCTCTCTACATTTCCATGGAATGTAGGAATAAATGGATACCGGTGGTTCTCGTCGATACCGGATCCGCCATCAACGTCTGCCCGGCAAGGACGGCGTTTGCAATCGGCTTGAAAGCCGCGAATTTTGTACCAACAGCTCAAGTCATCTGGGCGTATGACAATACAAGTAGAGAAGTGATGGGAACCATAAAAGTTCAGACTAAAGTTGGGCCGGGACAGCATGAGATAGATTTCCATGTCTTGGAGGTGCTGCAACTTTCAACTTGCTTTTGGGGCGGCCGTGGCTGCATCAGGTGAAGGCGGTGTCCTCTACTTTATATCAAATTGTGAAATACCCCTATGGGAAGGGAGTAGCCATTGTTTTCGAGAATTCATCAATCCATCCGCCATCAGAGGTATCCACGCCTGTTCTAGAAATCGAGCATGGCATGGAGGATGTGTTCATATCAGGGTTTACCCTAGTTGAGGCTCAGGTTATACAGAACATCATGGCTACTAACGAGGGGATATATGTCAGTGCCCAAGCAGTGTATTTCATGAACAAACTCCAACATATCCCCGGGATGGGATTAGGAAAGAGCAGCCGCAAGGGCGTCGCAGCATTGGCCGAAGTGCCACACAACCCCCATACCTTTGGCTTGGGTTATCTGCCCACCAAGGAGGATTGGGTAAGAAAAGGAAAGGAGATGGCTGGGAGAGCAGGCGAAGCAGATAGGAAAACCCTTTGAGTTGATGCCGGCCCATCCGGTACCCTAAGCAGACGCCGTTTGGGAGGAGAGATTTTCCATTCTGGCTTCGAGCCGTGGTTAAGCTGAGAGAAGCACGTGCGAGGTTCAAGATTTTCTTTGACCTCTGATTACAGGGATGATGTTGTTGAAAGCGAGCCAGACCCAAGTTGAGGTTGAGCAGGAAAGTGGAGTCGAGGACACGAACTTGAAATGGGGTAACCTTGGCATGTCTACTTCGGATCCTTGATCGACGGTTGTGCTTAGGGATAACTTCTCGGTGTCCATGATTGGGAATGAAAGCAATTTGCGGGCCTACCAAAACTATTTTGGATGCATCCATCGCACCTCCTTGTTTGGCGGTACAAGGAGGATTTTTATTTAGCGACCGGGTCGGTAGTGGTAGGAATCTGATTCCACGAGTCTTGTGAGTCGAATTAGGTTCAGCTCGTGAGTCTGAGTCTGGTATTCTTGGGGTGATAACCGGATGCCTGATCATGTCAGTCGTCTTTTTCTTTCTCTTTTGAGTCTGTTATATGAGAAGAATCGGACGGTTTGGAAGTACATAATGAGAATGATATGAATGTGGTTTCAGTACTTTTACGTGCCTTTGATTTATTGCCATCGGGACTTTCAAAATTTTGATGAAAGCAGCGAGGACGAAATTCCCCCGATTTTACAACGTTTAATTGTACAAGAGAAGGAAAGGTTTGGCAAACCTTTAGTTGATGAAATCATTCTTGTGAATGTTAGTCTTGAGAAGGACCCGGTTTGGTCGGATCGGATCCACGTTGTCTTCAGAGGAACGCGAGCGCTTAGTCGCTTTATTAAAGGATTTCAAAGATGTTTTCGCTTGGTCCTACGAAGACATGCCTGGAATCGATCCTGAGATTGTACAGCACCGGATCCCTCTCGATCCTGAGGCCCGACATGTCAAACAAAAACTCAAGAGGATCCGCCCTGATTGGGCAATTAAGATCAAGGAAGAGTTCACCAAGCAAATCGACGCAGGCTTCTTGCTGGTATCTGAATACCCGACTTGGTTGTAACATTGTTCGATCTTAGAAGAAGGATGGCGAGTCGGATATGTGTAGACTGCGAGGATTTGAGCGAGCCGATCAGAAGGCGACTTTCCTTGCCATACATTGATGAGTTGGTAAATTTCACGGTGGGCATGCTTTGCTTCGTTTATGGATGGCTTCTCGGGCTATAATCGGATAGTAATGGCTTTAGAAGGCCGGAGAAAGCGCATTCACCACCGTGGTACATCTTACTCTGAGTAATGCCATTTGGGTTGAAGAATCTTTGGAGCTACTTATCAGCAGCGGCGACCACAATATTGCGATATGATCCACAAAGAGGTTGAGGTGTATGTGGGCGACATGATTATCAAATCAAAGAAAGAAGGTCACTACACCGCCTTGCAAAAGTTTTTCCAAAGGATCGAGAGTTTAATTGCGGTTGAATCCTCGAAGTGTACATTGATTATTCTGGGGAAAAATGCTAGGGTTTCTGATTATGCAGAGGGGCATCGAAGTCGACCCTTCCAAAATCAAGGCCATCTTAGAAATGCCACCACCAATGGTGAAAAAGAGTGCGAGGCTTTACGGGTAAAGTGCAATTCATAAGGCGGTTTATTTCAAAATTAACCTTAACTTGTGAACCACTTTTTGGTCACTGAAGAAAGAAATTCAATGGGACGGTGATGTCAGCGACTTTTGAACAGATCAAAGAATATTTACAAAACCCACCCGTGTTGTCACCACCGGAGCCAGGGAAACCGTTGATATTGTACCTTTTAGTAACTGAGACTACGATGGGCTGTATGCTCGCACAAGAATCAGAGGATAAGGTGGAAAGAGCCATCTACTATCTGAGCAAGAAGATGTTGGATTACGAGACCCGCTACACTCTACTGGAGAAGGCTTGCTTAGCTTTGGTATGGGCTACCAGGAAGCTGCGGCACTACCTGTTAGCTCACTCCGTAATGCTGGTTTCACGACTCGATCCTATCAAATATCTTTTCGAGAAACCGGCACTTACGGGTAGGCTAGCTCATTGGCTGCTATTGCTTCCAGAATTTGCTCTAAAGGATGTGGCGCGCAAGTTCGTAAAAGGAGAAGCGATGGCGGAGTTCCTTGCCAACCACCGGTTGAAGGGATGAAGTAGTTGAGTACCTATTCGGATGAAGCCATTTTGTATGTCGAAGGCGAAACTTGGACAATGTATTTTAGCGAGGCGTCAAACCGGTATGGATATGGGATAGGAGTGTTCTTGATAGTGCGACAATTCCGTATCCTTTAGCATTCAAGCTCGGTTAAAGTCTCAAACAACGAAGCGGAATCTGAGGCATGTATTGCGGCTTAGAAGCGACTCTAGAACTAGGGGCAAAAGCGATTGGGCGTTATCGGGGACTCCAACCTTGTTGTGTCTCAAGCAAAAGGAGATTGGAAGGTCAAAGAGAAAATGATAATTTACCACGGACCTTAGATTTGTTAATTCCTCGATTTGAAAAGCGAACTTCACTCATCTAGTAAGAGAACAACGAGTTCGCAGATTCACTAGCAACTCTATCTTCCATGATAGACATCCGTCCGAGTCCGGATCGTCCGGTCATCAATGACGATGTTTGTGCGGCATATGAGTCGATTTACGCCATAGATGAGGCTCGGGATGACAACCCTGGTATTACGACATTTGGAACTTCTTGGAGAAGGAGGTGTATCCACGGGGCAAATGCCAAAGATAAAGGGCAATCGGGAGAATGGTATTCAGTTCATCATCTGCGGGGTAAAATTTGTACAAGAGAGGTCATCTGGGAATGCATAAGCTGTGTGTAGAAGCTGAGGAGTCGAAGCGCCTGATGGAGGCCATCCATGGAGGAGAATGTGGTGCACATATGAATGAGGTAATGCTGGCGCGGAAGATCCTCAGACAGGGTTATTATTGGTCCACCATGGAGGAGGATTGTATTGGCTTTGTTCGACGATGCCATAAACACCAGATCCATGCAAACCGCATGAACATCCGGCCGTCAAAGCTATACAACATGACTTCGCCATGGCCATTCTTAGTATGGGGAATCGATGTGATTGGGGCTGTTACTCCGAAGGGGTCGAATGGGCATGAGTTCATCCTCGTCGCGATAGATTATTTTACAAAGTGGGTTGAGGCCCAATCTTATGCTGTATTGAAGGCTTCACATGTCGCAAAGTTTATCAGGAACAACATCATCTGTCGCTATGGAGTCCCAAACGAGATTATTTCGAATAATGGTTCCCACTTCAAGGAGGTGATTGATTTGTTGGAGAAATACCATGTGGCTTTTCATAAGTCATCCACATACATTGAACCAGACCAGCGGGCGATTGAGGCCGCCAAGAACATCAAACACATATTACGAAGATGGTGGAAACCTACGAGATTGGCGGATAAGTTGCCATTAGCTCTGGAGACTCTGGGACTTCAATTAGAACTTCTCTTTGGGGCAACTCCGTATTCATTAGTCTATGGGATGGAGGCCGTCCTACCTACTCGAGATCGAGGTTCGTCATTACAGTATTGGTGAATGCCAAAT
The DNA here is from genome assembly GCA_025200525.1 of Camellia lanceoleosa. Classification (NCBI taxonomy): domain Eukaryota; kingdom Viridiplantae; phylum Streptophyta; class Magnoliopsida; order Ericales; family Theaceae; genus Camellia; species Camellia lanceoleosa. The sequence continues at coordinate 2,414,204 of CM045761.1, read as the reverse complement.
AGCAAGCCAGTTAGCGTGAGTAGGTTTGAGGAACTCATGCTCTTTGATGAGAGAAAATGAAAGCAACTGTACCATGTTGGGGTTATCGGTAGAAATTGCCAGAACTTTCAACAAGAAGGTTAAGTCCAGGAATCTAAAGGAAGGAGATTTGGTGCTCAAAGACAACCGAGCTCCCATCTATGACCCAAGGGGCAAGTTCAGACCCAATTGGACTGGTCCCTACATCATCAAAGCTATCTAGTCGGGTGGAGCTGTGGTTCTGATGGACCTAGATGGCCTGGAGTTCTCACAACCGATCAACATGGGCAAGTTGAAGAAATATTACCCTTGAGAGGCTCGCTAGGCTAAAAACCCAAAAGGGCGACCTAGGCAAAAGTTAGAGCACATAAAATTAGAAAATAGAAAAACTGAGCTCGCAAGGTTAAAAACCCGCAAAGGGCGGCCTTGGCAAAAGTTAGAGCATAAAAGGAGAGCGAAAATACTCGAGTGAACCTAAGCCGAACTATGTAAGGCTTGATTCCCATCTTTGGGATACGTAGGCAGCTTCATTCTGAAGTTCAGCCACAAACTTTTCCCAGATCAACTTTGTCCATTTGATCATCTCAGTCATCTTTGTCTATCAGCATTCATCGTGATCTCTGGTGCAGTGCTTTTCAGACTAGGGGCAACTTTCTGTTGCCGTGCAGTGCTGCGGTGTTATTCAGACTAGGGGCAACTTTCCAGTTGCTAGGATCCGGGGTTGTGCATCTCAGTGACAAATTTCAGGCATGTTCAGTTCTGATCCATATCGAAAATGGTTTTGAAAAGTTTTAATAAAAGTCGACTTCGTTCAAATTAATCTTTTTACAACTAAGACCATTTTTGTACCAAAGCGGAAAATTTTCAGTACCACAATCTTCAATTTCATTGATTTCAATATAGAGTTCTCCTGCTCTTGCATACAATTGAAGTTGCTTTTTATTACAATCATAAAGAAAACTTGAAAGTCCTAATAAAGTAATAAGCCCGGGGCATAGTCAAGTCAGGTGCCCCTGCGCCCCCTCCCAGAGCTGGTCGAAGTCACTGATGCCAATCTAGGCCCATTCTGTGCCTCTTCATTGAGCCAATCCCAACACTCATCAGACAAAGTGCAATCGAAAATGGGAGCGGGGGCCAGGAGCTCTCTAGTTCTCCATGCTGTAGCATACCGGGCAAGCTGTGCGCCTCGGATCGGGAATGTAGCCGGGTACTCTATCTCTTCTAGTGGACAAGTCTGGTCATGGCCGAATTGACGTTGGATCCGGAACGGAAAATAGAAGATGCAGTGAGTCAAGCCAATCAGCTGAATCCCAGGTTGACGAGTCATACTGTAACTCATTGCCGAGAGATTGAGCCAAGGGCATCGCCAAGCAATGCGATCCGCGGACAAGCTACATATCCAGTCAAACCATCAACCCTCATCAAGGGCGTCGACTAGGCGCTACCTGAAGAAGTAACCACGGGTTGAGTATGTTGGGCAAGAATCCACAACCTGCAACTTGTCCATCAACCACACTTGGGGAGGGATGAAAAATGAGAGAATAAAGAATAGAGAGGTGTACGATGAGAGAGAAAAATAAGAGAAGGGTGTTGTGAGAAAAACTGAGCTTGAGGGCCGAGTAATGTGAGCAATACATGTGAGAGATAGGGGGGGAAACTTCACCTATAGTAGTAATGAACTTCGCGCAAATTTGGTTGTTTCACGACAATAAAAAGCATCCAAGCCCATCAACGTCTCGGCCAAAGTCATGGCGATGCAACTCTTACCCTCCTTCAAACCTTGGGCGACTTCAATCAGACGAGTGCTAGATCCACCGGAGCCCGAGACTAACAGAAAATGAGATAGCATGCACAAACAAAGTGCGTGTTGCCAAAAACCTTGCCAATGACGGTCACTGCGGTCACCGGTGCCAGAAAAACGATAAATCAAACTCAGAATATCCAGCATTCCGTCACAAATCAGAGATCGAGCATCAGGTACGGAGAATCCGCACATTTGTCCTAAGGCTTGGGCATGGCCAAAACGGGGTTGGGGCAGGATCTCTTCATTGCGCTCAAACTCCATTAAAACTTGAAAAACTTCAAAGGTGGGACATACCTCTTGCCCGCCAAAGCTAAAAACATGTGTCACCGGATTCCAAAACCTTGCCGCGGCATGAAGAAATGGAAAGTGCAGTGGGGTACGACCCAAAGTGAATAGTGTATTTATGCCGAAACCCTGGAAATTCAACTTTTCCGAACCATCCAAGTTGTTAATCCAAGACAAGAGATTTTGGGCAAGAAATTCTTCCATTTGGAGCAAATCAGTGTTGAAATGAGAAAAACTACGAAGCTGGGCTTTTTGTAGGGGATAAGGTTGACTGAAGGACAGGTGTCAGCATTCTGCTAGTTTCTTCCATTTTTGGCCGCCTGGCCAAGTATGGTGCCGACCGGCCATCACTTTTGGCCGGTGGAGATTCCTCATGGCCGGTGGCTCTTCCCTAGGGCCGGTGGTCTTCCCCCCTTGTTCCCTGAGCTGTTTATGCTGAGAAGTCGGGGAATCCCACCATTTCCAATACCCTCCAGTGATTAATTCTCGCGGGACCGCGCCCATTTGCTTATCGAGTTGTATTTCACTCTCTTTAAGTCTTTGTACATTTGCTTATTGAGTTGTACTCGCGCTTGGTTGGTTATATCGAGATTCTCTGTTTTGTTTATCGAGTTATAAGTAGGTTCACTACCTGATTATTATGATGCGATGCATGAAACATACAAATGTAACATCTTTTGAACAATAGCAGTTTCATTTCCATCACGTGTTTTGCAAAAATGCGCAGCTTTGAAAAATGATAACAAACCTGCCTGAGGAAAGTAAAGTAAAACAAAAGGAAAGTAACCCCCTCATTTAAAAAAGGAAAGTAAAACAAAAGGAAAGTAGGGCAACAGAGTATCGGGATTGCTATTGATAACCCCCTCCTTTTTCTTGAGGACGATACACCACCTGCGCCCTTGTTCAGGGTCAATTATATGGTTTGGCACCTTCATTATTTAAGATATCGCAAGAAAGTGCGCTTTTTGGTAGGCTTTCGAGTTGACCTCAGGCCGTATCTTTTTGAGCATCGCTCTGTACGAGGGAGGAACATCCCTTCCCATATCCTTCTGCATCTTGTGAGCTCCGCAACACGCTTCGATTATACTATGTTGCAATGCTTTACTTACATGCTTCAATCACTTTTTATACACATTACTTGCGTAGACCGCATGTCTTGTTTGCGTAGACCGCATGTCTTGTTTGCGTAGACCGCATGTCTTGCTTGCATAGACCGCATGTCTTGTTTGCGTAGACCGTATATTTTACTTGCGTAGACCACATGTTTTGCTTGCGTAGACCGCATGACTTGTTTGCGTAGACCGCATGTTTTGCTTGCGTAGACCGCATAATTTGCTTACATATGTTCGAATCTCTTTTTATACATATTATTTGCGTAGACCGCAGGTTTTACTTGCGTAGACCGCATGTTTGTAATCAATATCATTACTTGCGTAGACCGCATGTTTTGCTTACATATGTTCGAATCTCTTTTTATACATATTACTTGCGTAGACTGCATGTTTGTAATCAATATCATTACTTGCGTAGACTGCATGTTTTGTTTGCGTAGACCGCAGGTTTTACTCGTGTAGACCGCATGTTTGTAATCAATATCATTACTTGCGTAGACCGCATGTTTTGTTTGCGTAGACTGCAGGTTTTACTTGCGTAGACCGCATGTTTGTAATCAATATCATTACTTGCGTAGACCGCATGTTTTGTTTACGTAGACCGCAGGTTTTACTTGCGTAGACCGCATGTTTGTAATCAATATCATTACTTGTGTAGACCGCATGTTTTGTTTACGTAGACCGCATGTTTTGCTCGCGTAGACCGCATGTTTGTAATCCAATTCATGACTTGTGTAGACCGCATGTTCCGCTTGCGTGGACCGTACGTTTTGCTTGTGTAGACCGCATGTTTTGCTTGTGTGGATCGCACGTTTCGCTGGCGCGGAACGCATGTTTCGCTTGCGTGGACCGCATGTTTGCAACCGATTTCATTGCCTGCGTAGACCGCATGCTTATGTTCAACTTCATTGTATTGCTTGTGTAGACTACATGCTTTACGCACATGTGTTTGTGCCTTCACAACATTGTCATGCCTCTCACTTGATTTGTGTTGCCATGCATTTTCAATTGCATTATATGCATGTTAATAATAAAATCGTACCCGTTAAGTTTGTTTCCTTTGCAGGCACGATATTGTATGCACGGTTCATTTGCGACTGGTGGAACCAGACGAACCGGACAGGTATTGTATCCTCCGCCTGAGACGTATCGAGAATTGCATAATTCTCTTACATCCTTTCTGCATTGTAGTGTAGTTTGGTGTATGCTAGCCTAAAACTGTCGCATGTATGCTTCGTTACAGCTTTCTTTGCATGATCATAAATTATGCTTTCGGCTTGTCTTGCATTTTGCTTTGCCTTGCGCATACCTTGTTTGTCTTGCATGCTTTGTCTAAGTCTTCAGCCTTGTCAAAAATGGGTCGTCTCTGGGCTTTGACATTCACTCCGTCATTGTTATGACTTGAGTTACATCAAGAGGGCAACAGAGACACCCCATTTTTGACCGCCCTCAAGACTTGGACGTCACTGATTGAACACTCAGTGATCACCTTTGTTTGTGTTCGTTTCGAGTTCCCGGAAGGCCTCGGCTGCGCGCCTTGCCTCAGGATCTCTTAACTCGTCCGTTTGGTGTTTGGTTTTGCACCAAACACTTGTGTTTTTGCCTTGAAGGGCAGGGAATGGCTTGTTGGCCATCCCCACATCCCACCGGCCTTCCCCTAACATCACCGGCTGTTTATGGGTGCCACCAGCCATGGTTTCTTAAAACTAATGGCCGGTCGGCACTATATTTGGCCGACCGGCACTTTATTTGGCCGACCGGCACTTTATTTTGCCGGCGACCTCTTTTGCTGGCCGGTATGACTCCTTTGCACCCTTGAGGCATGGTGCATGCGGTATGCCGGTGGAATGCACCATCACTCCTCGTCGATTTTGGTGGTGTGAACCTTTGAACCCTCTTTCCTTCTAGAAGCTTAAACCCTTTGGCCAAGCTTCTTGGGGAAGCTTGGCCAGCTGTATTAGCGTCTCCAAGAAGCCAAGAACCCTTTGCACCCTTTGCCCCTTTCATCTAGCTTCTTGGAGAAGCCTAGAACCTTGGCCTTTGCCCATATAAGCACTCATCCTCTCCCTTTGTTAAAGGTTAGAGCTTTTGAATCAAAAAAACCAGAGCTTCTATATCTATATATCTGATATATCATCCTCTCTCTCTCTATATCTTCCTCTCTCTCTCGTCCTTAGGGTGTGTTTGGAAGCCTAAAAGTGCATTTTGACCTTACTTTTGCACTAACACACACCATTACACCTTGCTCCGAGACTGAGAGGCATTGAGGGTTGTTTGTTGAGGTTTTGGACTAATTTTGATCTGTAGAGGGTGGCTGGATCATCTGTTCTTCAAGGTTTCTTCAAGGGTGAGACATTTGCTTTAGTTTCCCCAATCTTGCACTAGTTTTCTACCTGTCTTGCATGCTGATTTAAGCTTTGTGTATAACATAAAAAAGTCTTGTATTTTCATGCTTAACATCTTTCATTAAGGGTGTTTTTGCATTGGGGGTCGAACTCCCCCCTTTAGGCCTCTTTTGGCCTATTTTGGTGCCCTTTTCTTTAAGCTTTGTTTACTCTGTTGTGTTGGTCTTCTCACCACTGAAATCCAATGGATTTTCAGTGCTGATGAAATGATTTTGAAGTCTTGTGTAGGGGAGGGACACCCCTCTCCCCTTTGTCCTTCTTTTACCTTTGTTTTTGGCTTAAAGGGCAACATGCATGCTTGGTTGTTTTTGGTCCCATCTCAGAGGTTTTTGGGTGTCTTTTAGTCATGTTATATCTCTGTCTTTGGTTGGATTTGTAGCTCTTAGCATGCATCTTATACTTGCTTTGTAATTCCTTATCTTGCCTAGAAATGTGCCATGTGTTTAGCCTAGTATATCTTCATGATTTGGCTTAGCTTATTGAAGCTTTTGGTCATGATTTGTCATGCTTTAGGTCTGTTAGCCCTTTTTTTGTCATGTTTGACATGCTTTATATAGCTCCTTTGCATTCTAGAATTTTGGCCTTGAGTGAGTGAGTCATTAGCATGCTTTGGTTAGGTTGTTTAAATGATTTGGAGTCACTTCTTATGCTATTTCAGTCCCTATATCATGCTTGTTTGATAGCATTTATCATCCCTTTCATGCCTTGAGGTGTTGTAGTTTTGTGCCTTGAAATGGGCATTGTGCATGCTTGTATGTTTAAGTCACTTGGGTTGCCATTCATGAGGGTTTTGGGGCGTGTTTTAATGCATTAAAACTCTGTTTTTGGTTGTTTCATTCATACCATGTGTGGTTATGATAGTTGTGGTAGAAGGCTTCTTTTTATGCCTTAGCCTTATGCTCTTTGGTATGCAAGTTTGCATGAGTATTTGCCCATCATTCCATCACTTTTGGCCCTTTGTTTTGGGGTGTGGTGAGGTCCTCCATCTTAGTGTAAGTCCATGGATCATATATTTGCATCTTGTAGTATGCTCATGACATTGCATGTTGTGGTATCCTTATGGTTTGTGCATTGTTGCATGCCCACCTCTTTACATACTTGCCTATCTAGTGTGCATTGTAGTGTTGCTTGTAGTGTTGCATGCTAGTGGCATTACCATGTTGTTTGCATGATAGTTTGCATTGCATCACATTTCACATGTTTTGCATCTTAGCTTCTTGTTGCATTTTTGAGCCATGTTTGCACAACATGCATTGCATTGCTTGGTTTGGGGTGTCAAACCTAGTGTGAGGGTGAGAGGTGTTCATACTACAAGTGATGAAACACATCTCAACCCTCGGTCACCGAGGCCCTTGACTTTGACATGATAGGGTCTTGGTCCTCATTTGTGTGTTGCATGCATTTTACATTGAATGGCAAGTTTGGTCCCTTAGGCTATCATGCACAATTGAGGGCCCAAGGATCAAGGACCATGCTCCCCTGAGTTCAATACATGATAGGGAACATGACCCTGCTTACATGTGCTTGAAATTCTATGCCATGCACTACCTGTCCTCTGTTGCTGTCAAAACTGTTTTCTGCATGAAGTTTTTGCCGACCGGCAACATTTAGTGCCGACCGACCATTATCGAATGGCCGATAACTTTATCAGCAGCCGACGGCATTTTACCATGGCCGGTGGTCATTTCACTTAGCCGATGGTGTTCTGCAGTGCTCATTAAAGATACCCTGGGACTTTGGCAGTTTTCAAAGAAGTAAGGCAGTGAAAACAGAAGCAGTAGTGCTATGGCAACGGGTTTCCGGGCAAGAGGGATCGAGCATGCATCATTCGCGCATTCCAAGGCGGGGCTGTGGCCTTTTCTCTTCTACATTTATTTTGTTAAGTAATTAGAAGTTTTGTAATATTTAATTAATTCAGTATTATTTGTTCGGACTGTATTATTCTTTTGGACCCTCCGAGTGAGGGCAATCGTGTAATAAGTGTACGTGCGTGTATGTATGTCTTCCAACCCCACGTCTTTCTTCCTTTTTATTTACCTGCTTATGATGGTAGACTAGGGCATATTTAAAATTAGCATACCTTATGCTATGCATGCCTGCATCCATACATTTGTCTTACATGCATCGGGTTCGGCACATCATGCTAACTGCACTTGTATTTCAATTCCAAATTGAATACATGTTAGTTGTAGCATTTCACATGCCATGTTTAGAATAGCCGAGCCTGTCTAGATTGCATCTTTGCATGTGTTGTATTAGCCATTTTAAACATGAACTAGGATCATGCATATGATTACTAACTAGTTTCTGTTTTGGCTTGGAGTACTAGGTAAGCTTTTATGCTTTAGCATATCGCACGCGTGTGAATGTTGCCATAATAGCATGATTATCATGAGGCTAGCTGCTTATGTGATATAATTGCTTGAATGCCTGTGCATGGAGGTCAAATTACCGAAGTTGGAATAATGCATTAAAACTGTGAGTTTTTTTTTTAAGCCCACTAGATAGTGGCAAAACCATCTTTTCTAAAGCCCACTTGAGGGTGGCAAAATCTTCATTTTAACCTACTTGCGAGTAGTAAACCATTTCTAAAACTAACATGAAATGTTTTGTTCCAATTTGGGCGATTTGGTCTATACTTGTTTTCTGTGCGTACAACATAGTATTTCTAGGCTAATAACCGGAACAAGAACACATAACGTTTTCAAAACAAGATATCATGGTTAGTAGAGGCCGGTCTTCGGACCGGGCGAGAGGGGGTGTTCATAGCTGACTTTCCCCAGTCGTACCCAAGTTCCTGAGTTGAGGCAACTTTGGTGGTGACGGACACGTGGCCTTTGGCACCGAGTCAGGGTTTTCTAAATTTCCCCATTAAAAAATATTTAGGCAGCGACTCTGTATCTGGCAAAGCAGTCCATGTTTGGCACTTCTTTCAAAATCTGTTTTTTCTCAAAACGATTTGCCAGATTTGGACTATTTGGTTCAGATTTAGAACCGTGACAACAAAATCGAGTCCGAACTGTAGCGAGGTCCCCCGCGGGCGTTGTTACAATAGTGTACGTCGTGGCGCGTGAGTTGTGACTGGTTTGTGCGAGTTGGATGGATCCCTGCCTGTGCAGCGAAATCCACTGGTGCATTCCTTGCCAGCAGCATGCCATGCCATGGCCTTGGCCAGAAACATGCCTTGCCATGGCCTCGTCCAGCAGCATGGCATGCCATGGCCTTGGCCAACAACATAGCATGCCACGGCCCTAGCAAGCATGCCTTGTCCCTCGGGTAATTGCCATTAGGTTTGGCTTTGACTTACGTACAAGTTGCCTTGTGAAGTGCATGTCCCTCGAGTAATTGCCACTTCGCAAAGCGGGCTTAAAACTTGCATTTGATGAATTGTTCTAATTCAAGTAATAAAGCCTTCATCCACAAGCATTCATGCAGTTTAACATTTAAGAAAATAGCCTCATGGCAAGCATGCTAACATGGCAATCACTTACACTCATGCAAGAATGCTAAAACGTAAACACTTACAGTGTACTCCAAGCCAAAACATAAGACTAGTTAGAAATAATGCATGATCCTAACTATGTTAACGATGCCTAATGCAACACGTGTAATAATGCAACTAAATAGGCTCGGCTATCTAAGATGGCATATGAATGCGACTTGATAACATGCTTTAAAACACATATTCAAGTAAGTGTTAAAATACAATGCAGTTTGAATGACGTGCCAAGCCCGGTGTGTGCAACACAGATGAATGATACAAAGATGCAAACATAATGTAAGCTAATTGAAATATGACCCTAAGCTAACCATCGAAAGAGGTTAAATAAAAGAGAGAAAGACACGGGGTTGGAAGACATGAACACACGCACGCATCCTTATTACAACATTGCGCCCTCTCGATGGAGGGTCCGAATGAATAAGCTAAGCTAATCTAAGCTAAGCTAAGCTAATCTAAGCTAAGCTAATCAACTAATTTAATTAAACTAATTAAACTAATTATTGCACAACCAATTGAATAACTAGTAAACTACTTACTAATTATTACAACACTTTAACTAATTATCAAACTAATTAATTAAATTACAAATTCATGCCAACTAACAAGTAAAGCTTTAAACTATGCTGCCTCAGCTCTGTTTGAAGAAGTAGAAGATGCATGCTCAATTTTCGTCCCAAAAAGCTCTCCGGTTTGCTCTCGAGAGGCTCTGTTTGCAGGGTCACTCCAAGAACTTCCTATTGAACCTTACCAAACCAATGCTGAGGAGTGCACCAGTGGCCTGCCGGCCATCTGTCGGCCAGAGATGTGCACTGCCAGCCATCAGTGAGGCACTGCCGGCCACTGGTGTGCGGGATCACCATTCTGCAACAGGGCTCAAACAAAGAGAAAGGGAGGGTCTCCCAAGGACATGTGTATACCGTACCCCTCCTTATCATCTCAAAACATCAAAGGAGTGGCACTCTTGGATCCAAGACCACCAATCAAGCATCTCAATGCATGATGGCCAAAAATCCAACTTGTACATATTCAATAAATGCACAAAAACAAGACTCTAAGTACCATTGCCCTATCATGCATGATCAAGGCTGATGGAGACAAAGGAGATTGGTTCATTTCATCACTATTGAGTATGAAATGGACCAATCTACCTTGTGTTCATTATGACGTCCGATTGAACACAATGCAATGCACACTAAGCGTGTTTATCTTAGTCATGTTTTACTTTGCTCAATTCTTATTTACACATTTTAGCATTACCAAGTGTAGACGCGCTCCTGGGAACTCTCTAATATCCGCGCTGCGAGGGCGCGAATCTCGTTTTGTTCCGAGCTACTACAGTTCGGACTCAATGTCACGGTTCTGAATCTAATCTTAAAATGTGTGATGTAAGACCGATAAATCACCAAAGAGTCCAAATCCGACAAATCGTTTTGGAAAATTGATTTTTATAAAAAAGTGCCAAACATGGACTGCTTTGCCAGATACAGAGTCGCCACCTAAATATTTTATTTTGGGAGAATTTAGGAAACCCTGACTCGTGCCAAAGGCCACGTGTCCGTCATCACCAAAGTTGCCTCGGCTCGGGAACTTGGGTACGAGAGGGGAAGGTCATGTAATGAGCACCCCCGCTCGCCCGATCAAAGATCGGCCTCTACTAAGCATGATATGTTGTTTTTCAAAACACATGTGCTCTTATTCCAGTTATTAAACCTAGAATTACTATGTGATGCGCACAACACACAAGTATAGACTAGATCGCCTAAGTTGGAACAAAACATTGTATATCCGTTTGTTTGAAAATGGTTTGAAGTTTGCTACTCGCAAGTAGGCTAAATCGAGGATTTCAATGAATTGTTCCAATTCAAGTAATCCAACCTTCACCCACAGGCATTCAGGCAGTTAATCACATAAGCAGTTAGCCTCATGGCAAGCATGCTAACATGGCAATCAGTAACACGCATGCGGTATGCTAAAGCGTAAACACTCACAGTGTACTCCAAGCTAAAACAAAGAACTAGTTAGAAATCATGCATGATTCTAGTTCATGTTAAGAAGGCTAATGCAGCATATACAAAAATGCAACTAAGATAGGCTCGGCTACCTAGAATGTCATGTGAAATGCAACTTGATAGCATGCTGTTGAACACGTATTCAAGTAAATATATTTGAAATACAATGCAGTTAGTATGATGCGCCAAACCCGGTTCATGCAATACAAATGAATGATCCAAACATGCGAAGCATAAGGTATGCTAAACAAAATATGTCCTAAAACTAACCATCGTTAGCGGTTAAGTAAAAATGAGAAAGAAATGGGGGTTGGAAGACAAGCATCACACACACGCACGCTTATTACAACATTGCGCCCTCTCGACGGAAGGACCGAATAAGAAGCTAACTAGCTAATCTAAGCTAATTAAACTAATTATTACAAAACAAACTAATTAACTAATCCTAGTTAACTAATTAAGCTATTACAAAACAAATTGAATAGTTAACGCATTAACTAATAAAGGTACAAACCAAAGCATAAACTAGCTATCTAAGCATGGTAGCTAAGGAAAGCAATAAAAGCAGGAGGTTCTCAGAGGGAGAAGACTGGATGCATGCCCGGTCGCCTCGTTCGGAAATCCAATGCGATGCCCCGATTTCCATATGTTTGCAACTGTTCTCAGAAACTTGCACCAAGCTCCAGGTAGCTTCTAACACATCTTGGGGACCTATAGGAGGGTGGTCGACCAGTTGTTGGTGTCTGCAGCCATGGCCGACCACCTATCTTTGTTGAAAGCCAGGAAAAGTGGTTGGCCAACTAGTTTTTCTGGCTGGCCGACCAGTTCTTGCTGCTAAATTCCAGTTTGCTGCAACATAGAGCAAGAAAGGACATGACAATGTATTTGCAAGATATGTGTGCACAACCATCCTCCCTATCATTTCATAAGCTTAAGGGAGTGTAGTTCTTGACCCTCAGGCCACCAATCGCATATCTCGATGCATGATGGCCGAGCGGCGAAGTTGCACAATTCAATATAAAATGAATGCATACATAAACATATAAGGCCTAAAACTCCATCATGTATGATCAAGAGCGTCGGTGACCGAGAATTAAGGCACATTTCATCACTTTAAGTATGAAACGTCCCTCTTTTCCCATGTTTGGACTAACACCTATTCCAAACACAATGCAACACATAACATGGCAAGCATGTAATGCAACTACATGGCATACACAATGCAAGGGACAAGCATGCAACATTATGCAATACAATATGATCAAACTACCAATGCAAATGGCATGGAAACAATGCTAACACATGCATACACAATGCAATGCTACAAAGGGAAACTTAGCAATGTTATGGACATGCATACTCAATGCAAGGAACAACTTGGCATCCACAACGCAAAGGACTACATAGCACACACAATGCGAAGTAAGATAAGCATGCAAGCAACATGCAAGTGAACATACTAAATGAACTTAAACCAAAAGGGGTAGACCTCAGTCATGCCCAAATCAGTGGCCATCTACACCAAAATAAATGCACAAAAGGCATATATAAGCATGCATGCCAATTGGCTCACCAATTAGGCTAAAGAGCACAACTCTCATGAGTGCTCAAAGAGTGACAAAAGTGGAAGTGTAGAAACACTAAGTGCACTGAAATTAAGTAAGAAATGATGCTGAATCATTCAAACAAAACAAGTAAAGCATGCAAAGGTCCTAGAGCATGAAAGCTAATAAAGAGGACTACAAAGGAGGCATGCAATACATGTGCATGAACCAACCATGGACAGAGCTAAAATACGTCAAAACATGGACCAAAACATGCTAAGATGGAGGCTCGAAGACCTAGGCATGCAAGCATACAAGCTAAGCCCCAAGTAAGGCAACAATGCACAACACTCAAAGACATTCAAAGCGTGAAAGAAGTGGAAATAAGACAGTCCTATATGCTCTAAAATAACATGTTAGATGATGCCAAATCATGTACACAACACAAATGAAGCATGCTATGGTGCTCAAAGCTTGAAGCAAGCAAGAGCACTTGTACTATAGTTATACAAAACATGAAGCATATGGCTAAGGCAACCCAAAACAGTCCTAGAACATGTCAAAATGAGTCTAAAACATGCAAGGAAGGAAGCCAAAACATGCTAGCATGAGGGACATAAGGCATGATGCATACAAGGAAAATAAGGTGGATTACCCTACACCTATTAGGACCAAGCATGTGATGACCTAGCCAACAAAAATCAGAGTTATATCATGGCAAAATAACCCCAAAAACACATTGAAATGATGGCTCGCAAGCGTAGGCATGAAGGCATACACAATGACTCATGTTAAGGCATAAAACACAAACTATCCAAAGCATGGAATAGGTGATAAATGCAAGTGTATGATTATGAAACATGTACTGAAATCACATTTCACATGATGCCAAATCATTCAAATAGGCCAAGTAATGCATGCTAGTGGACTTGACACACAAAGCTAACAAGCTAGAATGCATTATAGCTATCCAAAGCAAGTCATGCATGGCCAAAACAACCAAAATTAGAGCTAAAGCATGTTAAAACATGAACAAAAGCTTCTTGAAGTTAAGCCAATAGCATGCTAGAATGACATGTTAAAGCATGAGACACACTGGGTTATTTCATGGAATTGCACTACAAGTGCATGGAGCATGCAAGAGGTGACCAAACCAAATCCTAACAGAGATATGACATGGCAAAACATCACCAAAAACATGCTGAAATAGACTCAAAGTAAGCTAGAATGACATGCTACTTCATGAAGCATATAAAGCTAGTTTAAGAGATTTACACTACAAGTGTATTACGCATGCAAGGGATGATCAAGACAACCAAAAATAGATCTAAGGCATGCTGAAATAACCCCAAATACATGCTAAGAATAAGCCAACACAAGCTTAAAATACATGCTCAAACATGAGGCATAAATGGCAAGTATTCAAAATACAAGGAGAGGGGATGGTCCTCTTCTATTTAGGACCCCAAAACCACCTTTCCACCACTGAAAATCCTTTGGATTTCAGTGGTAGAAAGGTCATGCAAAGGCTACAACAAGAGCCTAAAGGGATGGCTCAAAACAAGGCCTAAGAAGTGGTAGATCACCCCCAACGAAAAAGTGACCTTAAACAAACATTTTAAGGGCCAAAAAATAGAACTTTTTTCAGTAGGAAGTTAGTCTTAAAACGGCATGCAAAAGGGTCCAAAAGCTTAAGCAAGAATGGGGGATTTAAGGGTTAAAGACTCACCCTTGAAGACCTTCTTTACTACTGCAACTCCAGCAACCTCTTTGAGCTCAAATCAGCCCAAGAACACCAAAAACAACTTCAAGAAGCCTCAGCAACACAAGCAAGGTGTTTGAGTGAGTGTTTGTGTACAAAAGTGAGACAAAACTACACTTTTAAGGCACAAAACAAGAGTAAAAGGAAGAAGTATAGATATAGATTATATGTATCACTCCATGAACTTTTTTCTGAACCTAGAGGAGGGAGGAGATGGTTCTCTCTTATAGAGAACCAAAAGCAAAGCTTCTTGAGGAAGCTAAGGTTCAAGGCAATCCCTCCATACATGTGTATGGAGGATAGCTTCAGTGCCGTCAAGCTGTGCCAGTTGGAAGAAAATATCTCCCAAAAGGTGGCAAAAAGTAGCCAACCACTTGAAGTGGTCGGCCAACTACTTCAAGTGGTCGGCCGACCACTTTAAGTGGTCTCCCAAGAAGACAACTGGTCGGCCATGGTGCGAGATGATCAGCACACTCAAAACAAGCTAGAGGTGGGGTGGTGTAGCAGCGCCCGCGAGGGACCTCGATGCTACAGTTCGGACTCCCCTTTTTTGTTTGTTGCGGTTCATAATCTGAACCAAAGAGTCCAGCTCTGGCAAATCGTTTTGAGAAAAAAACAGATTTTGAAAAGAAGTGCCAAACATGGACTGCTTTGCCAGATACAGAGTTGCCACCTAAATATTTTTAAAATGGGGAAATTTAGGAAAACCCTAACTCGGTACCAAAGGCCACGTGTCCGTCATCACCAAAGTTGTCTTGGCTCGGGAGCTTGGGTACGATTGGGGAAGGTCAGCTATGAGCACCCCCTTTCGCCCGGTCCGAAGACCGGCCTCTACTAACCGTGATATCCGATTTTGAAAACGTTATGTGTTCTCGTTCCGGTTTTTAGCCTAGAATTACTATGTTATGCGCACAGCAAACAAATATAGACTAGATTGCCTATTTTGGAAACAAGCATTGCATATCCGTTCGTTTTGAAAGCGCTTCAGAATTTGCTACTCGCAAGTAGGCTAAAACACGGATTTCAACGAGTTTTTCCAACTCAAGCAATCCAACCTCCACCCATAGGCATTCAAACAGTTTATCTCATATAAGCATTTAGCCACATGGTAATCATGCTGTCATGTTAACATTCACACGCATGCGATATGCTAAAGTATAAATACTTACATCGTACTCCGTGCCAAAACAATAAACTAGTTAGTAGTCATATGCATGATCCCAGTTAATGTTAAGTGGCTAATGCAACACATACAGAGATGCAGTTTAGGATAGGCTCGGCTAACCCTAAAATGGCATATGAAATGCAATCATTCAGTGCACGTATTCAAGTTAGATTTGAAGATACAATGCGGTTTGTATGATGTACCGAGCCCGGTGCATGTAAGACAAATGTATGGATGCACGCATGCATTGCATAAGGTATGCTAAAATAAACGTGCCCTAATCTACCATCGTAAGCAGGTAAATAAAAGGGAAGAAAGAAGTGGGGGGTGGAAGACATGTACACCACTCACACACGCTTATTACAGATTTGCCCTCACCCGGAGGGACCAAAAGAATATACAAATTAATTAACTATGCAAGCTAATTAAATATTACAAATCAATTAAATTAACTAAACAAATTAATTAATCTAATTAAACAAAAAGCCCTCGAAGGCAGGTCGATGCAAGGCGCATGTTCGACTTGCTCGGAATCGACCGCCATGCATAGTTCGCCTCTGTTTTCCTCGCTTCTCCTCGCCAAAGTCTCGTGAATGCCTCTCAGATACCGGGGATCCCACCGGCTAAGCAGAATGACCACCGGCACTAGGATGTGGCCATCGGCACAAAATGAACCCATCGGCTAATGACTTGTCGCTACCGGCACAAAAATGTTGTGGCCGGCAAACAATACTGCAGAACTCCGCAACTCACAAAGAGAGGGCAAAACTTGCATGGCAATACAATTCAAGTAATGTATGCACCAATCATGCCCCCTATCATGTTTGCGACTCAAAGGGGTATGTGCCTCGATTCTCGGGCCACCAATCACGTATTTCCATGCATGATGGCCTAAAGAATCAAGTGTGCACTTTCATGTCAAATGAAATGCAAACCAATCAAACAAAACAAGGCCCAATTCCTATCACCAAATCAAGGAACAAGGCATGCATGCAAGATGCAATGCAACCTAGGCATGCAAGCTAAGGATGCAACATGGCATGACAAGGCACTTGTGCAAGCATACTAGCAAACATGAGGTAAGCATGCAACCAAGCAAATGATGGTCTTAAACATGATTTAAGTAACTCTAATTAGGCCTAAAATCAGTGGCCAAAACCGAGGAAATGAAGGCCAAAATGCACACA
This sequence comes from Camellia lanceoleosa, assembly GCA_025200525.1. Classification (NCBI taxonomy): domain Eukaryota; kingdom Viridiplantae; phylum Streptophyta; class Magnoliopsida; order Ericales; family Theaceae; genus Camellia; species Camellia lanceoleosa. The sequence goes on along the minus strand of CM045761.1, from coordinate 2,397,411 downwards.
CACATGCATACAATCATGGTCCAACACCTTAAGCATAAACAAGGCAACTCTTAAGCACACTTAAAGAGACCAAACAATAGACAATTAGCATGCAACACAAGCTCTGAAATTGCACAAAATAAAGGTGCCAAACCAACTAATTCAAGCAAGTAAAGCATGCAAATGGCCCAAGTACTTGAGGCAAGCCAAGGGGCTTAAACCAAGGTCAAACCCACCAAGCCTCACAAGGCTAAGGGGACTCAAGACAGGTCAAAGGCAGACCTAAACAACACCCAAGGAACTCCTAGATGGCATCTAAATGGCTCAAGTCCAAAGGCATGCACAAATGCACTTTCAAGGAGCATACAACACAAGCTCATAAGGCGTTAAAGAGGCATGCAAGGCAAGCATACAAACATGTTAAAGGGACTGAAATAACATGAAACATGACTCCAATCCACTAAATCAAAGCAAACAAAACATGCTATACACTTACATACTTAAGGCCAACAAGCCCAAAAATGCAAAGAGGCTATATAATTCATGCTAGGGTCGACTCAAACAACCTAAGACAGACCTAAAGCATGGAAAAATAAGCACAAAAGCTTCACAAATCTAAGCCTAAAACATGATAAAACAAAGGCACACAACTTAAGGCATATTAAGGCAATCACAAGGCATTACAAGGTAGGTATGCAAGGCATGCATGGTATACCAAAACCAACTTAAAACCATGTTATATTATGGCAATATAAGCATGAAAAGTAGTCATGGCATGCTCAACACACACTCAAACATAAGCTCCCTTAAGAGACCAAAAATGGTCCCTTTCAAGGACAACAAGGAGAGGGGGTGACCCCCCCCCCCCCTTTTGGAGACTTCAAGGCACCATCCCCACCACTGAAATCCCTCAAGATTTCAGTGGTGAAGAGGCCCAAACACCAAAGTCTCGAAACTTGCACAAAATAGCACAAAAATGGGGCCTTTCAAGGCCTAAGGGTGGTCAAACACACCCAAACCACAAAACACTCTTAACAAACAATCAAGAGGGCCTAAAAATAGAACTTTTTTATGTTATACACTGATCACAAAAACAGCTCTAAGATAGTTAGAAATATGATTCAAAAATGGGGTAAAAAGGACTAGTTTCTTACCCTTGAAGCCTTTCTTCAACAATGGTGGTCTTGTTGCCTCCTTAAGCTTCAATCCAGTCAAAAATAGCAAGAACAAGCCCTTAGAACCTCAGTAGCCCAAGGAAGGTGAAGCACTAGGTGCTTGTGTGCAATAGTATGGACTAAAACACACACAAGAGTAATATAGAGATAGGATGTGTATTGAACCCTAACCCTAAAACCAGAGCCTCCTCTGTATTTTCTAAGCAAAAAGCTCTAATTTTTCTAACCCTTGAGCAAGGGAGAGGAGGGCTCCTCTTATAGAGGAGCCAATCTTGTAAACTTACAATGTAAGCTAACAAGAGGGGCATCCCTCCATACACGTGTATGGAGGGGAAGCAAATGCCAACCAGCTTTTTCAAAATATCTCCAAAAGCAGTTGAACAATAGTCGGCCAGCCAAAAATGTCATTTTGACAAAATTGACTGCCGACCGGCAACAAAGAGTGTCGACCGGCAACATACATTGCCGGTGGCAACAAAAACCAGCCGGTGGCCTCTAGCCACTGCCGGTGGTGTGTGGGGATGCCTCACAAGGCATTCCCTGCCCCTCCAAGGCAAAACACAAGTGTTTTGGTGCAAAACCAGACACAAAACGGTCGAGTTCGGAGATCCTGAGACAAGGCGCGTAGCCGAGAACTCCGGGAACTCCAAACGAACACAAACATGGATAATCACCGAGTGTTCAAATGGTGACGTCCAAGTCTTGAGGACGGTCAAAAATGGGGTGTCTACAAGTGGCCGACCAGAAAAGGTGGCCCAAAGACCCAGGAGACTAGTTGTCAAATCAAAAAACTAGCTGGCAGGAAGAAAAGTTGTCGCCAAGGGGAAATACTAGTCTCCCACCCTTGTACCACCTTCCAAACAAGGAAAACAAGGTTTGTACCAAAAAAAAACCAAAACGGATGCAAGACGAAAGTTCGGGTGGCAAAGTGCGCAGCCGGGAGCCTCGAAAACTAGCTGAAAAGCACCAAAAGTGGTTTACGACCACAAAAGTGGCCTCTCAAACCACAGTGGCCCTCTAGGCCAAGGAAACTAGGCGTGGTTCAAAAACCACGCCAAACGGAGAACGTTAAGTGGTCCCGAGACAAGGCACGCAGCCGAAGGCTTCGAAAACCGGAAACTAGTCTCCAAACGGGAAAACTGGCCTACGACTGCAAAAAGTGGTCTATGACCACAAAGAGATCGCCTACAAAACCTCTTCCTCCCTCAGGCAAGGAAAACAAGGCCAGGTCCACAAACCGAGCCAAAGCACAAAGAGTTCAGAGGCAAGGCTCTTAGCCAAAACTCTGAAACCTCGAAACGAGCACAACATGCACTATCATCGAGCACTCAATCGATGACGTCTGAGTCTTAAGGTCGGTCAAAAATGGAGTGTCTACAATTGTCCCTCTTTGACATAACTCGAAAGTCATAAGTGACGGGTGAGAATGTCAAAGCCCAGAGACGACCCATTTTTGACAAGGCCGAAGACTTAGACAAACAGGCAAGATAACAAAGAGATGCGCCCGCAGGCAGGGGCAAAATGCAAAGGACAATGCAAGATGCCGAACATAACTTATGATCATGCAAAGAAAGCTGTAATGAAGCAATAATACACAATAAATGCGACAGTTTTAAGCAGGTGAACACAAATCAAACTACATTACATGCAGAAAGGATGTAAGAGAATTATACAATTCTCGCTACGTCTCACACGGAGTACATACAATACCGTCCGGTTCATTTGGCTGCGCCCGCTTCAAATGAACCGTACATACAATATCGTGCCTGCAAAAGAAAGAAACTCAACAGGTACAATATAGTTAGAAACATGCATAGCAATGCAAGTGAAAAGTGCGTGACAACGCAAGTGAAGGGGTGCATGACAATGCAACCTAAGTGTGACGCATAACAATGCAGAAAGGGGTGCATAACAATGCAACCTAAGTGTGACGCATAACAATGCAGGTAAAAGTACGCATAATAATATAAGCAAAACGAGCGTGTCAACACAAGTAGTGAGTGCATAGAAAGCAACAAGTGGTGTGCATAACAAGTGCAAGAGAGGAAAGTGTGCATGACAATGTGAGAGAAGTGCAACTTCAATAGTATGTTCGAAACAAAACACCGAATGAGGAAATACAAGCCTTAACGCAAGCGATTTAACCGGAACCTCCGAGTTACCTCTCGGAGGGGTCACAACGTACTCAAAAAGGATACATCTTGCTCTTGACAAGTAACGATGAGCCACGCATCGAAGACTTGAATTTGAAGTTCTTGCGGGGACATTTCGTGCCAAAAAGTGTACTTTTTTTTGTACTTTCTCGAGAGTCAAGGGCTCCAATCATTACCAAAATACACAGGGAGAACAATGGAGCTCTGAAGATCACCCAGGAGGGTGGCCGACTAGTTATATCAGTGGCCGACTAGTTGTTGCCTACCAAAGTGGTCGGCCAACCAGAAAAACTGGTTGGCCGACCAGTTTACAAAATCCGAGGCAGTTTTGTCTTTTTATGCTCGGTTCTTTAAGTGCACAACTCCAAATCAGTTTTTCTCACACCTCCAAGGCCGAAATACATTTCTCTCCATCCCTAGACCCTTTTCCCTCTCAGATCTGCACTTTATACGCATTTTCCAATGCCCATGCGAAATTGTTTCACGAAAACTTTCGATTCTCTTCGTTTTGAGTCGATTAGAATTTATTTTCGGAGCTTCTTTCTCCATTTTCACCACTTGAGGTATGTTTATCTCGAAGTTTGGCACCTTTTCTCGGGAGTTGACTTTTGTTGACTTTTTCTCTTCCTGAGAGTTGACTTTTGTTGACTTTTTGTAATTTTGGCCCATTTTGCTCATTTTTGCTCATTTTTGTAGATTTCTTCAGATGGCTGGCAATATTCCATATGGCAGACGTTTCCCAGGAGTAGAGGATGAGCCAAACGTCATGCCACTGCCTCCGAGGATACGGCCATTCGATTCGGGGAGGTATTACCTGCAGGAGCATATCCTCCCTCTGAGTACCTTCCATCATTTCACGGACTTCGCGCGACGGGCGTCCCTAGACTTGCTGCTACGGGAGCCAGAGTCTCACCTATCTCATCGCACGGATGAGGTGCGTACTTCACTTTTACATTTTCTGCGAACTATTTAATCTACTTGTTCTAAACACATTCGCATACATAATGCTTTTGTTCATACTTGAACACAACTTGCACACAGCATTTTGTCCACTTGGCACGCAACTTTCAACATAACACTTTGCTCATCTAGCACGCAGCTCTTAACACAAAAACCTTGTTCACTTTGCACACAGCTCTTTTGGGCACACAACACATTTGGGCACATAGCACATGTTGGGCACATAACACAATACACTACTCAATCTGAACACGCAGTTCATCACACAACATTCGGTTTAGTTTACACACAACTCATAACACTGCTCAATCTGAACACGCAGTTCATAACACAGCATTTTGTGTAGTTGGCACACAGGTCATAACATTGTTCAATCTGAACACGCAGTCCATAACACAACATCCTATTTAGTTGGCACACAGCTCATAACACTGATCAATCTGAACACGCAGTTCATAACACATCATCCTGTTTAGTTGGCACACAGCTCATACCACTGCTAAATCTGAACAAGCAGTTCATAACACAACATCCTGTTGATAACACACTGCTCAATCTGAACACGCAGTCCATAACATAGTACACTTTTTCATAACATAGCACACCGCTTAATCTGAACACGCAGTTCATAATGCGGTACTCGGTTTATAGCACACTGCTCAATCTAAACACGCAGTCCATAACACAGTACACTTTTTCATAACATAGCACACCGCTCAATCTGAACACACAGTTCATAACACGGTATTCGGCTTATAGCACACTGCTCAATCTGAACACGCAGTCCATAACACGATATTCGGTTTATAGCACACTGCTCAATTTGAACACGCAGTCCATAACGTAGTACACTTTTTCATAACATAGCACACCGCTCAATCTGAACACGCAGTTCATAACACGGTAGTCGGTTTATAGCACACTGCTCAATCTGAACACGCAATTCATAACGCAGTACACTTTTTCATAACATAGCACACTGCTCAATCTGAACACGCAGTTCATAACACGGTATTCGATTTATAGCACACTGCTCAATCTGAACACATAGTCCATAACGCAAAGACACTTTTTTCATGAGAACACACACGTTTCATATATTTCATTCTAAACACACAGCTCATACATTTTGATTCTGAACGCACAGTTCCTACATTTTGATTCTGAACACACAGCTCCTACATTTTTATTTTGAACACACAGATCATACTTTTTGATTCTGAACACACAACTCATACTTTTCATTATGAATGCAAGTATCTTCCCATTTCACACAGGGTTACGGGTCTATTATTGGGAGGGAGTGGTACATGGTGCTCCCGGATCCCATTCGACATATCGTGGATGAGGCGGGATTTGGCCGATTCCGTATGGGGTTGTCGCGTCATCCAGCGAGCAGAACCTTTATGGGCGCACTGGTAGAGAGATGGTGGGACACCACCAACTCCTTTCATTTCTCAACTATCGGGGACATGACGATGACCCCGTATGACTTCTCCATGCTGACGGGCCTCGACGTAGCGGGTTAGTCGATTCTATACGATGCGGCTATGGGTGAGTGGGAGGCAGCTTGGGTTTATCTACTCGGAGCTCGTCCACCGATCGACAGATCATCAGGCAAGGTCAGGTACACCTGGTTTGCCGAGCAGTATAGAGGGTCTATGCCGGAGACCTTCGAGGCCAAACAACAGTACGCCTGGGGATTTTTGATGTTCTTGTTCGGGACCACTCTGTTCTCCGACAGGGGGAACATAGTCGGGCTTTATTTGCTCAGTGCTCTAGTAGACCTACCACAGGTCCGGCACTTTGATTGGGGTGGCACCGCCCTCGCTACCCTTTATTGCTACGTGAGCGCAACCTCCTGGGAGCGGGGGACCATAGTTGGAGGCTACTGGCAGGCCTGGGAGGTACATTCTGCCCTCTTGATTTACATTTCTACTTTTTCATTATCTGTACACTATATACTGCATTCTGCACTCAGCATTCTACATTTTCTGCTTTTCATTATCTGTACACTGTACATAGCATTCTGCACTCAACAATTTGTATTTTTTGTGTTTCATTATTTGTACACTACACTCAGCATTCTGCATTTTCTATACATTCTCAGATTCGCGTGATTCTCGGCTCAAGATTTTGCATTTTCTATACATTACGTATTCTATGACCTTTGCCTTTCACAGCTATGGGTTTACGCATACTTCTCCACACTCGCTCCCGAGCTTGAGGTCGAGGCACCTCTTGAGATCCCTTACTCTCGCAGATTTGAGGATCGGTGCCGATCCAGGCCCCGGAAGACTCTACTATACCTCCAAAGAAGACCTTTGACACAGACGACGGAGGTAATCCAGAACTCTCAGTTCTTCATGCTTTCAGCTTTGATTCATCTTGTATGTTTATGACATCGAATCAATTTATGCACTTGCTATCCACAGATTACTTGGCAGCCTTGGATGGCGATGCCTGGGTCTCCACGGTTTCAGTTCCCTAGGGCGTGGACCGCCTCCTGATATAGGGTTCTGTTTGAGGGACCAGCCGACAGAGCCAGGTTTCTTGGGGATCGCTTCATGCGTTAGACGATGGGCAATGCCGATCAGGAGGTTCCCTCAGCGCCTCCATTAGACATGCGGTCCACGGAGAAGCTCACTCCCCGGGAGGTCGAGGACCTTATGTTGGGTGTTGACATAGTTCTGTTCCTGGAGGAGGGGGATTACGCGACATGCCGCCATACATACCTAATGCCTCAATTGATAGATTTTTGTACCCCTACAAGGAGGGTTGCTAATATGCCATCATCGAGTCGCGCTCGAGCTGCTGACGTCCCTTCCACTAGCAGGGCCTGTACATCGAGGGGTATGGCTAGAGGGATGCCCTCGATTTGTCATTATGCTGGGTGGCCAGATCTTCCGACCGAGCTGACGGGCTGGCAGTATGGGACTTCTTACCCGATTCCACTGGAGCCTCCGATGCTCGACCATCGATACATCAGTGACCCTGACTCGCCACCAGTATGTTTTACAGTCTATATTTATCACTCAGATATTTAGACATTCATCCATTCACTGATGATTTGAAGTTGTATCTGCAGCCTTCTAGAGATTATACTGAGGGGTTACTCGGAGTGGTGGCATCACTCAAGAGCATGGTCTTGCGGAGGGAGACGATGATGTACGCTGCCGGCATTCCGGTACTTTTTAATTTCCTCGTATTTATCATACTTCTGATGACATATTGAAACTAAACATAAAAAACATATTGATTCACTGCACGTATAGAGCACATCTGACACATCACATCCACATACTATATCTTTATGTACATACTTCACGCATCTTACTTGCATATGTTATACATACTCTGGCTGATGTATTCAAACTACCCTTTTCAGGTTCCACTGCCACGGCCCGGGCCATCCAGGCCTACCCAAGCAGCTGGAAGAGGAGGCTCGACTCGCGGCTGAGGGAGGTGTAAAGCACCTGTCAGATATGACGAGGAGTCCAGCAAGGAGGAGGAGTCGGCACATCCGATCGAGACATTTGCAAAAGTGGATGATGATTCCAGTTCCAATTCTGAGGACGGAGGTGACGCCGAGGAGGATTTCGAGGACGGTGACTCCGATTCAGATGGTGGTGGTGCAGAGACTGCTCAACCGAAGAGGACAAAGAGGGCCCCTCGGTCTTGAGCTTGATAGCACTGACGCAGATGCTCCCTGCTTTATTTTTCTTTTTACATGTAGTTGTAGCACATTGTACAGCTTAGGCAGTTTTATTTTCTTTCTTCAAAACTTGTACTCTTTTGTAAAATGCTGTAAAAAAAAAAAAAAAAAAAAAAACTATGATGGAATAAAAACGACTTTTGTTCAAAAGTGTTGTACTTTACATTCTAAGCATCGCATCGTACCATTTTGCACAAAAATGGAATTGAATAGAATTTGAACATTGTGTATTATCAAGTCAGGTAATGAACCGACACAACGAACTAAACAACTTAACTTACTAAGAAACAACAAAACCTTAGCAAGTTTACAACTCGATAAGCAACAAACAACAACTTGATAAAGAAAGAGCAACAACTCGATAAGCAAAACTTAACAACTCGATAAGCAAATGCATTTTAGACAAAGAAGGCGACAGAACGCATCCGAAACAATGGTAAACTTGAACCTTCAGCACTCTCAATACACAGGAAAGCTAGAGACTCTTTTCTGGAGACAAGAAATAGTTGGAGACCAGCTTTTTGCACATGGCCGACCACCATAGGAGTTGGCCAACCACTTTCTTCTGTTGTAGGCCAAAAAAGTTGTTGGCTGACTAGGAAAAGTGGCTGGCCGACCAGGAAAAGTGGTCGGCCGACCAATTAGCCCAGGGACCTCTAGTTTTGGGACACTTGCCCTCCAAACAGTGTCTTATCCTTTATAATGGTTCCAGCTTCGTGGTTTCCTCATTCTAACTCAAATTTGCACCAAAATGGAGGCGTTCTTCATCCAAAATCTCACAAATTGGATTGCTTCCTTGGATGGCTTGGAAAAGGTGAATTTCCGGGGCTTCGGCATAAATGCACTATTTACGTTGAGTCGCAACCCGCTGCGTTTTTCGTTTCTTCATGTCGTGGCAAGGTTTTGGAATCTAGTAACACACGCCTTTAGCTTTGGCGGACAAGAGGTATGTCCCACATTTGAAGACTTCCAAGCTTTAATGGAATCCGAGTGCAATGAAGAAATTTTGCCGCAATTTCGCTTTGGCCACACCCAAGCCTTAGGACAGATGTGCAGGCTTACTACGCATGACGCTCGGTCTTTGATCCGCGATGGAGCATTGGACATCCCAGCTTAGTTCATCAGTTTTCTGATGCCGGTGACCGCGGAGATCATCACTGGCAAAGTTTTCGGCGACATGCACTTTGCTTGTGCATGCTATCTCATTTCTTGTTTGCCTCAGGCTTTGGAGGGTCTAGCATCCATTTGATCGAGATCACTGAGGGCTTGGGAGAGGGCAAAAGCTGTATTGCTATGACACTGGCTGAGACTTCGATGGGTTTAGATGCTTTTCATTGCCGAGATTTACCGATTGCGGGGAGTCCACTACTATTGCAGGTAATGTTTTCCACCCCATCTCACGTATATTTCTCACATCACTTAGCCCTCAGGCTCGATTTTTCTCTCAAAACCCTTTTCTTACTTTTCTCTCAACGTACACCTCTCTATTCTTTAATCTCTCATTTTTTATCCCTCCCCAGATATGGTTGATGAACAAATTGAAGGTCGTGGACTTATGCCTAGCATACTCAACTAGCGGCTATTTCTTCCGATGACGTCTAGTCAATGCCCTTGATGAGGGTTGGTGGTGTGACTGGATGTGCAGTTTGTCCGCAGACGGCATTGTTTGGCACAATCCTTGACTTAATCTACCAGCGATGAGTTACAGCATGTCCCGGTAGACCGGGATTCGGTTGATTGGCCTGACACACTGCGTGTTCTACTTTCCTTTATGATTCCAGCGTCAGTTCGGACATGATTAGACTTGCCTAGCAGAGGGGATAGAGTACCCTGCTACACTTTCGGTCCAAGGCGCATAGCTAGCTCGGTATGCCACGGCATGGAGGACTAGAGAGCTCTTGGCCCCCGCTCCCACTTTCAGTTGCACCCTCTCTGATGAGTGCACAGCTTGGCTTGATGAGGAGGCACAGGTTGGGCCTACTTTGATATCAGAGGCTTCGACCATCTCTGGGAGGGGGCGCAGGAACACCTGACTTATCCATGCCCTGAATTTATTGCTTTATCAGTACTTTCAAGTTTTCTTTATGAATGTAATAAAAAGCAACTTCAATTTGTATTCAAGAGTAGGAGAACTCTATGTTGAAATCAATGAAATTGAAGGTTATGGGTACTGAAAATTTTCCGTTTGGTCCAAAAATGGTCTAAGTTGTAAAAAAGATTAATTTGAACAAAATCAACTTTTATTAAAACTTTTCAAAGCCATTTTCGATATGGATCAAAACTGGACACCCCGAGACCTATCACTGAGATATACAACCCCGGATTCCAGCAACTGGAAAGTTGCCCCTAGTCTGAATAGCACTGCACTGGAGATCACAACCAAGCTCTTGGATGCAGAATAGACAAAGATGACCAAACATGATCACATGGACAAAGTTGATCGGGGAATTGTTTACTGCTGGACTTCAGGATGAACTTGCCTACGTATCCTAAAGATGGGAATCAAGCCTTATGTAGTTCGGCTTGGGTTCACTCATGTATTAACTTTCTCCCTTTGCGCTCTAACTTTTGCAAAGGCCGCCCTTTCTGGGTTTCCAACCTTGCGAGCTCATTTTTTATTATTTCAAATTTTCTGTGCTCTAACTTTTGCCTAGGTCGCCCTTTCGGGTTTTCGGCCTAGCGAGCCACTCAGGGATAATATTTCTTCAACTTGTCCATGTTGATCAGCTGGGAGAACTCTAGGCCATCTAGGTCCATCAGAACGATAGCTCCACTCGACCAGATAGATTTGATGATGTAAGGGCCAGTCCAATTAGGTCTGAACTTGCCCCTAGGGTCGTGAATGGGAGCTCGGTTGTCTTTGAGCACAAGATCCCCTTCTTTCAATTTCCTGGACTTAACCTTCTTGTTGAAAGCCTTGGCAATTCTTCGTTGATAACCCTAAACATGATATAGTGCTTTCAGCCTTCTCTCGTCAAACAACATGAGTTCTTCGAACCTGCTCTGCTGCCAATCTGCCTCATCTATCTGACACTCAGCTAACAGTCACAATGACGGAACCTCAACTTTGATATGCAGAATAGCCTCCATCCCATAAACAAAGGAATACGAAGTCGCTCTAGTAGAAGTTCGAATTGAAGTCCGGTAGCCCTGAGCAAATGGCGGCTTATCCGCCGGTCCAAGAGGTTTCCACCATCTTCGTAGAATGTGCTTGATGTTCTTGTTAGCGGCCTCAAGCTGCTCCGTTGATGGTCTCAGGGCCGATATGTAGACGACTTATGAAAAGCCACATTATACTTCTCTAACAAGTCAATCGCCTCCTTCTTAAAGTGAGAACCATTATCTGAAATGATCTCATTCGGGACCCCATAGCGACAGATGATGTTGTTCCTAATGAACATTGCAACGTGCAAAGCCTTCAACATTGCGTAAGATTGGGCCTCAACCTACTTTGTGAAGTAATCTATCGCAACCAAAATGTACTCATGCCCATTAGACCTTGAGTGATGCCCCAATTACAACAATCCCCCAGACTAAAAATGGCCATGGCGAAGTGATGTTGTACAGCTTCAACGGCGGAATGTTCATGCAGTTTGCATGGATCTGACATTTGTGGCATCGCCGGACAAAGCCAATACAATCCTCCTCCATGGTGGACCAGTAATAACCCTGTCTAAGGATCTTCTGGGCTAGCATCACCCCATTCATGTGTGCTCCGCACTCTCCTCCATGGATGGCCTCCATCAGGCGCTTCGATTCTTCAGCGTCAACACACAGTTTATGCATCCCGAGATGACCTCTCTTGTACAATTTACCCCCCGCAGACAATGAACTGAGCGGTCATTCTTCTAATTGCCCTCTTATCTTTGGCATTAGCCCCTGGTGGATACGCTTCCTTCTCCAAGAAGTTCCAGATGTCGTAATACCAAGGATTCTCATCATGTACTTCATTTATGGCGGCGATCAGCTCGTAGGCTGGCACAAATTTCTGTTCGATGATGATTGGACACATCCAGACTCCGAAAGGAATGTCTATCATGGAAGATAGAGTTGTTAATGAATCTGTGAACCTGTTGTTCTCTCTTAATAGATGAGCGAAATTCAATTTCTCAAACTGAGGAATTAGCACGTCCAAGGTCTGGTGATAAATTCTCATATTTTCTTCTTTGACTTTCCAATCTCCTTTAGCTTGAGATACAACAAGGTTCGAGTCCCCGATGACATCCAATCGTTTTGCCCCTAGTTCTAGGGCAGCTTCTAAACCGGCAATACATGCCTCATACTCTGCTTCATTGTTTGATACTTTGAACCGGAGTTTGAATGCTAAAGGTATGCGAGAATTGTCGGGTGCTATCAGCAACACCCCTATCCCATACCCATATTGGTTTGACGCTCCATCAAAGTACATCTTCCAAGTTTCGTCTTCGACATGCAAAATGGCCTCATCTGGAAATAGGTACTCAACTGCTTCATCCCCTTCAACTGGGTGATCGACTAGGAACTCCGCTACCGCTCTCCCTTTCACTGACTTGTGCGTCACATACTTCAGATCGAATTCGGAAAGCAAAAGCAACCAACGGGCTAGCCCTTCCGTAAGTGCTAGTTTCTCGAAGAGATATTTGATAGGATCTAATCTTGAAACCAGTATTACAGAGTGAGCTAACAGGTAGTGTCGCAGTTTCCTAGTAGCCCATACCAAGGCCAAACAAGCCTTCTCCAGCGGAGTGTAACGGGTCTCGTACTCTATCATTTTCTTGCTCATCTAGTAGATAGCCCTCTCCACTTTGTCCTTAGACTCCTGTGCGAGCATGCAGCCCATTGTACTTTCAGTCACTAAAAGGTACAGAATCAACGGTTTCCCCGACTCAAGCGGTGACAACATAGGTGGGTTCTATAAATATTGTTTGATCTGTTCAAAAGCAGCTTGGCATCGATCGTCCCATTGGAACTTCTTTCCTTTTTTCAGGAGACCAAAGAGTGGTTCACAAGTCAAGGTTAATTTAGCAATAAACCGTCTTATGAATTGCACTTTACCCAGAAAGCCTCGCACCTCCATTTCAGTCCTTGGTGGTGGCATTTCTAAGATGGCCTTGATTTTGGAAGGATCGACCTCGATACCTCTCTGTGTGATTAAGAACCCCAGCATTTTCCCTGCTGTAACACCAAACGTACACTTCTGAGGATTTAGCCGTAGCCGATACTCTCTGATCTGTTGAAAGAACTTCTGCAAGGCGGTGTAGTGGCCCTCTCTTTCGTTGGACTTGACAATCATGTCATCCACGTACACCTCAACCTCTTTATGGATCATGTCATGCAAAATTGTGGTTGTAGCCCGTTGATATGTTGCCCCAGCATTCTTTAGCCCGAACGGCATCACCCTATAACAATAGGTTCGCCACGGGGTGGTGAAAGCAATCTTCTCCCAGTCTTTGGGTGCCATCAATATCTAATTGTAGCCTGAAAACCCATCCATGAATGAAAGCAACGCATGCCCAATAGTAAAGTCCACTAACTCATCGATATGCGGCAGGGAAAAGTCGTCCTTCGGACTGGCTTTATTCAAATCCCTAAAGTCCACACATACCCGAATCTTGCCGTCCTTCTTCGGCACTAGAACTATGTTGGCCAACCAAGTTGGGTATTCGGATACCATTAAGAACCCTGTGACAATTTGCTTAATGACCTCTTCTTTAATCTTGAGAGCCCAATCTAGGCAGATCCTTCTGAGCTTCTGCTTAACAGGTCGGGCCTCTGGGTCAAGAGGGATCCAGTGCTGTACAATCTCAAGATCGATTCGAGGCATGTCTTCGTAGGACCACGCGAAAACATCTTTGAAATCTTTTAACAAAGCGACTAAGCGTTTGCGCTCCTCTGAAGACAACGTGGACCCGATCTGGACCAGTCGCGGGTTCTTCTCAGTACCAACATTAATTTGGGTGATTTCATCAACCAAGGGTTTTACAAACCTCTCCTGCTCTTGATCAAGCAAATATTGCAAAACCAGAGGAATTTCTTCCTTGTCGTTTTCATCAAAATTTTAAAAATCCTAATTAATGCAATAAATTAAGGGCACAGAAAAGTATTCGAAGGCCACAGCCGCACAATTCTTATTAAGTACTTCCAAGTCGCCTGGTTCATCTGTTACAACAGACTCAAAGGAAAAAGAAAAACACGGCCTAGACAGGATTGTGGCATCTGGGTTATCACCCCCAAGAATACCGGACTCAGACTCAGTTGAGCTGGAACCTGATTCTGACTCTACGGACTCAGTGGAATCAGATTTCGGCTCACTACCTGACCCGGTGCTGTTCGATAAAAATCCTTCCTCGTACTGCCAGACGAGGGAGGGTGCGATGGATGCATCCAGAATGTTTGAAGATGGGCTCGCAACCATTTCATTCCCGATCATGGACACCAAGAAGTAATCCCCCAAGCACTCATGTACAATCAGAGGATCTGAAAGTAGGCAAGCCAGTGCTACCCCCATTTCAATCTCTGTTTTCTCATAATCCTCCCCCTTGTACTGTTCAACCTCAACTGGTGGGTCTATCTACTCCTCAGTAGCATCATCCCCAGACAATTGCAAGTCAAAGAAAATTTCGAACCCCGGCAACCGCCGTCTTTCTGCGTTCAACCATGGCTCTGGGAAACCGCAGAATAGAAAGTCTTCCCCTTCTCAGACAAAGCGTCCATTTAGGGTACCCTAGATAGGCTGATGCATCAACTCATAAGGCTTCTCGGCTTGCTTAGCTCTGGCTCTTCCAGCCATCTCCTTGCCTTTACTCACCCAGTCCTCCTTGGTAGGCAGATAACCCAATCCAAAGATATGTGGGTTGTATGGCACTTCGGCCGACGCTGCAACGCCTTTCCGACCACTGCATCCTAATCCCATCCCAGGGATATGCTAGAGTTTATTCATGAGATACACAGACTGTGCACTGACATATAATCCCTCATCAATAGCCATTATGTTCTGTACAACCCGAGCCTCAGCTAGGGTAAATCCTGACAGGAACACATCCTCCGCGCCATGTTCGATCTCCAGGACCGGCGTAGACACCTCTGGCGGCGGATGGATTGACGAATTCCCAAAAACTATAGCCACCCCCTTCCCATGGGGGTACTTGAATATCTGATGCAGGGTGGAAGAGACTGCCTTTGCCTGGTGCAGCCACGGCCGCCCTAGGAGTAGATTGAAGGTCGCGGAACGACTAAAACATGAAAGTCAATATCGTGTTGTCCTGGACCGACCTTAGTCTAAATCTGCACAGTCCCCATCACTTCTCTACTCGTATTGTCATATGCCCGAATCACCTGGGCAGTGGGTATGAAGTCCATAGGTTTCAACCCGATTGCATATGTCGTCCTTGACGGACATATGTTGATGGCGGATCCTGTATCGACAAGAACTACTGGTATCCATTTGTCTCTACACTCCAAAGAGATTTAGAGTGGTTTGTTATGGTTTGAGCCCCCAGGCGGCAACTCCTTATCAGTAAAGGTCAACGTCGGGGAAGCTCCTCCCTAAAAAACCAATCCTACCAGCTGCTCAGGCGTGGTATCGATCGAAAGTTTAGCCCTATCCATTGCGGAAAGGACAACCTGTCTATGAACTCTTGAAGCCATAAGCAGTCCCCAGATGGAGATGTCTACTTGTATCTTCTTAAGCTGTTTCAAAATAGCCTCCTGTAGACACCCCATTTTTGACCGTCCTCGAGACTCAGTTGTGCTTGCAGGTACATCCAACCACTAGCTCAATTGCTCATCGGGTATTCGACTTTCGCGGCGGAACGTCACAGGTTTGAGCTTTCCAAACCCTGTATCCTTTTCTGCCCCATTCTTGGACCATGACTTGGTCCTTTCAGAATACTTTTCTTGATGCTTTGTCGGCCATCGGTAAGCCACTTCAAGAAGCTAAGCGGAACCCCTGTCTCAATTGGTTTCACTCCAAATCTTTTGAGCCAACTGGAATCCTTTCATCTCCCCTCCATACACGTGTATGGAGGGATAAAGCTCTTGCCAAGCTTCTTGAAGAAGCTTTGCATTGTTTTCCCTCTATATAAGGAGAGGCCCTCTCTCCTTAGAAGAGTTTCAACCATTTTAGAAGAGATATAGCTCTCTCTCTCTCTCTATATTGTTGTGTTTTAGTCCATTTTTCTTGCACTTTTACACTACAACACATAGAGATACACCACCACCATTGGACTGAGGTTGTTGGGAAGGTTACTTGAGTTTTGAAAGTGAGTTTTTGGCCCCTGAGGTTGCTGGTTTCGAAGTTAGACTTCAAGGGTGAGCTTCTTCCCCATTTTAGCACTTTTTTTATATCTCATTTTGGCCATTCTTGCATATTGTTTTAGGCCTTTCTTTCAACTAAAAAAACTCTTATATTTAAGTTGTTTTGGTAGTTGTTTAAGGTATTTGTGCTGTTGAGGGTCTTCAACCCTCTTCTTTGCCTTGTTTTGCCTTGTTTTGAGCCATGCCTTAAGGCCTTCGAGCTAGCCTTGGTTTGGCCTTTTAACCACTAAAATCCAATGGATTTTTAGTTGTAGGCATGTGGTTTTGAGGCCTCAAATCAGAGGGGGTGACCCCCTCTCTTTTGATTTTTGTTTGCTTCCATTTTTGGCCTTCCAAAGGAGCATGCCTCTCTGTACTTTTGAGGCTTGGTTCAGGCCCTTTTTGTGACTTTTAAGACCTGCCTTCGCTCTGTCCATAGCTGGTTTGGTCAATTTTTGCATGCATCTTGTATGTGTAGTGTAATCCCATTTGTGGCTGTCACGTCCCAAACTCGCCCCTAAAAGTTTGGGCATGACCCATTCGAAAACGGACACTAAACCTGTTATACATATCATACGGGGCCTGAACGGAAGCATTTAATAATATAAAAAAACATAAAATAACATCCATTGAGCTATTTCTAACATGCCAGGATCACATACACGTACTCAGCCCCTTTACTGAGCGTACGACTAAACATTATTAAAGAAAAGGGGTCATATACATACATTTTCACTTGGATACACAATTAACCAAAATTTTAACAAAACTTTACAGAAATGCATGGGCTTGGTCTGGGTGCCTGGACACACTGAGGTTGACAAATGAAAGGCAAGCATCAAGGGTCAAGACTGACCTCCAAGGTGATCACCCACAGAACAGACAACACAAAGTAAGCCAGGCTCAGTGAATAATAGTACATAAACAAAACGATGCTTAACTTGAAACATAATATATCAATGCATGTAAAATTGCAGAGTTCACATAGTTAGTCTGATTCTATACTAATTTCATAACGGCCTTAGGCCCAATCTTGAAACATAATAGCTTGAAACATAATGGCTTTAAGTCCTTGAATATCATTCACATTAAACTTTTAAACATGTTGGCATATAGCCCTTGAACTTATGGCATGAAGCCCTCAAACGTGTTGGCATAAGGCCCTTGAAACATAGTGGCATAAGAGCCCTTGAAACATGTGGCATAAAAGCCCTTGAAACATATGTGTATGGATTCAAGAGGTGGCTCGTCACAGTTCTAGAGGTGACTCGCATTGCGACTTAGTTACATACGGCACTTTGTTCCATATCAAAAATCATTAGGTCTGAAAGACCGATCAATTCATATCATGTTGTAACATAGCATAATGGAACGGATAAATAGAGACATATTCACACATATTCTTAATTACGTCTGAATCAGAAACAGAAATTAGAGTTCATGCTTGATCATAACCCACCCGTACAAGACCGTCGGTGGTACCATCCGTACAAGACCGTCGATGGCAAAACATAATCCACCCGTACAAGACCGTCGGTGGTACCATACGTACAAGACCGTCGATGGCAAAACATAATCCACCCGTGCAAGACCGTCGGTGGTAAAACATATCTTGTAACATACTTGAACCACGGTATTATTACCCTCGGGCAAGGGCCATAAGACCACGGCATTATTACCCCCGGGTAAGGGCCTTGTGCTAAAGATGACATGCATACTTTTACATATATGAATAATCATTCATTAAGTCATAACATAACTTATCAGAAAATGGAGCATTACTTATTATATCACGTCATTATCGTGTGCTTAACAAAATAGAATAATTCATATTCTTATGTAGGTCACATAATGATGTTAAACTTTTGCATTCATATGGATTCACATAACTTTCCAATTATTCTGATACTTCGAAGATGAACATAAATTCTCTTTATTTATTAAGACATAACATGGTTCACTTGAGCCATTAATTAGTGACATACACCTTTGTTTAATCATTCATATATGTTAACATGGTTGACCTGCAATTAACAGAGTACTAATGGTAACCATGGTATCATTCACATGAGTTCATGCAGTTAACTTAAGTTTGACAGAACGTTCTTAACAATTATTAACGAAAGGTAAACACGTTTTACCAATTGAATAATTCTAGAGATACCGGAATACTATAGTTCCACAATGCTCATATGTTCCATTTGTTTGTCATGAATCACCATAGCTATCTTGCAAATAACAAAAAATTAGTATTCATTGTCAACAGAAAGTCAATACCATCCCACATAATCACCACATATGGGCTGCTTAATAATGTCTCTAGATTCTCCAATCAACATATTGGTAATTTAATTACTTGCAAGGGGCATAATTAACAATACTTGAACGTGCGACTATAGTACTACTACTCACATTGTTCAGATGCTTGGTCCGCCCCTGCAGCTGACCCTACACAATACATAATAAACATAAAAACCGGGTCACATATAATTTAGTCCGTTCTTAACTTGTTTAATTCTCTTTATACCAAATTACAAATCAATTCGCAATTAACATCATTAACTCAATACACTTCGCCATACATATCTCAACACAATCCAACATAATTCACGCTATTTAGCATGATTTAACTTATTACCACTAAATATAATTCAACATCTTTCAAGGTGAAGTCTTAAATTCCCATTTCATCATTTCATCTCAAGGCTCTTATCACCCATAACATTAATAATCTTGTTCCCCAATTTTCATCTTACATAATTGCATGATTCAGAATGTTCATAACAAAATTCATTCGCAAATTTTAAACATAACTTTCAAGTATAACCAAATTCCAATTAAACTTGTACATATATAATTCAATACCTCAATTTTATTATTCTACTTTCAATTTGGGCTAACTCATCGCTTATCATCATTAATCAACCTAGGGTTTTAAAGGAAATTGGGGATTTTCCTCCTTTCTTAGTTAAATCTTCAAATCAACAATTACAATATATCAATATGATAAAAACATTCAACATCCTTTGAAAATTAGAGTAGAAGCCCTATTTGTGAATAAACAACAAGCCATTAATGTTTCTAACCCATAATCAACTCAAAACTCCAAAATGTCAACAAAATCACTTTGAATCATAAACATTCAAGGCTAAGAGAACCCCCTACCTCAAGATTGGAAGCAAAGAAGCTAGGTCAAAAGCGTCATCTCGAAAATCCCAAAATCTAATCGGTTGGAAAAGTTGATCTTCACTTCTTCTTCATCCTTGATGCACGATCCATGGTGGATTGTTGGTGAGAATGGCTGAAATCAAAGGTTTGAGGGTTAGGTTTTCAGACCTAGGAAGTGAGGAAGGAAGAGGGAAGTAGAAAATATCTGAAATGATCCAAAAATCCCGTTTTTTAAGCTGCTGACCCGTAAAACCCGCTCGAGCGTCTATCTTCCCGCTCGAGCATACCTGCTTCCAGCACAGATTTTAAAACTTCAAATAGGTATAACTCTCCCATTCGGACTCCGTTTTTGGTCGTTCTTGTGTCCAACTTGAAGCCCCGGAAATAAGCTTTCCAATGGTTCTAACCTCACATTCAAATTCAAAGTGTGGCAAAAGAAAAGGGCAAATGAATGATGGCTGATCGTAAAATAACTCTCCGGATTATATCCTTTGGTCCAATCTTACTTTACCATCATACCACCACCTCAATAAATACCCCTAAATAAGGTAAGAACATTCCAAATACACTAATAAGAGTGCCAAAAATGAGCCCACGTACCTCAGAAGTTCAAACTTAACCAGGCGTCATTTCGGCGTCCAACCTTGCGCTCGGCGGAGAATAACAAAGTAAATCCACTCGAGCGACCACTTATACGCTCGAGCAGAAAATCACCACTCCCAGAATTTTAGCCTGCCTACAAAATTACTGGAAACCCCAAAAGTCTGCTCGAGCGCTAACTCCCCCGCTCGAGCGGAAGGAAAAATTTCAGATCGTTACAGTAAAGGTCGTCAATTCCGATAGATATAATTGATTTAAACCACGTTAACCCCATTATGAAATAAGGATGACTTCCTCTACGCATTTTTGGGTCATTATAGTGGCCTTACAAAGTAGCATGTCTTTCTTGCATGTGTTGGCTCCATTTCAGTTGGTTTTTGGTGATGTTTTACCATGCCTTAGATCTTTTTTGGGTTGGTTTTGTCGCTTCATGCATGTATAATACACTTGTAGTGTAAAGCTCATAAACTAGTCTTGTATGCTTCTTGCTTTAGCATGTCATCCTAGCTTATGTTGAGTCCATTTCAGCATGTTTTTGGTGATGTTTTGCCATGTCATGACTCTGTCCATAGATAGTTTGGTCATCCTTTGCATGCTCCATGTACTTGTAGAAAAAATCTTGCTTACTAGCTTTATGTGCATGATGTTTTGACTCATCATCCTAGCATATTTTGGCTTTGCTCTAGCATGATTTTATTCTTATTTTGGGCTATCCTAGGACTGTTTTGGGCTGCCATGGCCATATCACTTGTGTTTTGTATAGTTATAGTGTAAATGCTTAGGCTAGCCTTGGGTTTTGAGGCCCCTACCATGCCATACATGTGATGTTTGCATGCTTTACGATCATTCTAAATGTTATTTCGGTGCATGTTTCATGGTCATACACTTGCCTTTGTCATGCTGTTAATGCCTTGGAGCCATGGCTCTTTATGACTCATGAATGGATCATTGCGCATGCCATTAAGCCTAGGCCTTTGGGTCATCATATCAGTGCATTTTTGGTCTTGTTATACCATGATGTAACTCTGTTTTATGTTGTCTAAGTCCTGCCATGTTTGGTTTCAATAGGTGTAGTGCATTGCCTCTTTTGTAGCCTTGCATGCTCCATGTTTTTGGCCTTGTGTTCTAGCTTGTGTTGGCTAGCTTCGAGCTTATTTTTGGTCTTGTTTGGACCTACCTTAGGACTGTTTTAGGTTCCCTTAGTCCTTCGGGGCTTGCCTTGTATGGTGTAGACACCCCATTTTTTACCGTCCTCAAGACTTGGACGTCACCGCTTGAACACTCGGTGATTATCCATGTTTGTGTTTGTTTGGAGTTCCCGGAGTTCTCGGCTACGCGCCCTGCCTCAGGACCTCCGAACTTGACCGTTTTGTGTCTGGTTTTGCACCAAACACTTGTTCTTTGCCTTTGAGGGGCAGGGAATGCCTTACGAGGTATCCCCACATACCACCATTGTGGCAAGAGGCCACCATTTGAGGTGTTGTCACCGGCACTATATTGTGCCGGTCGGCACTATTTTGTGCGGTCGGCACCTTTTGGCAAAATGACCATTTTGCCCAGTGACCACTTCTGACTATTTTACGAGATATTTTTAGGCAATTTGTTTAGCTCTTGTTTCCCTCCATACACGTGTATGGAGGGATGAGCTATGGATGACTTAGTTTGTAAGTCTTTGTTGCCTATAAAGAAGACTCTTCTCTTGGCTCAAGGGTTAGCAAAATTTTAGGGTTAGAAAGAAAAAAAGAGAAGAACCTCTGGTTTAGGGTTTGATCTTTGTATCTATTGTATCTCTCTTCTTACCTCTCATTTTGTACACTAGGTGCTTTAGTTCACACTATTGCACACAAGCACCTAGTGTTTCACCTTCTCTAAGCAACTGAGGTTCTAAGGGTTGGTTCTTGGTGTTTTGGTTGGATTGGAGCTCAAGGAAGCAACAACAACAACTTTTGTGAAGATAGTCATCAAGGGTAAGAAACTAACTTTATTTACCCCATTTTTGCATTCCATTTTTGTCTAGTTTAAAACAGTTTTTGTGCTTAGTCTATAACACATAAAAGTTCTGTTTTTAGGCCCTCTTCATTGTTCATTAAGAGTGTTTTGTGGTTTGGGTAAGTTTGACTACCCTTAAGCCTTGAAAAGGGCACTTTTGTGCTATTTTGTGAGAGATCCGAGACTTTGGTCTAGGATCTCTTCACCACTGAAATCTTGAGGATTTGTGGTGAAAGCATGTCTATAGAGTCTCAAGAAGGAGAGGGCCACCCCTCTCCTTGATGTCCTTGAAGCAAGTTTTGCATCCTTATGGGGCTCCATGCTTGAGTGTGTGCTGAGCATGTTTGGCTTGTTTTCCATGCTTATATTGCCATGATATAACATGTTCCTAAGGTGGATTTGGTATCCTATGCTTGCTTACTATAGTTGCATTGCAATCCTTCTTATTGCCTTAATGTGCCTAGTTTGTGTGCCTTGATTTCTAGCATGATTTAGTGCTAGATCCATGTAGCTTATATTCTCAATTTGCCATGATCTAGCTCTGTCCATGGTCGTTTGGGTCAATCTTGGCATGTTTTGTATAGCCCCTTTGCATTGTAGCTTGTATGCTTCAAGTAGGTGCATGTGTAGGATGCATTGCCTCCATGATTTCGAGGGTTTGGAACCCTCTTACATGCTATTTCAGACCTTATAATGTGCTTATATGATTGCCTTAGTGGCTTCTTCAATGCTTTAAAAGCATGTGTTGAATACTCCATGTTTTGGTCATGTTTCATGCCTTTGTACTTGAGCCCCTTAGATGCCATCTAGGTGCCCCTTAGGCTTTGTTTAGGTCTGCTTGTGACCTGTTTTGAGTCCCCTTAGCCTTGTGAGGCTTGGTGGACTTGGCCTTGGTTTAAGCCTTCATGGCTTGTTTCAAGACTTGGGCCATTTGTTGCATATTTGGTTTGTTTTGTCGCATGATTTGGTATCATGTTTTATGTGATTTTGAGCTTCTTATGCATGCTAGTAATCCATGCTTAACTTATTTCAAGTGTGCTTGAATGTTGTTTGTTATGCCTAAGTGTTGGTGCCTTAACATGTGTATGTGTGTATGTGTGTTTGGCCCTCACATTTTAGCAATTTGTGATTTTAGGCCCATTTTGAGTTGCCTAATTCATGTATAAGTCCATCCCTCTTGTGGTTTGCATGCTTGTATTATATGCTTGTTTGTATGCTTGCATATATGCATTGCATAGTCCGTGTTGCATCCTAGATAACATGTTTAGGATTGCACCACATTGACATGCATGTCAAGCCTCTTGAAGTGAGTTTGATGGAGGTTTGGCACCCCTTTGTGCCTATGTGTTTTGCATGCATCTGAAAGTGAAGTTGCACTCTCGGTTCTTAGGGCCATCATGCATGGAAATCTTGTGATTGGTGGCCCGGGAACCGAGGCACATGCCCCCTTGAGTCAATAACATGATAGGAAATGTGTTTGGTGCATAAATAGCTTGGATTGTATTGCCATGCTTGTTGTTTCCCTCTGCTGCTGTGAGTTGCAGGTTCTACAGGAATTTTGTGCCGACCGGCACTAAAAAGTGCCGACCGGCATCCCTTTGGCAACCCGATAAAGAATTGAAGGTCGATGGTCTCATCCTTCGGCGTAGTGTCCTACTGACGGTGGTGATCCCGGTGTCTGGGAGGTAGTCCTAAGATTTTGGCAATTTTACGAGGAGGAGAGCGGAGAAGCAGAACACTTACATGGCGGCGATTTCGGCGAGTCCGAACGCAGCATGCATCGGACCCTCATCCGAGGCCAT
Organism: Camellia lanceoleosa; assembly: GCA_025200525.1. Classification (NCBI taxonomy): domain Eukaryota; kingdom Viridiplantae; phylum Streptophyta; class Magnoliopsida; order Ericales; family Theaceae; genus Camellia; species Camellia lanceoleosa. The sequence goes on along the minus strand of CM045761.1, from coordinate 2,373,596 downwards.
TCTTTGCTTAATTAGATTAATTAATTTATTTAATTAATTTAGTTGATTTGTAATATTTAATTAGCTAGAACAGTTAATTATTTATTTGGTTCTGTATTATTATTGTTTTGGTCCCTCCGAGCGAGGGCAGAAAATGTAATAAGTGTGCGTGAGTGGGTGTATGTCTTCCAACCCCCATTTCTTTCTATCCCTTTTATTTACCCGCTTTCGATGGTAGATTAGGGCACGTCTATTTTAGCATACCTTATGCAATGCATGTGTGCATTCATGCATTTGTTTACATGCACTGGGCTCGGTACATCATACAAACTGCATTGCAATTCTCAATTCGAAATTGAATACGTGCTATTCGCGCATTCCACATGCCATGTTTAGGGTTGGCCGAGCCTACTCTAGATTGCATTTCTGCCTGTGTTGCATTAGCCACTTAATATGAACTAAGTCATGCATGTTTGCTAACTAGTTTATTGTTTTGGCACGAAGTACGATGTAAGTATTTTACGCTTTAGCATACCACATGCGTGTGAATGTTGCCATGACAGTATGCTTGCCATGCGGCTAAATGCTTATGTGATATTACTGTGTGAATGCCTGTGGGTGAAGGTTGGATTACTTGAAGTAGAACGATTCATTGAAATCCGTGTTTTAGCCTACTTGCGAGTAACAAAATCTAACACGTTTTTCGAGACAAAACGGATATGCAATGTTTATTCCCAAATTAGGCGATCTAGTCTATACTTGTTTGCTGTGCGCACAACATAGTAATTCTAGGCTAATAACCGGAATAAGAGCACGTAATGTTTTCAAAAACGAATATCACGGTTAGTAGAGGCCGGTCTTCGGACCGGACGAAAGAATAACTCATAGTGACCTTCGATCGTACCAAGCTCGAGCCAAGACCACTTTGGTGATGACGGACATGTGGCCTTCGGCACCCAGTCAGGGTTTCCTAAATTTCCCAATAAAATATTTAGGTGGCGACTCTGTAATCTGGCCAAGGCGTCCATGTTTGGCACTACTTTTCACAAAATCTGTTTTCTCAAAGCGATTTGCGGTTGGACTCTTTGGTTCAGATTTAGAAGTGACTTAAAGAGTCCGAGTCAGAAGCGAGGTCCCCCTGCTTGTTACAGCGCTTCGCACTTCTGGGGATTTTAGAGAGCTTGACTCGAACTCGTGATATCCTATTTTGACTACACTTATGTGTTTCTTTGCATTGCATGTGCATTGGTGCGCCTAGGACACCGTGTTGGCCATCTGCTATTCCTGGCGGTTCTTGGGAGGCTTGTCTTGTCAAGGCATGTCCATAAGTGACCGGTTATGGCTCTGCCAAGATGGGAACACAAACCCGGTTTCTGGGCACCCTTGGACCATTCGACCTAGTGCATATTCGAATCCATAGTGACCATTCCAAACTAGGACCGGGGTTGCTTACCCGATATTAGGTTGTTTGAAACCGCTGTGTGCGTAGTGAAACCCTAGCTCCTGACAAAATAGGACAGGGAAACCCTACCCCAATATAGGGGTGTTTTGGTTCTCATTTACTTGCTATGTACTTTTAGAGTGTATCTCTATAGGGAATGCCTATACCGGTTCTGATAGTCTCAGGCATCCGACTGCGGGCACGATGTCGATATTGTTGTGAATTAGTTATATCTGCGAAATCGATTGATTTGGAACAAGAACTGGGGAATGTTGATGCAAGATAGTGCAGTTGTTCGACCACACCCGTGTTTGATCTGTTTGGGGTGAAATCTTGCAAGTTTTCGTTTCAGAAATTGAGAGTCGATCGAATCAGCTAGTGCCTTCTTCTTCTTGGCGAAGCGGATCAACATGACGAGAACTCGAAGAGATTGTGGTCATGGCGGCCGCACTAAGTCGAAACCACTTCCGCGAATAATACCTCTGTTGATATGCCGACCCGCCTCGTCGCCACTGCACAACCATCTGGACCCCTCGGTTCTATCGGCTCATGAGCCCACTACATTCGAGTTAATGGGGATGATAGGCAATCTCCGGAGGTCGTGGCGATCTAACTTATAGAATGTCAACCCGCCACCGGTTGCACGTATGTTGAAAATTTGAACCCTAAGGCCCCCGCTAGGGGCGGATTATGATCGAGCTCAATCGATCGGAGATGACCTCCACCCACAACATGATGTACCAAGACCAACCCAAACCTCTCATCAAGCCGAGGCTAGAGGCAAAGATAAAGTGAAAGCGGAATCGAGCTTGAACAACTTGCGGGCCAGGAGGCTTTGAAAGCCGGGGAATGAATGAGCAAACAATGGTATCCGCAATTGTAACCAAAATTGTGGATGATGTTTTCCCACTCTACCCGAGGGTAGTCAAGTCGATCGAGAATCGACAGCCCCGGCCATGCCAAAACAATTTCCTCTCATTCCCAATCCCGCACTAGGAAAGGATCAAAACCAAGCCAGCGACTCGCCATCCATTCGCCAAGTCGTCAAGCAGAACATTCAATTCCAAATACCAACCTCGGGGGCATAGGGCCTTTCATGCTCTCTACATGCCTTTGTCTAGGGCACTTCTCATTTGGCCAGAAGGGCATCTCACGCCTCTGGATCAGCGACCTCTACCAAAGAATCCCCTTCCAGACCATGGCCTTCAAGATCTTGCGTACCATCAGCGGTGGCCATGCCAGCGACAATTGTTCGCCCGCCATGAAGTACAAGATCTAATTGATAACAAGGTCATCCTCCGCCTACCTCGGCCGTCGGTCACTCTGAGTTCTTGGATTGTGAGGACACAGATATCTGAGGACACCGATACTGCGAGTATGTAATGGGATGAAGCGCCAAGGGCAATATCCGTACATTTTGGATATGGCGTTTGGCACGCATTTTGAGCACCACGATGCTAGTTTTGTAAATCCCGACTTGGGTGTTGAGTCATCTTTTTGTTGTCTTGAGTTTGTCTCATTGTTTTGAGTCATCCTTTTGTTTAAGGGTCTGTCTAATTGTAATGAGTCGATCCCTCTTTGTATAAGAATACGGTGACTTGAGTTGTTGCCTCAGCACTGCTTTGTTTTACAATTACTTTTTGCTTTTTTGGGTCCCCATTTGTGGAGCCAGTTTACACCGAAATCAATGAAATGTACCCGTGTACTGCGTTCCCATGATTATTATTGTATTGGGCTAGTTGTGCCAGAGAATTAGAGTGGGGTGACAACACATTCCGCCTGCTCTTTTGTGCCTTAAAAATTATTGCAATGACCTAAGTTTTTCAAAACCTTTTTGAACACTGGGGTGATAAAAACAAAGAGGGAGGAATTCCTCGGGATTTGCAAAGTGTTGATCATTTTGAAAGAAAGAGAGGCGTGTTAAGCCCTTAATGAATGAAATCATGCTTGTCAGCGTGAGTACTGAGAAGGACCCTGGCTTGATCCATTGTCCTACGCCATTTTCTGCGAGCGCGACGTCGCGCCCTCAAAAAATTTTCAAAAACAAAATGTTTTGCGCGATCTTGCGAAGACACATGTGGAATCGCTCGAGATCGCTGCTTGTTCTAGGATCGCCTCCCGCCTCATAATTGGCCATATCTTAAAACCCGGCATCGGAATGTTCAAAAGGTATCATCATGCGAACGCATGTGGGCCCAATATGAAGTAGCCCTCGAACAAGAGGCATCAACGCCGATCAAGGAGATCGATCCCATCAAGCAAAGCTCATTCAATGACCGTGATGGATCTTTTTGCAAATCAACACAATGGTCGTTCTCCTAGATACGAGAGGCTTCAATCCCAAAACCATTTGGCATGGACTTGTTACATTTTTACCCTTTGAGAGGCTCATTTGGCCTAAAACCCTAAGGGCGACTGCAAAAGTTAGAGCAAAGAAAAGAATGAAAGAAAAGAAAAAGAAAGAGAAAAAAGAAAAATACAAAAAAAAGAGCCTAAAAAAAAAAAGAGAAAATAAAGAAAAAGAAAAATGAAAAGACCTGAAAAGAAGAAAAGAAGCTCATGAAGGTCGAAAACTCGAAGACGGGCGCCTTGGCAAAATTAGAGCATAAAAGGAGAGGTTAAAATACCCGAGTGTACCTTAACCGAACTACGAAGGCTTGATTCCCATGTTTGGGATACGAGGCAACTTCATCTTGAAGTCCAAATTTCAACGCTTCCATAGCCTCAGCCATGTCATGGTTTTGATCACTTTTGCCTCCAATCCAATGCCTTGATTACAAAGAACGAACCCTAACCACGGATTAACTTCCTAACCACCAACACCTTCCGTGACTGTGTCCACATATTGATTCAAACCATCTTCAACCTCCGTCGCTAATAAGAATGACATACAACATGCCGCGATCATCCAAAACAAGGGCAACTTTCGCTTTGCCGCCATCCATGTCCAAAAGTCAGCCCTGTTACCATTCAAACTAGGGGCAACTTTCGGTTTCCTTCTGCCAGGGGCAATTTTCCACTACCTCGATCCGGAAGGTTGCATATCTCGATGGTGAGTTTCATGCTTTCGTGGAGCATCGCTTTGTATGCAAAAAATATATATATATATATATATAGTTTTGAAAATTTTCTTCGAGGTTGGCTTATTTTCTAAAACTATTTCATTCTCAAAATTGGACCATGTTTGGACCCAAAAGGAGAACTTTCAAAGGCTCACTGATTCACATGATTTTCAAATCAAATTGAATAAGTGTGCTTATCCAACTCTCATTTTGATCAAACTGCTTAAAAAAACAACAAAACAAAAATGGTCAAGATAATGAACTAGGCACATGATCGAAATGGGTGATTAATTCTCTTCCCCTTGTCATCAATGCATTCGCCAGCAGAAGGCGCTCTAACTACCAGAAGAAGTAGCCGTGAGTTAGCTGTGGTTTGCATGAACCCAAGAATCTCCTATTCATCTCAACCACCTTGGGGAGGGATAAAAATGAGAGATTAAAGAATAGAGAGGTGTGAGTTGAGAGAAAAGTGAGAAGGGTTTTGTGGAGAAAAACCGAGCTTGAGGGCCGAGGACGTGGAGAGTCACAAATCGAAGGATTGGGAAACCCACCCAGGAATTGGCCTCGAGATCCCGAGGTCTTTATGGTAAAAAAAAAAAACATGTCCGTGTCGTGTCTTTTTGACTTATCACCTCAATGTTCGCTTGAGTCTTTTCCAGTGTGTCTCATTGTGTTAGGTCGTGGTGCCTTTTGATTTCTTCGCTTGAGTCCGCGCTCCCTGTCTGCTGGCCCCGTGGTAGGCTCGATAATTCCGGTTGAAAACCCATCCTTCAAAAGCAGCTTGTTTGTACTCGTGGATGTCAGGCCATTCTTCACATCCTGCAGCAAGGCAAGAAAAGGAAAGGGAAGATTTGAGGATGATCCGGAGGTGTTTCAACCGCAAATCATATCGGCCAGGATCCGGCCTCGCCGCATTGAGGGCTGTTTGTTCAAAAGTTTGTTTTGAAGTGGTAATGAACCGAATATCGAATTATGGGCTAAACGCGCAGATCAATCCTCGCTCAAAGAGACAATCCTCCAGCAGAGCAATGGGTCGCGGTATTCAGCTTTTGGAGCCGTGGCTTATTTGAATTATTTCCTGCTTAGTTGATTGGTTATCCCGTTATCGCAAGCAGCAAATGCTTGGTTGTTTCGGTTAAACAAAAGATATCAATGCCATTTACATTTGAGGTGTGGTATGATGCAATGCGATGCAAAAGTATGAAATGTGCAGTATACGTGAGAACATACGTGAGTATAACACTCTTTAGACAAAAGTTTGTTTATATATAATCTTTTTCCAACATACGCTTTTGAAAGTAAAACTCGCTCATGGGCAGTAAGACATAGTGCTCCATCTACAAAAGGAAAAAGGTACAGTAAAATAAAAGAAAACAAAGCAGGAAGTCTGGTGGATCATCATCAAGGCCTCACCGGGGATCCGCCCTTCGCTTCTTCCCCGCGCGTAAGCCCAGAGCATCATCGAGCATCACCGTCAAGCCGAGCCCAGCCGCGAAATATTCCCCTGCCTCCTCCTCGATGCCCCACCTCCTCTGCCTCCTCGACTCATCATCCGGGTCGCAGCTGCGAGCTACTTCCCCGATGAGAATGCCCTCTCTGGTCATTTAGGAACGCCGCCATCCCGGGTCGAAGGGGAGGCCTGAATAGAATAAATACCACCCATCGGAGGGATCGGGAAAGGAGGCCAAAGTACAAAGAGTAAACACATCGAAAACCGTGAGCGGTCTATCAAAGGTGGGATGCAAAGGTATGAGTACGCTGTGCCCATCTATCGCTGCGGGATGGCATGGTACAAAGTGAATGCCGTGACGCTTTATCGCTACGTAATGCAAGCAGGCGAGTACAGGTATGAAAGCCGTGGAGTACCGCCGTCGATTTTGTGGAAAAGATAGCGATTGTGTGAACAGAATATGATTTGAGACTGTGGTCAGTAGTACATACCGGCAAGCCGTAGGCGGACAAAGCATCGAGAGTCCGGTGCACCATCCCCTGGAGGCACGCATTCAACTCCACAGACCGACGGGTATACTCTAAGAAGTCCGCAAAAGTATTAAATACATCAAGATTCTGGGATATCCAATGAACTCAAATGAAATAACAATGCAAGATGCGTAATACAAGTACACATACGAGGCAAGTCAGAATGCCGCCAACTCATGACTACCGGGAGGAGGAGCGAAGGGATCTCGTAGGTCTCCCTCGCCTCAGACGTCAACATAGTAGGTGAGCAGTGCCAACTGCACCCTCCCCTCCGTGACCGCCTCGCTGATTCCGAGCTCGAGCCCGGATTCGGCCTGCCCTATCTCTACCTTCGCCGAAGCCGGCGCACCGCAGTCTCTCGATCAACTCGCCGCCACCACTGGAGGTCGTGATGATAAAAGTCCGGACGCATCATTAGCCGCCCGCCTCAAAACCGCTCGCCGCCAAATAAGGGTGTAGTCCACCATCCGGCAACAAGTGAACCTCTCAAGATTCCTCATATGCTCGTGAGGGTGAACCGACTATTCGCCTGCAACCCAAGGGTCCGCGAGAAAACGCCCCCAGTACCAAGCCCGATGCATCGGCCTCCAAAGAATCCGTAACGAGAGGTCTCCGACCGTACGACGATCCTCGTCATCAAGAAAAGGAGCCTATGGTCGCCAGTGATCTCAAATCTAAATACGCTTGTTATCTATTGGTATTGCACATATACAAAGTGGAAAACGAAACTGATGAACTACAAGCAAAACATACCGCAGGTAATGGTGTCAAAGTAACGCCGAAGAAGCCGGCGTGTCCCGGTCGCCGTGTGCACCTCCCATCAAAGCGGGCGTAGAGAAGGGGACTACTGCAGGAGTTCTCCGGCCGGCATCGCTCCACTGGAAAGTAGGCATACATCCACCGCAAAAACAAACACAAGATGATCATCGATAAAGCAATGTAGAACAAAGGTAAATATCGAGCTGTGTGTTGTGTGTATTTTGTAGAGTGTATAGTATAATAACAGACAAGTTTAGTATACAAAGCAGAATGTGTGTGCCGTGTGTACAGATACAACCGGGGCAGGGTAAAGCGGTAATAACGTAATACAGAAAGTATGTAGAGTAATGTAAAAGCAGAGAAGGAGACATACCTCCAAGCCCGCCAAGAGCTCCGAGCAAGGGCCGGGGCAATTGCCATCACAAGGGAAACCGAACTCATGTAGCCATAGAGGGTGGCCGTGAGTCGCACCACCCCAATCAAAATTAAAATGTCTCTAACATCCACCAGCAAGCCGAGGAGGCAGAGAGGCATCTGTGAGCCTTACCTCGGCGAAGATCGCTGCCCCTAGCAAAAACATCGAAGCCGAGGTATCGATCCACGACCTCAGTCATCGGAGTCGCATCACCAAGGGCATGCCGACCCTAAATCGCCAAAACCAAGAGTAGCGGACAAAGCCGGGCGAAGCGAGAGGCGGAGCCGCGCCAAGTAAATAGACCTGAGCGGCAATCCACTCATCCATGTCTGTATCAAAGGGGATCGATCACCCCCACCCCGAGGCCTAAGCATCGAAGTCGCAAGGGTCATCGCTATGTCCCTCGCCGCCGATGTGAAATGAATCGGAAAGTCTCACCACCTTCGCCAGGCGGCAAGAAGAGGTCTAAGTGTGAGAGCCCCGTAGTCCTCGCAGAAAACGCCGGCCCCTCGCTTCACGATGTAGCTAACTCCTGAAGCTCGCATACTGGGCGCGAAGCGACGACGCTCCCATACCGCGATGGCATGAGAACTGCTTTCAAAAAAGTACTATGGCTAAATGATGAATACATCGATTTATCTTTTTCTAAAGGCATGAAAAACTCTAGAGTAAATATAGCATGCGAAGTTTTCGATGCAACAAGATACCGGTGCCGTGCAGAAGCGCATACAGAAACTACGTGCACGCGATACATCGGTGTTTTGGATGCTCGTAAACTTGGTGCATGTGTGCACATTTTTAGATTCAAGCAGATATCGGGTTTCAAGATCCGCAGATTGGGTAGATTATCTGTGGATATGTCAAGGTTCGTGAGGATCAGCGTAAACGACGGTGATATGTCTCGGTTTGTGTAGTTTTCGCAAGTCCGCATGCGTGGCGAAGTTTTCGGGTTCAAATGAGCACCGTGTTAGTAAATTTGGTGGTGATGTATGCCGTGTGTTTGGTCTAGTAGCAGTGTATGTATGCATGGCCGGTCCTAAGCGTATGTCGCCACGAAGTTGTCCACAATCAACTACAAGACAAAGACATCGATCAAGCGCTTGATGGGTTCAATGAATATGGCGCTGACGAAAATCCTACATTGCGTAAAATAAGAGGCAAGAGTGTTACCCGCGCGACGCTTAAAAGACAAGTGGAGGTCGCCCACGCAGTAACCTCTCGATCCAAAGCCCTCTCGGCCGCTGAAGTGGCGGAGTCCGTCAGTGGTAGACGGGATGGTCGGGCGATAGGTCGCCGGATCGGGCGCCGCCGCGGCAAGAGCTCGACCTCGGATCCATCTCAAGATCCGGGAGTCTCGACATGTGGAACATCGTCCCTCATTATGTGTAGTGGTGGTGAAAATGAGCCGAAGATGAAAACGGGCTAATGCGAAAAGTCAACCGCAAAGTCAACCCCCGAGAGGGCCGGAAATGCACGTGAAGGCTCAAGATGGGAATATACGGAAATATAGAGGAAACCAAGGAACGAGTCCCGAAAAGGTGAAAATAGTAAAGGAAATCCAAACAAAGATTTGTTCGGCTGAAAATGTCCCAAACGCTAAGGAGATCAAGAATCCGATTTAATTTAAAATGGCGAAAACTCAAAGAAATGAGCAAAGGAGGAGAGAAAGAGACTTAGAGAGAGAGAATGAGAGATCTCGGCGGAAGAAAAGTGAAGAAATAGGGCTTAAGCCCTATTTTATAAAGCCCAAGGTGAAATGGCGTAATCGCCTCGACAAGAATCTTGCCGGCCGGCACATTTTAGTCGTGGGTCGGCCAAGACTTTTTTGTGCCGGCGAGGTTTTTTATCACCGTGCAGTTGAAGCCGGTGGTCATTCCACCCAGCCGGTGGTGTTCCTTGGGCAGGAATTTGTTTGGGCTATATTATCAGCTTTGGGTCTTCAAGTCTCAAGAAAATACGAGAAATGCGCCCCCGATGCTCAACCCCTCGCTTTTGACTTCTGGACCGCCTCTCACTATGCGTGGTGCTCAATTTCTTAAGATTGTATCCTTTTGTATCCTTTTGTCATCTACGGAGATCCAAAGTTGCCCTGTGTGTCACGCATCCATCATGTTGTCCCACGCATCGTATCGCGACCATCTCGCACGCTCTCGCGACTTTGCACCGCTTTTGCATTGTCATGTGGCATGCGGTTACCGCTTCATTTTGCACTTCATTTTCCATCAAATGAGGTACGTGTGCCTCATTTCAGATTTCATCGCATCTCGAGGCACGACGCCTTCGCTTTGCACTTCATTTTCCATCAAATGAGGTACGTGTGCCTCATTTCGCATTTCATTGCATCTCGAGGCACGACGCCTCGCTTTGCACTTCATTTTCCATCAAATGAGGTACGTGCCCCATTTCGCGATTTCATTGCATCTCGAGGCATGTAGGCCTCTGCTTGCACTTCATTTTCCATCCAATGAGGTATGCGTTCTTGTTTCGCTTTCTTCACTCACATTGTTTTCGCATCCGTGTGATACGTGGTGTCACATTATACACTTCCCTCGCACGGTCTGGCGAGACCTTAAACACGCCTGGACCGGCGGGACCAAGAATGCGCGGGGTGTGACGAGACCTTAAACCGCTGACTACATTGTCCCTGCGTTTATTACAAGCACTATCATGCATTTGCATCTTTGCACCGCTGTTCTTCGGTCCTGGGCGAGACCTTTAAACACGCCCGGTCTAGGAGACCTAAATCCTCGGAGGTGCAAGACCTTCGTGTGTTAAGTCACCCTCATTGCATTTGCACGATTTCGCCGCCGCTTAGCGCACCCTCATTTGCATTTCATTTTCCATCCTTTGAGGCACGTGTACTCATTGCACTCCATTTTCCATCTTTTGAGACACGCGTCTCAATTGCCCCATTTGCATCGCATGCCCTTGAATATCGTAACAGCTTTGCCTCGTCCGCGAGACCTTAAACACGCACGGCCTAGGAGACCTAAGTCCTCGGGAGGTGTAAGACCTATGCATTACAAGAGCACCTCATTGCATTTGGCATGCATTCCATAGCGTTGGGTTGTGCACCTCATTGCATTTGGCATGCATTCCATCGCATTGTTTAGCGCACCTCACCTAAGGTTCCCCAGGTCCCATGAGACCTTAAACCCGGCCATTTGCATTATCATGCATTCAAAGCCGCTACATGCCGATTTCAAAGAAAAACACAACATGCATTGTCATGCATACGCCAAGATCCCTATCTAGGAGACCTTTAAATCCTCTGAAGGTGCAATTCTTCGCTTTTGTCGCGTTCAACGACTTTCTTGGTCCTGTAAAGCCACCGCCTATGCTCGCGGTGAGTTCCTAGAAGATCAATCGACGGTGAAAACTAGAGTTCGAACGGCTATGCCTAGAACGCAAAGGTTCGAATTTCCGAGACTAAAGTCCGGTTTAAATACCCGTGATGTACCGCTTGAAATCAGATGGAAGCCTTCATAGGTTGAGGCGCCGCGTTCACGCCTCAATTTCGATAACGAACCAACCTAGTGTATCGCCCGGTTGGTAAGATAGGAAAATCGCAATCATAGTCATTGCATCAACATGCATTGTCATGCATCATTGTAAATATTGCATATGTCATGCATTGCATTACAAAAACAACAAAAAACATGCATATGTCATGCATCATTGTAGTATAGTGCATATGTCATGCATTTTCAGAAATACCCATTGCATTGTAGCCGCATGCATCCATTGCATCACCTTCCATCTATGGCTTATGCCTTTCCAAGTCGAGCTTGGTCCGGTATGTGCCCATGTTGTTCGTGGTCGGGCACGCTTGTCGAGCTTTTGTGTCCGAGCCTAGAGGGTAGCGGCACCGCTGTTGTGTTAGACATGGGTTGTATGTGTACATGCCTTTCCTAGGCAAGATTTGGTTTGGCCCGCTGCCATATCCATTGTATCTATTCCATTGCATGCATCCATTGCATCACCTTCCATCTATGGCTTGCGCCTTTCCAAGTTGAGCTTGGTCCGGTATGTGCCCATATTTTTCGTGTCGGGCCACGCTTGTCGAGCTTTTGTGTCCGAGCCTAGAGGGTAGCGCACCGCTGTCGTGTTAGACATGGGTTGTATGTGTACATGCCTTTCCTAGGCAAGATTTGGTTTGGCCCGCGTGCCATATCCATTGTATCATTTATCCATTTCCATTACATTGTAGTGTAATTGTTGCATCCCAGACAGATCATTGTTCTTTCATCGGGTCGTCACCCCACTTATGTCAATCCACCCAATACTTGTTCTTGTGTCCGTATGGCAATTCATAGATCGACATCGATCTATGGGAGACGGACTTGTTACCTCCATCAATCTATTTGACATTTGTGAGGTTTTGAACTGGCCATGATTGAATCATGATTCAATTGCTCCGCATGTAGTTCGTGATTTAGTTTTAATTGCACTTACATTTTCATTTGCATTATCTATACATAGTTTTGTATATATTGCATACCATTCAAGATTCACATTGCATATGACATGCATGTTGTTAATCATATTGTACTGTTAAGTTTGTTTTCTTTCCAGCATCGATATTGTATGTAATACTCATTTATCCGGTGAAACCGGACGAGTCGCACAGTATTGTATTCTCCGAGTGAGACGCTTTGAGAATTGCATAATTCTCTTACATCCTTTCTACATTGTAGTGTAGATCGCTGCATGTTAGCTTATAACTATCGTGATGTGTGCCTATTACGCCTTTCTTTGCATGATCATAGTTATGCTTGGCTTCTTGCATTTTCGCTGTATTTTGCCCGCCACAAAGATATCTTATCGCGGCATGTGTGCCTCTTGCATGAACTACTGGTTTGATTCCTTGAGGGATAATGTGAGGCAGCCTTACGAGTTCAACCATTTGCGCTGTTGCATGTTTGTCCAAGTCTTCGCCTTGTCAAAATGGGTCGCTCGGCTTTGACATTCACTCACACATTAGCAGGACTTTCGAAGTTTCACAAAGAGGGCAACCGTGAGACACCCCATTTTTGACCGCCCTCAAGACTTGACGCCACCGCTGGACACCCGGTGATCATCCATGTGTGTTCGCTTGAGTTCCTGAGTTCTCGCACGGTCGTGCCTCAGACCTCCGAACCGACCGCTTGTGTTTGGTTTTGCACCAAACACCGTGATTTGCCTTTGAGGTGGAATGCCTTCGAGGCATCCCCACACACCACCGGGCTAGAGGCTACCTACTGGTCAGAAGTTGTCACCGCACTATATTGTGCTCGGTCGGCACTATTTTGTGCTTGCCGGCACTGCTTTTGGGCTTAAATGACCATTTTGCCTCGACCACTGCACTTGCTTGGTGAGATATTTTCTCACACTGCTTGTACTTGTTTCTCCATACACGTATGGAGGGATGGTTGCTTAGTGGCTGCTTGTGCTTTTGGCCTATAAGAGGGAAGCTCTCCTCTTGGCTTGAGGGTTAGCAATTTCAAGGTTAGCCATTGTTAGAGAGCTAGAGCTCGTTTTAGGTTAGAATAGATATAACTTCTATATCTCTCCCATTCTCTTGTTTAACTAGGTGTTTTGTGCCTTACTTTTGCACACTAGCACCTAGTGTCCCACCTTTCTTGGTTCAGAGGTTCTAGAGGTTAGTTTGGTGATTCTTGGGATTGGAGCTCAAGGGACCAAGCACAACAACCTTTGTGAAGGTAGTCAACAAGGGTAAGAAACTTACACTTTATTCCCCATTCTTGCAACTTGTTTTTACCTAGTTTAAAACAGTTTTTGGCCTAGTGTTAGGCACATCAAATCTTGCTTTTAAGTCCCTTTATTGTATATTAAGAGTGCTTTGTGGTTTGAGGAACTTTGACCACCTTTAGGCCTTGAAAAGGCCACTTTTTGTGCCATTTTGTGAGAGATCCGAGACTTTGTCTTGGGATTTTTCACCACTGAAATCTTGAGGGATTTCAGGAAGAGCATGCCTTGAAGTCTCAAGAAGGAGAGGGCCACCCCTCTCCTTGATGTCCTTGAAAAGGACAAATTTGCTTCCTTAAGGAGCTTCATGCTTGAGTGTGTGTTGGGCATGTTTGACTTGTTTTCCATGCTTATTATACCATGTTTTAACTTGGTTTTAAGTTGGTTTTGGTCTCCTATACATGCTTAGTATAGTTGCCTTGTAATACCTTCTTTTATGTCTCAACATGTCTAGGTAGTGTGTCTATATTTCTAGCATGTTTTAGGCTTGTATCCATGAAGGTTGTGTGCTTATTTTGCCATGATTTAGCTCGCCCATAGCCTTTTTGGGTCGATCCTATCATGCATTATATAGCTCCTTTGTATTTGGCTTGTTGCCTCGAGAATATGAGTGTGTAGCATGCCATGCTTGTTTCATTTTTGGTGGTTTAAAACCATCCAACATGCCATTTCAGATCTTATGATGTGCTTTGTATGCATGCTTTGGCTGTTTTTTAATGCTTTAAAAGCATGTGTTGAATGCTCCTTGTTTTGGTCATGTTGTATGCCTTTGTGCTTGAGCTCTTAGATGCCATCTAGGTGCTCCTTAGGATTTGTTTGGGTCGCTTGTAACCTATTTCAGTCCCCTTAGCCTTGTGAGGCTTGGTAGATTTGGCCTTGGTTTAAGCTTCCTTCATGGCTTGTTTCAAGTACTTGGGCCATTTATTGTGTATTTGGCTCGCTTTTGTTGCATGTTTTGGCAACATGTTTTGCTTGATTTTCAGAGCTACAATGCATGCTATTAGTCCATGTTTGGCTTGTTTAAGAATGCATGAGAGTTGCTTGTGAATGCCTAAGTGTTGGACCATAATTGTATACATGTGTGTGTGCATTCTAGCCTTCATTTTCGAGCATGTTGGCCACGTTTGGGCCTTGTAGAGCTGTCCAATTCATGTATAAGTCCATTCCTACTTTGCTTTGCATGCTTGTATGTTCATATAACAATATTCTGCATTGCATCGCCATATTGCATGCTAGATGACATGCTTAGGGTTGCATTTGGCATTGTGCATGCCAAGCCTCTTGAAGTGAGTTTGATAGAGGTTTGGCACCTTTGTTTGCATTGCATGCATTTGAAATCAAAGTTGCATTCTGGTCTAGGCCATCACGCATGGAAATGCGCGACAGGCTCCTAGAATCGAGGCACATGCCCTCTTAAGTCCATAGCATGATTTGGGATGTGTTTGGTATATATACCTTGAATTGCATTGCCTTGCCTTTTGTTCCTCTCACATCGTGAGTTGCGTGTTCTCCAGGATTCTTTGAGCCGACGGCACTTTTAGGCCGGACTGCCACCGGGCAGCCGATAATGAAATTCAGAGTCAGGATTCTTCTTCACCGGTGGCTCCTCGACTCACCTTGATGATACTTCCCAAAGGCTCGAGAGACACTCAAGTTTTGGGAATTTCAGAGAAAGAGAGCAGAGGAAACAGAGGCACACTGCACTCCAAAGGCGCCTCCGAGCGAAGTCCCGCGTGGCTATGCAATTCTCCTTCCGAGGCATTTATCGCTAAATAGATTAATTATTTGATTTAATTAATTTAGTTGATTTGTAATATTTAATTAGCTAGTTTAGTTAATTATTTATTTATTCTGAATTATTTATTCTATCCCTCCGAGTGAGGGCAAAATGTAATAAGTGTGTGTGAGTGGGCATGTATGTCTTCCAATCCCCACTTCTTTCTAACCCTTTATTTACCCGCCATAAAGGGTAGATTAGGCATTTTCAATTAGCATACCTTATGTAAATGCATGCAGCATCATTCATAAGTATTGCATACATTGGGCTCTAAGACATCACGCAAACCGCATCGCACTTTCGATTTCCAAATTGAATACGTATGTGGTAGCATTTCATATGCCATGTTAGGGTTAGCCGAGCCTAGTCTAGCTTTACATCTATGCTCGTCGATTAGCCACTTAACATGAAATTAGGTCATGCACGCTTGTTAACCGGGTTTTGTTTTTGGCGCGAGTACGATGTAAGTCTTTATCGCTTAGCATATCGCATGCGTGGTGAATGTTAACATGACAATAGGATTGCCATGCGGCAAGTGCTTATGTGATATAACCGCTTGTATGGTGGTGGAGGTTGATTGTATGAGTTGGGAGTACTCGCTGAACCGTATTTTAGCCTACGCAGTAGCAAAATCTAACACGCTTTTCAAAACAAAACGGATATGCAATGTTTATTTCCAAATTAGGGCGATCTAGTCTATACTTTTGTGTTGTGCATCACATAGTGATTCTAGGTTAATAACAGAATAAGAACGCATAAAGTTTTCAAAACGGATATCACGTTAGTAGAGGCCGGCCTCTGACCGCGAAAGGGGGTGCTCATAGTCGACCTTCCCGATCGCACCTAAGCTCCTCGAGCCAAGACCACTTTGGTGATGAGACGGACGGTATTCTAGATCGAGTCGTGGTTTCCTAAATTTCATTTTAAAAATATTTAGGTGGCGATCAGAATCCGCAAAGCACCATGTTTGGCACTACTTTTCAAAAACTGCTTTCCTTAAAACGATTTGCCGAGGTGGACTCTTTGGTTCAGATGAACCGCAACAAACTTAAAGAGTCCGAAAGTCAGAGGTCCCCCGGCTTGTTACAAGAGTCGCCTGGATGCATTTGTTGGGGACACACTACCAGAGACAGAGGTCTGGGAGAGTCCGACACTCGGGTTTGTTTCCTATTTCCCAGGCCACAGATGGAGCCCGAGACTCGAGGAGGCGGAGCAAAGACGCCTGGTGGTTTCATGTACCTCTGACCACCTTGTTCACCGATAGAGGAACATGGTAGGGTTGTACTTGATCGAAGGCCTGGGTAGACCTATCACAGTGAGCCAAGAGGATTGGGGGCAAGGCCTGCCCTGCTACCTTATCGCTACATGAGCGCTAGCCTCGCACACTAGGGGACTTACTCGGCGGCTACTGGAGAGCCAGGGAGGTACATTCTGTCCTCTTGATTTACATTTCTGCTCCTTATTACTTGTTCACTGCACAATACGGGCGACTTTGCATTCTCAGATTCGCTTTTTAGCACTTTGTACTCACACTCAAGATTGCCTTTTCTCACTGTGGGTGTATGTGTACTTCCTCACATTGGCTCCTTGAGATGGAGGTGGTGGGACCTCCTATGACTCCATTTTCTTTGATGTTTGAGGGAGAGCATCTGGCGAGTTCTCGAGAGATTCTTCCTCTCGCGACGATACTTTGATACCGCTCGAGCGACAGAGGTATTGCTTGAACTTCGCCTTTATTTTTATCTTTGATCCGCTTCAGATATCCGATTGATCGATTGTATACCGTTATCCACAGATCGCTCGCGCCTTTGGGCGCCTTTTCGCGACGTGCTCGAGACTCAGACTCGAGCGCCGAAAGTTGTTGTCAAGATGTATTCCTCGCCGAGGGACCACGGCGTGGTTTGGTTCCCGGGAACGCTGCTGGCCGATATGGGGGCGATTCTCGTGACACTCGCCAGGCTTCCGCACACCATGCGGATCGCCGATAGATTATCCTCGAGGAGGTCGAAAAGATATGCAGGCGCGATGCTTTGTTGCATCATCTCGGCGGGGAACCACGCCACCCACCGCAAGATATATTTGATGCCCCGCTGATCGAGTGCGGCTTCCGCAGACGAGGTTCATCGGCGCACCATCTTTTCGAAGTCGCCACCATGCTACAGATATCCCTTCTTTCTAGCGTGGGCACATCCAGAGGTGGGGGCTTCGATCCTCCGATCCTCCGCCTTGATCATCCAGGTGGCTGACATGCCGAATCGAAAGGATTTAACCGGGCGATTTGGGGACGCCTTAGATTCCATTAGAGCCTCCTCTCGCCGATCACGTATATGTTAGAGACCGACCGCCTCGTGATGTTTTTTCAAATTTTGATTTATCACGATATTTGAACATTGATTCCGCTATCGATAGTTTTGCATTTGTATTTGCAAACCGTCAATATACGGACGAGTCGCCGATGCTAGCCACATTCGAGGGCATGATCCTCGGAGGGAGACGCAGATGAGCATCGTGGTGTAGAGGTACTATTTTCCCCGTACTAGCATGTTTCGATGCTACTTTAGCTTTAGACCTTCGCTATATTGATAGACCTGTAGAGCACATCCGACACACACCCTTTTCACATTCTCGATTTACACCGCTTATGCTTGAACTGTATTGCACTTTGCATCTTCAGATGCCTCAGATATGCTTCATCACTGCCAAAGCACCAGGCCCTCTCAGAGAGGTCGAGGTGCTAGACCTACCCGAGGTACAGGATCGGAGGAGCCGGGCCATCCGTGTCTCATCGAGGAGTCGGCGAGGGTCGCTCGCAGACGCTAGGCACCCATCGCCGAGGATGACGAGGAGGAGATCGCAGATCATGTGTCGAGGTATCTCGGAGAGGGAGGCCTCGTCTTGGTTCCGAGAGCGAGATTTAGCTCGAGGGGGATCCGGAGGATGACAGCCCGATCCAGATGGTGATGATGATGTAGAGATTATCCTCACAGAAAAGGATGAGGGGCCTCCCTTCGCCTCCCGAGGGCACTCATGTTATTTCCTGCGTTATTCGACTTTTTTTTGCTAGGAGTTTGTAGCACATTGCACATTTGTTAGCGCTTTTATTTTCAGAAACTTGTAATTTTATTTTTGTAAGACATGATGAAATGAAACAAATTTTTGAAAAGATGTTGTATTTGAAATTCTCAAAGATCGCATCGCATTATTTTGCAATAAAATGGAATTGAATGGAAATGCACCTCTATGTATTTATCGGTTAGTAGGGAACCGACGAACAAATTAAAAACAAATCGACTCACTAAGAAATAACAGAACTTAGCAAGTTTACAACTCGATAAACAAAGTACAACAATGTTAACGACTAATAAACAAGACTTAACAAAATTGTGTAATCAAAAGGTAACAACTCAAAACACAAATGCATAAATGACAAACTTACAACTCGATAATCAAACAACAACTCGATGAGCAAAAACACGACACGAAGTATATTTGATGGACGATCCGGATGATGGACGTACCCAAAACCGGAGAAATAGGGGCCTTCGACAGCGCTTCGACGGCCGATCGCTATATTTCCAATTTGAAGCGCACTACATTTGCCCGACATACTCACGGCTCGATTCAGCCTTTAAAACCGCTTATTACTTTTTAGTGCACTCCCGGCGAGAGCCGGAGGTTCACGGATGTTATGTCGCTCGCATGCCACTGGGCTTTGATCATTGTGAGATTTTATCTCCCATGAAGCTGGTTCGGCCATGTTGGGCCTAGGCCGGCATCGAGGCTTCAACTAGCTCGAAGGGGCACAGAACACCGACCAGACTATGCCCTGCATTTATTGCTTTATTAGTACTTTCAAGTTTTATGAATGTAATAAAAAGCAACTTCAATTGTATGCAAGAGCAAAAGAACTGTTTTAAATCAATGAAATTGAAGGTTGTGGTAATCGAAAACTCCGCTTTGGTCCAAAAAGGTCTTAGTTGTGAAAAGATTAATTTGAACAAAGTCAACTTTATGAAAATTTTTCAAAACTATTTTATATGGATCGAATCGACACGCTCAAATCACACCGAGATACACAACCTCAATCCTAGCAACCGGAAAGTTGCCTTAGTTTGAAAAAGGTGTTGGCAAAGTGTGGCAACGGAAAGTTGCCCCTAGTCCGATGATGTCGACACTCCATTGCAACGGAAAGTTGCCCCTAGTTTGAATAGCAATCGCATCGAGATCGTGAGTGAATGCCGGCGAATAAAGATGACCGAGGTGATCAAAATGGACTAAGTCGATCGGGAAAAGATTGTGATCGAACTTCAAGATGAAGTCGCCACGATCCCAAAGATGGGAATCAAGTCTTACGAGTTCAGCTTAGGTTCGCCGAGTGTTTTTGCTCTCCTTTATGCGCCTAACTTTTGCTAAGGTCCGCCTTTTTGCGTTTTCAACCTTATAGCCCGCTTTTATAATTTTCAAATTTTCTATGCTCGAAGTTTTGCTCTAGGTCGCCTTTTCGGTTTTCGCCCAACTTGTGTAGCCTCTCAAGGGTAGTATTTCTTCAACTTGTCCATATTGATCGGTTGGGAAAACTCCAAGCCATCTAGATCCATCGTAACCACACCTTCCACCGACCAGATTGACTTGATGATGTAGGGACCACCAATTGTCCGAATCCTGCCCCTTGTCGTGGATGGGAGCTCGCTTGTCCTTGAGCACCAAATCTCCTTCTTTCAAGTTCTCGACTTAACCTTCTTGTTAAAAGTCTGCGATTTCGGCTGATAACCCCGAACGTGGGTATGCTTAATCTCCTTTCATCAAAGAGCATGAGTTCTTCAAATCTATTCTCACGCTAATCCGCTTTCGCCATCCGCACTCGCCAATACTTCAATGACGACCTCAATCTCGATAGGTAGAACGGCCCATCCCGTAGACTAATGAATACGAGTCGCCCAAGAGAAGTCCCGACAAGTCCCAGAGTCCCACAGAGCAAATGGCGCCTTATCCGCCAAATTCCGGTAGGTTTCACCATCTTCCGTATTATGCGCTGATGTTTTGTTGGCGCCTCAATCGCCTCCGCTGGTTTGCGGCCGTAAGTAGACGACGACTTATGAAAAGCCACGCTGTATTTCTCCAACAAGTCAATCACCTCCTTCTTGAAGCGGGGAACCATTGTCGAAACTATTTCATTTGGGACTCAGAGTTTACGATAATGTTGTTTCGGCGAATTTTGCAACGCAGAAGCTTTCAACATCAAGCATAAGATTGGGCCTCAACCCACTTCGTGAAATAATCTATCGCTACGAGTGATGAACTCATGCCCATTTGACCCTTTGCCAGTAATTTCCCAATCACATCAATTCCTGCATGTAAAAAGGCCATGGCGGTTATGTTGTATGCCTTTTGACGTATGAATGTTCATGCGACGGTATGAATCGACATTTGTGGCATCGCCGATTTAAACCGACATACAATCCTCCTCCATGGTGGACCAATAATAACCTTGTTAAGGATCTTCCTAGCCAACATCACCCCATTCATATGTGCACCGGATTCACCCCCGTGATGGCTTCCATCGACGCTTGGACTCTTCAAAGATCAACACACGCTTTATGCATTCCTGTGATGACTCTTCTATACAGCCCCGCAGATGATGAACTGGACCCATTCTTCCGATGTCTCTTGTCTTTGCATTTACTCGGCGGTATGTTTCGCTTCCAAAAGTTCCAGATGTCGTATCAGGTGTTCGCCCCGAACTTCATCTATGGCTGCAATCGACTCATAGGCGTGCGACTTCGGTCGATAATGACCGGACGATTCGACTCCACGTGATGTCTATCATGGATGATAGAGTTGCTAAAGTTGCCCCGTAACTTGTTGTTCTCTAGTAGACGAGTAAAACTTAACTTTTCAAACCGAGGAATCAAGAAATCCAAGGTCCGTGATACATCATCATATTTTCTTCTTTACTTTCCAGCCCCTTTAGCTTGAGACACAACAAGATTCGACCGATGACGCCCAAATTGCCTTGCCCCTAATTCTGTGGTCGCCCATACCAAAGAATGCACGCTCAGATTCGCTCGTTATTTGAGACTTTGAAACTGAGTTTGAAGGCTAGAGGGATACGGAATTGCCGGTGCACAAGAACACTCCTATCCCATACCCATGTTGATTTGACGCCCGGCCAAAGCACATTGTCCAACTTTCCTCGCCGATATGCGTAATTGCTTCATCCGGGAATAGGTACTAAACCGCTTCATCCCTCAACCGGATGGTCTTAATGAACTCGCCATCGCTTCCGCCTTTACCGACTTGGCCACATATGTAAGATCAAATTCGAGAGCAACAAAGAACTAACGAGCTAGTTTACCCGAAGCTACCGGTTTCTAAAAGATATTTGATGATCAAGTCGCTAAACCAAAGATTACAGAGTGAGCTAACAAGTAAAGCCAGAATCTCGGTAGCCCATACCGTAGCTAAAGTTTTTCCAACAAGCGATAACGGTTTCATACTTCTAGCATTTTCTTGCTCAAATAATAGATGGCTTTTCCAATTCTATCTTCTCGATTCCAGTGCAAGCATGCACCATCGTGGTCTCAACATCGACAGTACAAAATCAACGGCTTCCGACTGTGGCGATAAACGGGCGGTTCTCAGAGATATTCTTTAACTGCTCAAATGCAATTTGGCAACCTACCATCCCATTGAATTTCTTGCCTTTCTTCAAGACCAAAAGTGGTTCACAAGTCAAGGTTAGTTTTGAAATAAACCGCCTTATGAATTGTGACTTACCCGTAAAGCCTCGTGACCTCTTTTTTCGCCTTTTTGGTGGTGGTATTTCTAAGATGGCCTTTGATTTTGAAGGGTCGAATCGATGCCCCTTTGTGTAATCAAAACCCCAAAGATTTTTCCCCACAGAACACCAAACGCACATTTCGAGGGTTTAACCAAGAACTCAATTCCCCGATCCTTTTGGAAAACTTATGCAAGGCGGTGTAGTGGCCTCTTTCTTTTGACTTGACAATCATGTCGCCCACGACACCTCAACCTCTTTGTGGATCATATCATGTAGTATTGTGGTCGCGTCTGCTGATAAGTAGCCCCAAAGATTCTTCAACCCAAACGGCATGACCCGATATAAAGATGTTTCACGGTGGTGAATGCGTTTTTTCTCCGTCCCTCGTGCCATCACAACTGTTATAGCCTTATAGCCATCCATGAACGAGAGCAGCATGCCCCGGCCAGAAAGTCCACTAGCTCATCAATGTGTGGCAGGAAAGTCGCCCTTCTGACCGCTCTCGCTTAAATCCTCAAGTCTACGCACACCCTGATCTTGCCATCTTTCTTCTAAGATCGCATTATGTTGGCCAACCAAGTGGGATATTCGATACCAGCAGAAGCTCAAGGCCAATTTGCTTTGGTGACCTCTTCTTTGATCTTGAGAGCCCAATCCGGGCGGATCCTTCCGAGCTTCGCTTGATAGGTCGCCTCAGGTCAAGGGGATCCGATGTCGCATAATCCAGATCGATTCTGCATGTCTTCAGAGGACCACGCGAAAACATCTTTGAAATCTTTTAATAAAGCGATTAAGCGCCGCTGCTCCTCCGAAGACAACGTGGACCCGATCCGACCACCGCTGGTCCTCCTCAGCACTAATATTCACTTTAAATGATTTCATCCGCAAGGGTTTAACAAATCTCTCGCTTCTTGCTCAATTAGTCGTTGCAAAACCGAGGAACTTCGCCTCGCTGCTTTGATCAAAATTTTGAAAGTCCCCGATTTAAACAATAAATTAGGGGCATGTAAAAGTACTCTAAACCACATTCACCTCATTCTCATTAAGTTCATCCAAACCGATCATCCAATCTACAACAGACTAAAATGAAAAGGAAAAAGACGACCGACAAGACTCGCATCCCAAGTTAACATCCTCAGAGTACCGCACTCGACTACCGAGCTGAACTCGATTCGACTCAAGACTTTGAATCAGATTCGCTCGCTACCGACCCGAATCGGCCGATAAGAATCCTCCTCAGATCGCTAAATGAGAGAGGGTGCGATCGATGCGCCCAAGATAGCCGGTTGGCCCGCACCGCTTATCTCCAATCACGGAAACCGCGACGTTATTCCCTGCTAACTCGGGTCGACGGAGGATCGTGAGAGATACGCTGCTTACCCCCATTTCCAATCTGCCCTCGTGATCCTCGCCAGATTCTTCAATCGGTTGTCTGGCTCGCTTCATGCAACGCTATCCCTGATAGTTGCGTGTCGAAGAAGATTTAAAACCGCACGCGCTTCCTCCGCTCAACCATGGTTCTGGGAAGCCGCAAATGGAAAATCTTTCCTCCTGGAAGGTCTGCTCAGTGGTACCCCAGATGGGCTCTATGCATTAGATCAAAAGGCTTCCTGCTGGCAGCCCTCGCCGCCATTTCCTTTTTCTTGCTCAAATTTCTTTGTGGGCAGATAACCCAATCCAAAGGTATGGATTATGTGGCACTGCCAACGCCGCGAACCTTTCCGCCGCTTCTTCCCAATCCCATCCTGTGATATGTCAGAGTTGTTCATGAGGTAGACTGCTTGAAGCGACATACAAACCCTCATTCACACCATAATGTTTTGTACCACCCTGCCTCACCTAAAGTAAATCCCGATATAAACATGTCCTCCATGCCGTGTTCAATCTCCAGATCAAGGAGATACTCCGTGAGGGGGATGGATTGATGAGTTCTCAAAAACAATGGCTACCCCTTTCCATAGGGTATTTCACCATTTGATGCAGAGTAGATGAACGGCTTTCACCTCGATGCAACCAGTGGTCGCCTAAAAGACATGTTGAAAGATGCAGGACCCCAAGACATGAAAATCTATTTCGCGGTTGTCCAGCCCAATCTTGGTTTGATTTTCACCGCCCCCAAGACATCCCCCGCTTGTATTATCATATGCATTACATTTGAGTAGTCGGTGTGAAGTCCGCAGTTTTAACCCAATGTATACGCCGCTCGCCGACAGACATTGATAACGGATCCGTGGTCAACAAGCACCACCGAATCCATTTGTCCTTGCATTCTACAGAGATGTAGAGAGGTCCGTTATGGTCCACGCCAGCGCAATTCTTGTCCCAGAAGGTCAATGCTCAGAACCTCTCCCGAAGACCAAACCAACTAGTTGTTCCGTATGTAGTTTCGGCGGAAAGTTTCGCCTCATCATGGCAGATAAGACATGCACCTCGGCCATAAGCAAGGCCCCAAATGGAGATGTTCTGCTATTTTCTTTTAGCCGCTTCAAGATGCCTCTTCTTCCGCTTTTGCTTTCTTCGCTTTCCGCCTCCTTATCTTTCCCTCGATGCTCAAGCTGATCAAGGTGTGGGGCTTGAAATACCGCCCACTTCTAGTCATGTGGTCTACCTCGAGGTACTGTGTATCGTCTGCCACACCGCCTGGGCCTTCGCCCAGGTGGGCAAGATACAAGTCGCCATCTTCCCACCACATTCCATTAGCGCCAGTGCATCCGTCTCGGCGCTTGTTTGTGCTCTCGCTTTCATTCTCATGCTCACAAAGATGTTCGGGCCTTCCCGCAAGACTCTCAACTTCCTCATGGTTCTTGCTTTTGCCTCTCGTAGTCCCATCTCTTTCTTGTTCCTCCAAAGAACAACGGCGGTTCTCAAAATGTTTCGTTTGAGCGAAATTTCAGACCGCGCCTCCGCAATGTATTCGATCCTCGCCCTTCCGCCACAAATGGTACAATATCAGCCGATCATCCAACCACCCAACGACTTCGCCGACTCTCATCTTCGAACCAAGCTTAATCGATGCATCCTCGATTCCTCGCCAGAGAATTGAAGGTTGGCGGTCCTCTTCAATCATATCAAACCATCCCCGCCGATTCAAGCTTTGTCCCCCGAGCATAACTCACCTTCTTCCCAAACCCCATACTTAGCTTAGACTGCGTTTCATTGACAAGATATATCCACTGGATCATAAGCTCGCCAAATAGATTTCCGAGATAGCTCCACCCTGTGATTCAACAGCTTCGCCTCCTCAAAGCTTGCCCGCCTGCTCCATTCTCGTGGTCACCACCTTTGGCTCAGTTGGTTGGGGAGGTGTCCAACACGCACAAGTCAAGGTTGCTTGGAAGGACCACCGCTTGGGTAAGTGGGAGGAGTTATGTAGATACTGATCGTAAGATACGCCCCAAAGGCATGATAAGGTTGACTTTTTTGGTGGATCTTGGCTGTGTTTGGGGAGGTTGTTTTGTGACGTTGGGTCCTTGAGGAGGTAGAATGATGTTCTTGTCAATGAGGTCCTTAATCTCATGACGCAGCCAACATTGGTCGGTGTCATGACCATGTCAGCCGGGTGGTATTGGCAATATTTAATGGGTTATGGAAGGGGGGAGGATTCGCAGAGGTCTTGCCCAAGGGTTTCAGTGCCCCTTTCTCGACTAGAACCCCGAGGACTTTAGACAAAGGCATATAGAGTGGGAGAAGCTGACCGGGTTGGTATCTTGAAGCTTGACATCGCTTCCCAGAGGCATCGTAGTGGCGCGGCGTGGCCGCAGGACCTTGGTTGGGAAGGGGATTGTGGTGACCATTCCACTGTTCTTGTACGGGCAGAGCCACCGCCTCAGATTGCATTCCGATTAAATGTTCTTCAATCAGATCCCGATCTTGGTCAAACAGACTCGTTTATTGCATCCTCTATCCGCATCCCATATCATGCAGATTCCGAATAAAGGGATCAAATCATCTTCTATTAACGCTGGCCGAGATTGGCGACAATCATCCGAATTTGATCTCTATCGCTTGGCCTCAAGGTCATCATCGATGCCTTGGCTTCCAACGGTGACGAAATCGTAAAAGACTCTTAGGCTCCTCGTCGCTCTCGGTTCTCAGATCACGCAGTCGTGACCTCGATCGCGGTTGTATGAATATTGTGCAAGGAAGGCCTCACCATCTCATCCCAGCTTTGTTTTCACATCATCATCGAAGTTTTGAGTACCATGGATGCCACACTGATGGGTTCGACCGAACAAAGAAAGCTTTTGGCGGGTTAGGCCCATTGGTCTTAAGACGTCCGAGAATAGCCTTCTGGAGGTGTACCATAGGATCCTCGTACCCATCAAAGCGACGATCCGGGGCATTTTAAACTGCAAGAGTCACTACCACATCAAGAGAAAATAGCCGCCTTCAATATTTGGGATGGCCTTTCGCCTTGAGACTTCTTAAAGAGCTCCAACTTGCTCAATTTCAGAGTCGTTCGGTCTACCCTAACTCAAATGGAGAGTCCCAAGCTTAGGGGTAATGTTTGACAACAGTAGAAGCGGGCGAGCCATCGCTTGGATGACCTCAGGTCTCTTGAACGTTTGGGGGGTGGCGTAATGTTCTGCTGATTCGAGGGTATTCTGGCGCTGGCATTTTGAGGGTTTGAGGGCATTCTGCCACAGTATTTGTTCAGTAATGGGGCCCCGTGAGGAGGAACTCGACGGAAGCAGACGCTGCTCATTGCTGTAATAATGGTGATCAACTCGCATCAGAATAGCCAGACACGCCGTTGTCCGAAAATTCGCTCGTGATAGCATCATCTGTATTTATGCTTTAAATACCATCCGCGATCATCGCTTATTGTTGGGTTCGTTGTTCCATCCAAAACCGGCAAGGGTGTTCTATAGCGTAAATGGGAATTCAACCCGACTATCTCTCTAAAGTAGACCGCTGCATCAATAATCTTCGCTCGATGGATCGGCTTCAGCCTCTTCTAAAAACCGGGGTAGTGAATGGAACACCGGATGTCCGCTCAACTAGATCCTCAGACGGCTGAGTCGGCGACCCGTCCGTATTGCTTGTGGGTATCGACGGTTCGAAGCACCAGCAAACCGCCCTAGCAAAAGGATAAATAAAAGCTTAAAAGGAAATAAATAACTGTAAATAAACGGGCAAAGATAACAATTAAATTGAATACACCACACACAATGAAAGTATACAAACGGGCAAAGATAACGCTTGAATTGAATACACCACACACAGTATACAACAACACACAGCTTGGTAAGTCGTTATACATCGGCCTCAAATACGTCAATATTCCTCAGATTACCGTTTCGATAACCGAACTCGATATCCGCGACAACCTATTCCCAACATCGGATAATGCCCGCAGTTCCCCCCAAATTCAAAAACCGATGCCCGCAGTTCGATGCCCAAACTCATACCGATACATGCATTCCCGAGAGGCACACTCTAACAAGCACATAGCGTATAAGTGAGAGCCAAAACACCCCTATGTTGGGGTAGGGTTTCGCCTATTTTGTGAACTAGGGTTTCCACGCACAGGCCGCTTCATACAACCTATAAACGGAAGCAACCCGCCCAGTTTGGAATGGTCACTATGGATCCTAATATGCACTCAGGCCTAATGGTCAAAGGGTGCCCCGAAAACCGGGTTTGTGTTCAATCGGCAGAGCTCAGAATCGCAAGCCTTATGGCGGACATGCTCACAAGACAAGCCTCGTGCAAAACCGCCAGAATAGCAGATGGCAAACACGGTGTCCTAGGCGCACTAATGCAAATGCACGCAAAGAAACACACAAATGTAGTCAAAACCAGATATCAAGAGTTCGAGTCAAGTTCTCAAATTCCCAGCCAGACGCCAGAAATCAGAATAACGTCAAGGGGCCTCAAGCATACTGGACTCGATTTGTTGTGGTTCTCAATCTTAAACCAAAGAGTCCAACCGCAAATCGCTTTTGAAGGAAAATAGATTTTTTGAAAGAAGTGCCAAACATGGATCGCTGCCGAATAAAGAGTCGCCACCTAAATATTTTAAAATGGAAATCTAGAAACTCCCGACCAAGGCTAAAAGGCCACGTGTCCACTATCACCAAAGTTGGCTCGAACTTGGGCACGATTAGGGAAGGTCACATCGTGAGTATTCTCTCGCCTGCCAAAGACCGGCCTCTACTAACCATGATATAAAACATTGTATGCTCTTATTCCATTATTAGCCTAGGATTACTATGTGATGCTCGCAAAGAAACAAGTATAGATCGGGCTGCTCGAATTGAACAAAACATTTCATGTTTGTTTGTGAAAGATGGTTTGTTACCCGCAGTAGGCTTAAAATACGATTTTGCCACAATCTAGTGGGCTTAATAAACAATCGATGAATTGCTCCAATCAAATAACTCAACCTCCACCCACAGTATTCAAGGCGCTTATATCACATAAGCATTTAGCCTCATGGCAAGCATGCTATCATGGCAACACTCACATCGCATGCAAGGATGCTAAAGCATAACCACCTAATTTAGTACTCTAAGCCAAAATGTAAAGCTTATTAGAAATCCATGCATGATCCTAAAATATACGTAATGCCTAATGCAACACATGCAAAATGCAACTATAGCCTGCTCTATTATTCTAGAGATGGCATATGAAATGCAACGGCTAACACGTATTCAACTTAGAATTGAAATACAAATGCATTTTTGTATGATGCGCCGAAAGCCGATGCATGCAATACAGATGAATGATGCAAACATGTCATTATGTCAGATGCTAATTGAAATATGCCCTATATCTAACCATTCAAAGCGGTAAATAAAAGGGAGAAAGAAATGGGGGAAGACATACATCACACTCACACACCCTTATTACATTTATGCTCTTCGCCAGAGGGTCCGAATAAAATAATAATACAGTCCGAATAAAAGAATATACAGTCCGAATAAATATACAGATTCTAATTAATTAACAAATTAATTACAAAAGAATTGAGATCGCATGCAAGCCAGTGTGGATCATTGCCGCTTCTGTGGATAGATGATATACCGGGTCAGCCGGGCACGTAAATCCACCGATGCCCCGACAGCTCGCTTGCGCTCTAATTGGCGCATGACCGTGAAAAGTCGATAATTCTTCTATTTTTGCCGCAACGGAGAGCGCGAGGGCGGGCATAGCAAAGTTGTATTTCACAAATATATGTACAAAACTCGATCCTCGCACACCAATCACGCATATCGATGCATGATGGCCGAGGAGCAGTACCGGTTTGCACAACTCAATATTGGGATGAATACACATGAATGCTTACGACTAAATGGATGCTGAACGCTGCTACTTAAGGGGCAAGCACGCAAACCGAGGCGATGCCGAAAAGATGAAAATTCCGATAAAAACCTGGTGCTCAAATGCGTAATAATGAACACGCAAAACCGAGTAATGACAACGATGTACGGTATGCAAAATCGGATAGTTCGGCAGTTTCAAATGCGTAAGTAATACCTAACACGCAAAACCGAGGCAATGATGTAATGAGAAAAACTGATAATTGCAGCTAAAAGCGCGGCTCAATAAAAGCGCTGCAAACCGAAAGCGGCGATGAGACAGTATCGATAAACCGGTGCTTTCGGCGGCGCCCACACAGCGCCGTTAAAACCGAGGAGAGGATGAAAGAATGAAAGACGGATAAACCGGCGTTCGGGCGTATGCCCACAGCGCCGCAAGAACCGAGGCGATGATGAAAGAATGAAAATCGGATAAAATCGGCGTTTCGCCAAAACGCATACCACAGCGGCAAATCGAGGCGGCGTATGAAATGCAATGAAAAATCGGATTAAATGGTGTTTCAAACGCTGCGCTCCACAAAGCGCCGCAAATCGAGGCGATGATGAAATGCAATGAAAATCGGATAGGTCGTTAATCAAACGCGCGCGGCCCACAAAGCGCCGCAAATCGGTACAGGCGTATGATGAAATGAATGAAAATCGGATAAAATCGGCGTTTCAAACGCTGCTCCACAGCGCCGCAAATCGAGGCGGCTGATGAAATGCAATGAAAAATTCGGATAAATCAAATGGCGCTCTCAAACGCTGTGCTCACAGCGCGCGCAAATCGAGGCGATGATGAAATGCAATGAACGGATAAATCGGATAAATGTTTCAAACGCCGCGCGCCCACAGCGCCGCAAATCGAGGCGGCGATGAAATGCAATGAAAATCGGATAAATGGCAGCCAAAATGGATAAAATGGCGCCGGTGCCGCGTGCTCCACGCGCCACAGCGCGCCGCAAATCGAGGCGCATTTATGAAATGCAATGAAAATCGGATAGGGAACTGGCAGCCATCAAACGCTGCGTCTACAAAAGCGCCAAATCGAGGCGACGGCGGCGATGAAATGCAATGAAAATCGGATAAATGGCAGCCAAGGCTTCAAACGCCGCGCTCCATAGCGCCGCTAAAATCGAGGCGATGAGTGAATGCGAAAAAATCTGGAGAAACCGGCGTTTTTCAAACCACATTTAATAGCACGCTAAAACCGAGGCAATGCAAAAATGATACAAATGGCACGGGAAATGATATGCTAGATGGTAATGGAATTTCAGCACCTAAATAAAGGGGAAAACAGCTCCAAACAAATCGAAATCGACACCTCGAAGCATGCATTCATCCCGAAAAGCGTGCGAATTAAGCTCTCGAAATGGCCTATAGCCATGCTATACATGCAAAAATATGATCATGGCAGCAAGAACAGTAGCAAGGCAAGTCCCAACATGGCATTTTTTAGTAATAAACATGGGCCAAAATGCAAGTATAGATATGGCAACAAAAGCTCGCAAGAATACGTGTAAAAGAGAGGGATTTTTTCAAAGCAAGTGGTATATAGAAAATTCAAATAGAAAAAAAAAATTTTCTTTCTACAACATGAAAGAGGGCCCAAAAATAAGCATATACAGGAAGATGGAAGCCTCTAAATCATAAGACAAATATGCTAGAAATAGAAGGCAAAAAATGAAGCCACAAGAGGGTATAACCTAAGACATGCAATCTATACACCACAAATGACCAAACCTTCTTCATGAAACATGTAAAGGGGGTCAAAATAAGACTAAAACAAGTAGGGGTCGAAGTCCTAAAACCAAACACAAATAGGTCAAAAAATTGCATGCAAAAAGTGGCACACTTGATGAAATTTGAAGGAGGTGATAGATACAAAGGCCAAATCGCCAGTTGAGCCTATCTACAATGTTAGTAGAGGGGCCCATTTAAGCACAAAATCAGTAGGGGTCGGACCCCAAAAACCAACACAAATAGGTCAATTTTAGCATGCAAAAATGTTACCAACTTGAGGAATATTGAAGGAACTAGTGTATACAAACACCAATGAGGTTGGGCCCTTCTACAAAGTTGTAGAGGGCCTATTTTGCTAATAAAGCAGTAGGGTCGGAGCCCCAATTCTCAACCAATTAAAGGATAGAAAAGGATCAAGAAAATGCCCTAAAAGTTGGTTTTGAATACTCACCCTTGAAGACTTGTCTTCTTTTGTTTGGCTTGATTTGTGGCTTATCAATCCTCTGAAATTCAATTCCTTGCTGCTGGAATCGGGTTGAATGGTGAGGCTTAGGGTTGATGAAGGAATCAAGCAAGAACTTGGAGCTTTTTTTGAGTTTTTTAGCTACGGAGATGGAGTGTTTTTGCCTTGGTGTTCTTGAAGAGGATTTTTTTCCAACCCTTGGGTTAGTTACGAGGGAGGGGCCTCTAAATAGGGCAAGAAAATGTCAGGTGTAAAAGGAGGGAAAGCATCCAATTCTTCCTCCTCGAAATGTCCCCTGATGAGGGAGACTTCTTCTTGAAAAGCACTGACAACACCGGATGCTCGGAACAGCCGGAAAGCCAGTGTCCGGGCTGCCATTGTGGGGAAGCGCGTTTTTGTGGCACAGCTTCCACAAATTATTTCCACCATGGCCGGCCACCACCTCCCATGGCCGGCCAGCCTACCTCAAAAAACAACTTGCAAAATTTCCGCCGACCACCAAACACACAAGTGTCCTCCCACGTGTGTAGAATAAGGCCCTGTAGGTCGAATTCTGGTGCCACTCAACTGTGAGCCACAACATGTAGCTGGAAGGAGAGGCCCAAAATTGAAAAGCGCACAATTTCTCACACCACCATACTCAAAGTGTCCTCTCCAGATGTGTGCAACAAGGTTCCAAGGCCGGAAATTGGCAACATCACTGGCTGTGAGTCACAACATAGAGCTTGGAAGGAGAGGCCCAAAATGAAACTCACAGCTTCGCCGATCAAGAGTTGGTAGGGTCCTCCCCTGTGTCCCCTTATCACGTGATATGTAACTTTGGTTGGAAGAAAATACCCCCAAGGTGTTCAACATTGGCCTCTAAGTGAGCAAAACGGCTCCGTGAGGAGAGCAAACCGGTTATCTCAGGGGATACCATTGTCGGGCCTCCCACCCCCCTGTAAAGGATCTTCCCGATAAGCCAAATGCAGGTACCGCCAAGTTTGGGAACAAAAAACTAATGAGAAATGAACGTCGGGCCAAACCGGAGCAACCTGGAACCCAAAAATGGGCCGCGAAAGCCGGGCGGTGTTCGGCAAAATGGGCGGGTATTCATGACATTCTGCACCTCGCTCGAATGACAAAACAGAGGTACCTGCCAAAACCCGAGAAGATGGATGCGAATGAATACCAGACCAAAACGCCATTGCTTTGCTTGGGGGTCCCCGAAACCGGCCATGGTTATGAGTAATCACCGAAGTGGCATACGGCCAAAGTGCCGCATCGCACGGGCCCCGTGTCTCGAAATAATCAAACAGTAGGTCTCCAAAAACCTAGAGAAGCCGATGATGTAAAAATCGAATGCTTTCTCAGCCCAAATCACGCAGCCGGGTCCCGAAATGGGTCGCCGCCGCACCGGAAGTGGTGTTCGCCGCGGCGGGGCATCAGGGGCCCCGCAAGTGTTCCCTAATATTAAAACAAAGAGGTCTCCGCCAAAACCGGAGAAGAGTGGATGCGAAATGAATGCTTCAGATTCAAAACCAGCTTTCATTAGTCCCGAAACCAAGCTATGAGCAATCTTTAAAAGTGGTGATACGGCCACGGCGGGCATCGGGGCCCCAGTGGTTCCTCGAAATATCAAAATCGCAGAGGTCTCCGCCTTAAAAACCGGAGAAGGTCGATGCAAAAATGAATGCTCTGGGGCCCAAATCACGTTAAAGGCCGTGGTCTCCGAAATGGGTCGCCGCACCTAAGTGGTGTTCGGCCGCCAAGTGGGCATCGTGGGCCCCAAGAAATTCCTAATTACTAGTACTGCAGGTCTCCCGCCAAAAACCGGAGAAGTCGAGATGGCGGGCGGTCTCCCTGAAAGCCGAGGCACACGCCTACGATCTGCCCGGTAAACCGGAACCGGCCCCGAACGGCAAAATGGCCTATACGCCACGGTAAAGTGGAAGCTTCACGGCCACCGGAGATAAAGTCTATATAAGACCACTCCCTTCCCTCGAAAGAAAAAAACAGAGAAACGGCCTCGGTTCGCAAACCGAGACAAGGTAGAGAAGAGGGTTCTGAAGTCCTGGAGGCAGTATGCTAAGGTACACGACTCTCAGACTTCTGAACGAAAGACAAGATGCAACATCACCGAAAATCAATCAAATCAAATGACGTCTCGAAGTCTTATAGGTCGGCCAAAAATGGGGTGTCTACACTTGTATGTCATCTCATTTGATTTATGCACAGCCTCCTCCCGACCACTTGTATTTGATTATCGCCCGTGATTTTTGTACAAGCCCCCTTATGTAAACTCTGCTTAGCGTGAAACTTTGTAAGCAGGCCTTGGTAATCTCTTGATTTATCGCTTTCATCATGGCACCATCCTACTAGGGGCTGGTTGGGGCTGTGATGTAATGGTATCAGTGAGCACAAGTTCCTTAGTATAATGCTTATTCACACACTCCTAGAGTCCTAAAGAGCATATAGATTTTTAGAAGGATGCTAGGATTGCATCATAATGCTTTGCTATTTGAACAAGGTGTGCATTGTCTCGATTTCTTGCTTTGTTTGCTACTTGGCTCTATAAAGGATTATTTGCTTGTTTTTACTTAAAAGTCACACTTTGTAAACTCATAGCATCATGAGGGAGGAGGTAGACCTCCACTTGGCCGTAGATAGGCCCTCAAGACGTATTGCATTTGACCGATCGAAAGGTTATTTGAAGGCTTAACTCGAGAGTTGGAGACAAGTCGACAAATGTAATGTTAGTGCTACAACTACTCAAAGCCATAAAAACAAAATGGCCGCAAATGTAGTTCCGCTTCCACCTCCTCCAAGTACACAAGTCCCTCCCACCGCCAAATTTTATATGGGGATGGCACAATAGCGCTTTGATCAGGAGTTTAAGAAGGCATGAGACCACCGGTGATTCTTCCGGAGGTACAGAGCCGGCGAAGGGCTACGGGAGAGGTATGGGCTTTGGAAATGGAAAAAGATGTTTGAGGATCTTCCTAGCATTGATATTTCAGTAGGTGACATTAGCAACCTTCATATTGGATGATGGAATATCGCCCGCAGATGGTGGTTGATCGTCTTTCGAGAAAGGAATCCGTGACTTAACCCTCGACCAGATTTTTGGAATTGTTCCCACAAGAAACACCTTTCCCTTAGCTGCTCAAACCAGAAGGCCACAGTTTCGTGACCTTGACACAGGTAAACCCCGAACGGTAGCGAATATGATCGCTAAGTTTACTCTAATTGGTAAGATTTGTGC
Source organism: Camellia lanceoleosa (assembly GCA_025200525.1). Taxonomy (NCBI): domain Eukaryota; kingdom Viridiplantae; phylum Streptophyta; class Magnoliopsida; order Ericales; family Theaceae; genus Camellia; species Camellia lanceoleosa. The sequence continues at coordinate 2,338,900 of CM045761.1, read as the reverse complement.
CCTCACATGTCCGGGCGTACGAGTATATGAAGGCAAGAAAGTTTGAAAAGGGCCTGAGCACCAATTCAAGATTCTAAGTTAACTTGCACGTAACGCACTGGCATCACGAGGTATCGACAAAGCCATTTTTGCCGAGGCTAACTTGAACAGCATCGACTGTGAGAGAACCCAAGAAAAGAGGCAAAATTATGACAAAGAAATGAAAGCACACCATGCCAAGAAGAAATCAAAGGGCTAAGATTAAATATCGGCGCGAAGGAATAAAGGTTGAAGTGTGTCCAGATTGCGGTACAAGATTTTCGGTTTGTCAGTTTGACGACCGGTTCTCGTTATGAATGTGGTGAAAGCGAAGGCCATGAGATTGTCCTCAAGGAAAGGATTGATAACAAGAAGAAAGGTGAGAACACCGTGAACCGCTCAAAGGGTAGCGCCGAAAAGGCCACGAGACAGGCAGAAAGGTTTGCACTAGTGCCGTGGAGACACTCTGTAACGCCGAGACTGCGGGTGTCGTATACTCCTTAATTTGTTCCTAGATGCTTATGTGTTAATTGATTCGGTTCTAATGACCGCTTATTTCACTAAGTTGTCGAGAAGACACAGGAAACTAGAGCTCTGATTATGTGTTATCTCTATCTACTCCATCCGGGAGATCTATGATTGCTGCATCCACTTATGTATATGGCTATCGTAATCGGTGAATGTTGAACCGTTAGGTCGGATTTCTTAATGCCTTTTTTGGATATAGACCATTACTTTGATGTTATTTTGGGAATGGATTGGGTTGGTAGCAAATCATGCATTCATTGGATTGTGTTTCTAAGAGTGTCACCTTGAGACCCCCCAAGGCAAGCCGAGGTTATTTCTTCCATGGTAAAAGGGGTAAAGTGCCCCCACCTTATTTGATCTCGTCTCGCTAGAGCCTATAAACTAATTCAGAAAGGGATGCCAAGGTTACTTAGTAGTAGCATACCGAAAGGATCGTAACGGAAATATTGACTTCAAATTTCGACATCCCGGCTTGTCAATGAATTGCCATTTCATCGCCTTTCCGCATTTAAATTGCAGTTCTGCCACCTAGTAGATAGAGAAATAGAGTTCACCATTAGCATTGAGTCGAATACACACTTTTATCTCCAAAGACACCTTATAGGATGGCCCCAAATTTAACTTAGAGAATCGAAACTACAATTGCAAGAATTGTTGGACAAAGGATTTATTAGGCCGGAAAAAGCACTCTCACCATGGGGGAGCAATCCGTGTTATTTGTCAAGAAAAAAGATGGCACATCTTCGCCTTTGCAGATTGATTATAGAGAGCTTAATAAGGTCACCTATTAAGAACAAGTACCCATTACCTAGGATTGACGATTTGCTTGATCAACTACAAGGAGCACGCAGTCTTTTCTAAGATTGGATCTTAGGGTCGGGTTACCATCACCTTAAAGTTAAAGCCGAGGATGTTGAGAAGACAAATTTTTCCGAATCCGTGATATGGTCACTATGAGTTTTTAGTAATGCCTTTTGAGTAAACTAATGCCCCCGGGCCGTGGCTTTTATGGATTTCAATGAAATGTGAGTCTTCAAACCAGTTAATTTCTTAGATGAATTTATTGTTGTCTTTATTGATGATATACTAATCTATTCTAAAGAGTAAAGCCGAGCATGAGAATCACTTCTGAGAATTGCTCTTAGAAATTTTGGAGGAAGACGGAGAAACTCAGAGGCAAATTTAAGAAGTGTAGGAATTTTGGCTTTCTATTTCTATTTCTACTGGTCATGCTGATTTGACGAAGAAGGTATCTCAAATGGGATCCCTAGTAAAATTGAAGCTGTGAGTGAATTGGCCTTTCAGGCCGACTAATGTATCCGAGGTTCGTGAGTTTTCTGGTTTCGCGGTGTTATTACAGAAGTCAGGAAGGATTTCTCAAGGATTGCAATTCCATTGACGCAGCTTGACTAAGAAAGGAATACCGTGGAGGAAACGGAATCAAGATCTGGAGTCACTTTCTGTGAACTCAAGACGAGGTTGGGTTACAAGGAAGACCAAAGAAGCTTGTACTTCCATCGTAATGAAGAGTTTCATGTTTATAGTGATGCATCGTCAAGGGTTTAGGTTGTGTATTGATGCAAAAGGGTAAGGTCATAGGCCTATGCATCTTTACGTAGCTTGAAACCACATGAGAAAAAACTATCCCACCCATGACTTGGAGTTAGCACCGTTCGGTATTTGCCTTTTAAGATTTGAAGCTACACTACTTCAGTATGGAGCCTCCCACAGGCCGTGTTTTGTTGCCACATCATAAGAGTTTAAAGTATTTGTTCACCCGTAAAGAATTGAATTTTGAGACGTAGAAGATGGCTAGAGTTGGTTGAAGGATTATGACTCTGCAAATTCAAAGAGAGATCACCCGGTGTAAAGCCAACAACAGAGTTTATCGCCTTTCGAAAGGCAGAAGACGCTTTTGAATTTTGGCATGTTTGACCAGCGATTACAGCTTGAGCCGACCATTGTTGATGAAGTAAAGAAAAGACAGTATGGGAAGATGGATTCTTCAAGAAGGTAGCCGAGAGAGATTGATACAAAGTTTGTAGATCGTGGGTACACCATCGGCTGACCAAGTGCTTAAGTTTGAAGGAAGGTTGTGTGTGGGCCGACGCTCCGTGAGTTAAAGAGGAAAATTTTGCAGAAGCTCATAGTTCTTAAGTTTGTCAAGCTTCCATCCAGTAATACCAAGATGTATCAAGATGTGAAATGTAATCTTTTGGTGGCTAAATATGAAAAGGGAGATAGCCGAAGTTCGCTTCTCTGTTTATGTTGTCAACAAGGAAAGCGAACATCAAAGCACCAACAGACTACTTCAACCTTTGCCAATCCCCGAAAGTGGAAATGGGAGCACATCTCCATGGATTTTGTAGGATTGCTGCCGGTCAATACACGTAAAGGTGCATGGATTCGACGGGTTATTATTGATAGACTCAACTAAGTCAAAGACACTTTTGCCGCCATAAGACCACTCCTTCAAAGGCCGATCACCAGTTTGAAAGTTATATGTGAACGGAAATAATTAGACTTCATGGAGTGCCGATGTCGGGCTTGTGTCGGATGATGTGATCCGGTTCAAGCTTCAGATTCTCGCAGCAGTCTACAGTATGCCTTTTTGGAGCCGAATTGAGATTCAAAGATCGCCTTTCATCCTCGCATGATGATGTATAAACAGAGAGAACAATCTTTACACTCAAGACATGCTTTAGACTTATCAGGGTATTGGACCTGGCGACAATTAGGGAATGCATTTGCCCTGGTAGAATTCGCCATAACAACAAAGCTATCGCTAAGGTATTGGCATGGCGCCATACTAATGGCATTGTAGTATGGAAGGAAGTGCAAGACGCCGATATGTTGGACCGGCGTGGCAGACAGCTCGCTAGGTCCCGAGATGATTCAAGTGGGACAACAGAAAAGATTAAGCTTATCCAATGAGGATTTAAAACCGCCCAGAAAGCAGTGCAAAAAGAGCTACGCCGACTGCAGAAGGAATGAGTTAGGAATTTGCCAGTAGGGGATCATGTATTCCCTCGAAAAGTTTCACGATGAAAGGAGTTTCCAGATTTGGTAAAGAAAGGTAAGAATTAGCACCTCGTTATATTGACCATTTGAAAATTTCGACAAGGTCAACCCATTGTTTGGCTGTTTCACATAAAGACTTGCTTTTGCCACCGTGAAAGTTGAGCCACAAGTACATAATAAAGCTGTTTCTATATTTCGATGTTAAGAAAGTATATCTCGGTGATCCACAAAGATGTGATTGATTATTCTGGGTTGAAATTAATGAGAATCTTCAAGCTACGAAGAGAAGCCGGCGTGTATTATTGATGCATAAGTTAGGGCATTTGGGAGAAAACAAGTCAATATCAATGGTAAAGATTGAATGGAAAGAGCACCGACGTGCAAGTGATGCCACATGGAAATGGAAGAGGAGATGAGGGAATTCTACATCCGTGAATCTGCTTTTTGGAACAGCAGAACCTAAGTTTGGGGGGACCAAACTTCTTTAAGGGGGGAAGGATGTAACAACCCTCATTCCCGACTTAGCTATACTTGCATACACCCATGTGTGACGTCTTGTCTTTGATATGTTATGAATCTTGTTAATCTTTGGTTTTGGCTTGCCATGTTTTTAGTATTGCTTGCTTTGATCTTGATCCTGTGCCTTGGCCAGTGACCGAGGTCATCTTTGAGACTAGTCTCACCTTTTGAACCCTTGTACTTAGTGAACCACTTAAGTGCATCTCTATCTTCACTCCCAAGATGTTAGCCGAGATGTTTGTGTTTGAGATCCTTGTTCTCGGCAGCATGACCCGGGGCCGAGATGTGGCACACCGCCAAGGTAAAAGTGGCACACTCACCAAGGTCAGCCCTCCCTAGCCGAGGTATTTGTTACCCCGTGTCCGAAGTTCCGCCTTTTGGGTCGATGTTGTTGATGGCCGAGGGTGTCTCGCCATCTAGGCTTGCCGTGGGACGCCTTTGTCTAGCTTGTTGTTAGGACGCTTGTCGAGACTTCTGTCTTTGTCAATCAACCACCTTTTGAGTTAAACCAACCCGGTGACGCCATCATGGTCCCAGCGCTTGTTTCACCGCGCATTCCTAATGCATCATTTTGCATCTATTTTGTATCTTTTTGTATCTTTTGTGATCATTCTGGTTATAAGTCTGTTCTTGAGAGAGAGAAACACTCAGAGAGGAAGAAGCGCAGAGTTCTAGAGAGAGAAGTCGATCTTCCTCTGCTTGATCCTTAGAGTTTGAACCGTTGGATTCGTGATCCGAAAGGTTGTAATCTTGACCTCCTCTTGTTGTTCTTTAAGTTGAACATCTAGTCAGATTGTATGATTGAGATTGTTTTGCATGCCATGCACTCGATTTGAAGGTTCGGTTTTGAAGAGAAACATGGTGCGTTCTTTGAGTTCTTGATAAAAAAAATACCTATTTTGATCCGAAAAGTTTTGAACAAGAACCATGTCTTTGTGTTTGTCTTGCATGACCTTCCTTGAACGTGGGTACCTAGGTCCATGTTTTTAAAACTCTAGCATGAAATCTCGGATTTTGTAGCAACCAAGTTATGATTTCAAAGATGCATGTTCTTTAGCACTTGAGGACCCTGCTCTCACTTTTGAATGTGGTTCCCCTGGACCACACCTCGGGCGCAGGAGGTGGGACTCCTGCAAGACCCTTAATTCGTCACCTGTGGTTTTTTTCTAAGTTGGAGAAGCTTGTTTTGAGAATGTATTTGCTATGTGTTTGTAGGACCTTGACCCTTGCTTTCAGCCTACACCTCAAGACCGAGAGGTGAGGTGAGTAAGAGTTTCTAGTAAAAGCTAAGTGTTATAAAGCTTTTAATGAATCTTGCTTTGCTTTTGCTTTTGATGAAAGTATTTGTTAAGCATGAATGTCCAGCTCTATTTCGGCTTTATCTTGTGTAAAACCTTTGTTTTGATGCTAACTCTTGGAAAGTCCTCTTTGTGCTAGAGGACTCAAACTGTCACAGAAGACTTCAAGTGTAAAAAAGGATACTGGCATTCTTTCTTGAAAAAAGAGCATTTGGTTAAAAAGCGGCTACGCGGCCTAAGTAACACAAGCAAGTCCCTTGTGCTAGAGGACTCTAAACTTTCAGAAAGCACTAAGTATAAAAAGCGGATACGGTCCTTTCTGAAAAGAGTATTTGGTTGGAAAAAGGGCTACGGTTTGGCAACACAAGTCCCTTGTGCCGGAGGACTATAAACTCGCGAAGCATCTTTGTTTAATCGACATGGATCGCATACCTCGCTTTTGCCGTGCATTTGCCATCAAGGCTGGATATGTTTGCTCTAAAGTCATTTCTTTGTATTTGCCGACGTCCGGTGGACATCCCTTTGGTTTACTTGTTTTGAAGAATGAATACTTCGCTTCATCCCTTTGACGTATAAGTTTTGACAGAAATACCGTTTTTGGCCATGTTAGTGTTATCCTTGAGATTGTAAGACTTGTTAGATGAATACTGCTCATCCTCGATGAATGATTTCGACGTGTTTGTTCGTAAAGAACCTCGCTAAGGTTTGTATGGTAGGTTTCACTGCTTTTCCTGACGTAAATCTTGATGTAATCCTGGAATGGTTTCTGCTAAGCTTTTGTTTTAAATAATTCCTCACCATATTCATGCTAAAACCTTTATTATTAGTACCATTCATCGAAGTTTCCAAGACTCACCTCTATATATATGTAGGTGATGGCGGTGACGGGCGGCGACTTAGTTGTGTTTTCTTGCAGCTTGTTTTGGACTCTTGTCATGCTCCGCTTGGACTGCTTATATCGCTATTTTGTGTTTAAATTTAACGCAGTATTTATGTCGGGCAAATCTTGAAGATTATGCTTTTGGCTTGTAATTGTCAAGTTTTGGCATGTCGGCCCCAGGTTTTTGATCAAGATTGTAATATGTATTCTTGTCAGTTTACTCGCTAATGATAAACTATGCCTTGTATGTCATCTCATTTGATTTATGCACAAATTCTCCTCGACCACTAGATTGAATATCGTCAGATTTTTTGTAAGCCCCTTACAAACTCGCTTTTGTGCGTGAAACTTGTAAGAGGCCTTTGGTAATCTCTTGACATCGCCATCATGGCACCATCCTACTAGGGTCGTGGCATAGTCGTGGACACCTTGTTGGGTCCCGAGTTGGTGAGGAAAACGATTAGAGAAAGTTGAGCTTATCCGGGTGAAGAGGCTTGAAATATACTGCCGTGTAGTCAGCTGGGAATCTTATGTCTTATCAGAGGAGTGAGACCTTCGCGTTTGGAGGTGAGTGATCATGTCTTTCTCAAGATATCACCTAGACCTGGTCTTGATGAGGTTTGGGGAAGAGCGGAAGTTGTCCCCTCGGGTTTAATCGGGCCTTTTGAGATCCTTGAGAGGATTGGCGAGGCCGCATTTATCGCTTAGCTTTGCCACCACAGCTTATCCGGGTTCATGATAACGGTTTCATGAGTATAAGCTGGAGTATGAGCCGGATCCATCGTGATGTAATATTGGATTGACCTCCACTTAAGTTGTTGATGAGGATGTCTCGTATGAGGAGAGAGACCGTCTTCGGTCTTGGATAAAGTGGACTGCAAGTTTCTTTGAGGCAAAACCATCCCTTTGGTGAAAGTTTTGTGGAAGCATCACGGGAGTGGAGGAAGCCACTTGGGGAACGTGAATTGGAAGTCCGCCGATGAAATATCCGGACATGTTTGTTGATTTGTAATCTTATAATTAGATTCTATTATATTGTTGAACTTAAGAGCTTTACATATGTCTTTAAGTTGTAAAACATTGAGTATGTTTTTTGGTTAATGGGAGTATCTTGAAACTTGCTTCATTATGGAAGTTTAGTGTAACATCAAGATATGTTGATTACATTGTTGAATGTGTCGATATATCATGAAATTGAATATGATATGGAAATTGTTAACATTGAAAGGAATAATGCATAATATTGATGCAAAAGTTGAAATATATGTTGTTGTCTTATATATATTGTGAGATGCCTCTTGATAAGAGATGAAGTGAATTCAAGATTGGGTCAAGTTGTTTATTATTGTTATATAATATCATTGGGAATTGAGAAAACTGCTTACAACTTATGCTTAATTTCTAGGGACGTAAATTTTTTTGCTGGAGGAAGGTTATAGTTTTAATTCTGCCTTTTTTCCCATTTGTTTATTGTATCCTGACTTTAGGGTCTCTCAGAGATCCCGCTATTGTATTATGGTTGTTATCGCCCTTAAATTCCTATTTCGAAAGTTATGGGATGCAATGGGTAGGTTTTGTAGCAAAGTTGGTCACTTGGGAGCAAAGTGGTTGCTACCTGTATTTTGACCCTTCGGCCGAGCGAAGTAGCTTCTTCGCCGAGCGAAGCTATTTGTTTTTGTCTGCCGCCGAGTTAAGGTTCCTTCGCCGAGCGTAGCGACAGCATATAGTAGTATAGACCGAGAAAGCAAGAGGTTTTTGCCCGAAAGGCTCGAGCGAAGCCAGTTCGCCGAGCGAGCCTTTCGCCGAGCGAAGCGCTCTTCGCCGAGCTGGTCTGCTGGGCGCACTGGTGGGGGTTTGAGTTCTTCGCCGAAGCGAGATTTCCTTCGCCGAAGCGAAGCTCGCTGGTTGTTGGCCTCGAGCAAGGCATTCTTGGCTCGAGCTGAGGCTCGTGGTGTCTGTCGCGCCGAGCTGCACCAAGGCTTCGCCGGCGTTTTGAGCCCCGTCTCCAGCTTTAAATAGGCAAGCGCAGCTGGTTTTTGCATTTTTTTCTATCCTTCTTTCTTGATCCTGCAAACCCTAGGTCCGACTTCTCTCTCTTTTCTCACCTTCTCTTAGGTTTGATCTACTTTAGATGAGTTTCTTATCCTAGATCCTTTATTAAAAGATAGAGGAGACGAGGGCTTCGCTTGATCTAACAATCTCTGGGTTTGAGCACTTTTGGTATTTGGGCTCGCCATCTCCATCTTCTCCATTCGAGTTCTTTGCTTCGAGGTAGGGATTTCCTACTCCATCTTATAGGTTTTAATCCTAAGCCTCGCATTTCCGATATGTTGGGTTTTTGGGTAATATTGAGAAAAGCTAGGGTTTGTTTTATAATTAAAATGCCCTAATTGTTGTAATAAAATTAATTCGTGATAATTAATTTTGGGAAAGGTGATAATGAGTTTAATTCATAATATTGAGAAGTTATGAGATTAAGTGATGAAGTTGGATAATTTAACCACTCATCTTTTGAAATTGAGATTATATGTGTTGTACATTAATTTCGCTTAGAAATAACTGCTTTGGGGCTATCTGCGGAGTGATAGTCATGATTGTTGTAGACATTGCATGTGATTAGGGAAAACCTAAACTAATCATTTGGCCATGTCGCTGTGTATAAAGGTTGGAATAATACATTAAATTTATGTATTGATCGATTGATTGCGGTATATGACTTTGTGTTTATATGCATTACTTGTGTACGGAGGAGATAGATGTAATCCACGGCTTAGGGAAGATAGGGATGCACCCCAAAACGCTTAATGTTTGAGGAAGATAGGGATGGACCTGTGGTCGAGCTCATATGCTTGCCCATTATGATTATGATACGCCTCTTATGCTTATCCATCGAGTATTTGTTGTTTGATTTGATACATCACTAAAATGTGTATCAATCGAAGTATGGAAGTGAATTTTGATTGAGATTGATACAACACCAACATGTGTATCCGCTATGATATAAGAAAGGTTTAACTTGATTTGTTATTCCTCTGAATTGGAAATATTGTTAATAAGAGATGAAACCCTATTGAGTTATTTGGCCAGGTTCTGAGCCATGTCTGTATAAATGGAAAGTGAGATGTCTCATAGACATTAGTGTCATGAACTTGTAAAATGATGTAATTGACTATCTTAGCTAACCATCTATCTAATGCTAACGCTTTAGTTAATTTATGCTTGGTTTAGTATTTCTTACCAGGCCGTGGCTCACCCTATATAGAACTTCATTTTCGTGTTCAGTGATAGGCTACTCATGAATTAGCTTGATGGATTTAGAGTTGAAGACTCATTTAGATTAGTTGTTATTTTGCTTTGTTTGATATTACATGTATGGACCTCGCTGCCAAGGGCTTAACTTGTAAATGAGTTAGTACTCATATTTTGTATCCGTTGGTTTGAAAGATGTAAGCCCATAGGGCATTTACTTTTTATTACATGTAATGTCTTTTAATAAGTTTACTCGGCGAATGGAATAATATTCTTGTTTTCTTATAATGATGCATGTTAATATTATATATTATGGGTTTAATTTTGAGGCGCATAAAGAACAAGAGAGAGAGAAAGAAAGATTGCTATAGATCCCGGTTTGAGATATTTCAATGATAATAAAATTGAACAGATAGAAATAAATTGAAGATTATGACTGCTTTCTTTTGAACAGATAACAAATTTTGGATAGATATTTGAACGTATAAGAGATTAAAATTGAACTCATAATAAAATCTAGATAAAAATTTGCATAGATAGGAATAAAATTTAACAGATAGTCAAGATTTTTGAATATATAGACAAAAAATAATAATTAAACACTTAAATGTAAATTTGAACATATAGAAAAAAAATTGAAATGATAAATTATGGGTAAAATTGAAAACAAACGCCTTTTAAAATAAATAAAAAGGCTTTCACCAAATTAGTTTATCAATTCCTCAAGGGACCATCTGGAGGAGAAGACTCCATTGATCCAAATCCTTATGCACGCTTTTTTTTTTTCAAGCACACAGATCCAATTTTATTTTTTTTTTTTTTGAGTTGTTGATCTTGTTGTTGTTGTACGATGAAACAAATTACAACATATAGTTGCACGAACCAAAAAAATTAAAAATTATGCTAGATAGAAATAATAATAAAAAATAGAATGATATATATATATAGATCGGATTATATTTGAGAAAGAATTTCAACAGATAGAGAGAAAGAACAAGAGAGAGAGAAAGAAAGATTGCAACAGATCCCGGTTCGGGTATTTTAACAGATAATAAATTGAACAGTATAGAAATAAATTGAAGATTATGACCGGGTTTGTTGAACAGATAAGAAATTTTGGATAGATATTTGAATGATAAGAGATTAAAATTGAACCGATAATAAAATCTAGACAAAAATTTGAATGATAGGGGTAAAATTGAATAGATAGTCAAGATTTTTGAATATATTGACAAAAAAAATAATAATTAAGCACTTAAATGTGAATTTGAACATATAGAAAAAATTGAATGATAAATTACGAGTAAAATTGAAAACAAAACGCCTTTCAAAACAAATAAAAGACTTCTCACCAAATTATTTTACTTAATGCCTCAGAGGATCATTTGAGGAGAAGACTCCATTGATCCAAATTCTTATGGATGCATTTTTTTTTTCTTCAAGCGCACAGATCCAATTTCCCCTCCCTTTTTTTTTTAAGTTGTTGATCTTTGTTGTTGTTGTATGATAAAACAAATTGCAAATGTATAGTTGTAAATGAACCAACCAAAAAATTCAAAATTAAGGTATACAAATAATAATAAAAAATAGAATGAGATATATATAGCATCGGATTATATCCGAGAAAGAATTTCAACAGATAGAGAGAAAGAACAAGATGTAGAGAAACAAAGATTGCAACAGATCCTACTTTGGTGTATTTCAACATATAATAAAATTGAATGAATAGAAATAAATTGAAGATTGTGACCGGTTTGTTGAACCGATAAGAAATTTTGGATAGATGTTTGAACAGATTGAGATTAAAATTGAACTGACAATAAAATCTAGACAAAAATTTGCACGATAGGGAATAGAATTGAACAGATAGTCAAGATTTTGAACATATAGACAAAATAATAATAATTAAACACTTAAATGTAAATTTGAACATATAGAAAAAAAAAATTAAACAGATAAATTAAGAAGTAAAATTGAAAAACAAAACGCCTTTCAAAAAACAAATAAAAGGCTTTCACCTAATTATTTTACTCAATTCCTCGCAGAGGACCTTCTAAGAGAAGACTCCATTGATCCAAATTTCCTTACGGATGCTTCTTTTTTCTTCAAGACAGATCCACTCGCTTTTTTTTTTTTTTTTTTTTTTTCCTTTTAAGTTGTTTATGTTTGTTGTTGTTGTATAATGAAACAAATTTCAACAGATAGTTGTTAATGAACCAAAAAAAATTAAAAATTAAGCAAATAGAAATAATAATAAAAAATAGAATATATATATATATATACTGGATTATATTTGAGAAAGAATTTCAACATATAGAGAGAAAGAACAAGAAAAAGAGAGAAAGAAAGATTGCAGCAGATCCTGGTTTGGTGTATTTCACCAGATAAGAAAATTGAACAGATAGAAATAAATTGAAGATTGTGACTGGTTTGTTGAACAGATAAGAAATTTTGGATAGATATTTGAACAGATAAGAGATTAAAATTGAACTGATAATAAAATCTAAACAAAAATTTGCACAGATAGGGAATAAAATTGAACAGATAGTCAAGATTTTTGAATATATAAACAAAAATAATAATAATTAAACACTTAAATGTAAAGTTGAACATATAGAAAAAAAAATTGAATGATAAATTAGGGAGTAAAATTGAAAACAAAACGCCTTTTCAAAAACAAATAAAAAGACTTTCACCCAATTATTTTACTCAATTCCTCGCATAGTGACTATATAGTGATCCCTTGCTTACCCCTTGTTGTATAAGTTGATCCTATATGTGTCCGTGGATGTTAGTAGTTGATTGTTGTCTTGTTTACATCCTTTCATACTTTGTTTTTGGAGTTATAGGATGTGTTTGGCGATTTGTTAAGTTGGTTGTGTTGGGGAACAAGGAGTAGCTAGATTTTTGACCCTCGCCGAGTGAGGAGTTGGTCGCCGAGCGAAGCCGTTCTTGTTCTTCGCCGAGCTGTGGTTTGGTCGCCGAGCGAGAGTTGAGTTTTTGTCTTCGGTGGGTCGAGCCAGGGGGCTTTCGCCGAGCGAGCGACAGACCGTACTAGGACCAACATCGAATTCTTGGCTCGAGTGAGCTTTTTTCGCCGAGCGATCTGAAATTCGCCCTTCGCCGAGCGAAAGCGTTGCCGCCGAGCGAGCCTCGTTGTTGGGCTCGAGCAAGGCCGCCTCTTGGCTCGAAAGCGAGAGTTTCCCCTGTAGGTCTCGTCGCCGAAATGAGCGCAGCATGTAACAACCCACATTCATGTCTTAGTCATGCTTGCATGCATTTATATGATTTGCTATGTTAAGTTGTGTTCATGAATCTTGTCTTGCTATGCTTAAGTGTTGCTTGCGATTAGCTCTGCTCCTTCTTTGTTGTCCCCACCAGCCTAGGTCATGTCAGCCTAGGTCACGCCAAGCCTCAGGTTGGTGTCAAGCCTAGGTCATGCGTTAAGCTCAAGCTGCCAAGCCTCCAGGTTATGTCAAGCCCAGGTCACGCCAAGCCTAGGTCATGTTAAGCCTAAGTCATGCCAAGCCTAGGTCACGCTAAGCCTCCAGGTCACGCTGCCTAGGTCATGTTAAGCCTAAGTCATGCCAAGCTTCAAGTCACGCCAAGCTCCAGGTCACGGCCAAGCCTAAGCCATGCCAAGCCTAGGTCATGCTCAAGGCTCTAGGTCATGCCAAGCCTAGGTCATCATGTTAAGCCTAGGTCATGCGCAAATACCCCAGGGACCCATCTCTAACCACTTTTGGTTGACCTCCACCATCACGCCAGTATATGGCTGCCGAGATGTTACTCACTTGTGCATCCGAGATCCTTAATCCTTGCACCCAGTGAGACTTGTTCATCGGGGAGTGGAATGGCCTAGACCGAGGTGTGGCACATCTAGGCCGAGGTGTGGCACACTCTGGCCAAGTGTTATCCTTCCTAGCCGAGGTCATGTAGAGACCTTACCTTGCCGGGCCTATGTCCTTAGTCGAAGATCATTGCTTGCCTAAAGTTCCCTTGCTCTTACCAATTTTTGTCGAGTATTACTGCTTTGTCATAGTCATGCACTTGTCAATCTATCACCTTTTTTTTAGGAGAACCAACCCGTAAGAGCCCATGTGTCCCAACAGTAAGGCTAAGTTAGGCCTACAGAGAGAGAGAAACACATCATTTTGTCATATTCTTGTCTTTGAAGAGAGAGTAGCCTCTAGGAAGAAGAAGAGGGAGAGGTTCTTGAGAGGTGAAGTAGATCTCCTCAAGCTTGATCCCTGTGGAGATCGAACTGCT